>CAWUFW010007371.1:600000-1017317 GCA_963921515.1 Calotriton arnoldi | reverse complement strand
GGTCGGTACTGGACTAAAAGATGCAGTACTGAGGTCTCTCCTGATAGTAGGTGAGTAATTCGGAATTCGTTACTGTTGTGATTTTTAAGCAATATTTTGGTATTTCAAAAGTGGACACTTAGAAGAAATTTCACAGAAAACCAGTCAATGGATCCCTATGTAAGAAAATTCAATTCGCCGGTAAGTTACTTTTAACGTTACTTTTGTAATCCAGTGCTGGACTCCTAGGTTCAGCCCTGGGACATTTACTTAAAACAGGTAAGTAATTACGTTTTGGTAGTCTGTACGATTTTTAAAGAATATTCTTGTTTTCAAAAGTCGACACTTAGAAACTTTTTGGAAGAAAAAGTGTCCATGTTATCCTATGAGGAAAAATGAGTTATCGGTCTCGAGGTAAGTAATCGGTCTTTTGAGTTAGGGTTCTGGGGTTAGACTCAGGGGTCTCCCAGGGTCAGTGATGCACTGTTGTTGCACCCTCAGCGGCACTAGGGCGGCCGGGTGCAGAGTGTTGAGGCCCAATGTTATCCTATGGAGGATAGGGGGACTCCGGTTGGTGGCGGCTGGCAAGCAGGCCACGGGGTTGTGGGAGCAAAGCTCCTAGGGTTAAGCTCAGGGCACGTTGGGGACCAAGTTAGCACCAAAGAGGCACCCTCAGCGGCACTAGGGCGGCCGGGTGCAGAGTGCTGTTTTGAGGTCGGGTGCCCTGTTGATTTCAATGGAAATTTTCGGTTTTGGTTTTCAGCTGCAGGCTCGGTCCAGGAAGACTTCCAGGAGGAACCAACAGCTGGGCAGGTAAGTTGGAGGGCTCGGGGACGTAGGTGCACCTCGGGTTCCTTTCTCCAGGGCGCAGGGCGTCTGGATGCAGGGGTGTCTTTTGAGGTCGGATTTCACCTTACCGGGCCACTCGCGGTTGGGGGTTCTCCGTGCAGAGGCTGCAGGCGACGTCGGGGAGTCCTGGAGGGGTCAACCCACGGTGGACTCGGACTCTGGAGAGCTGGGGGACCTCGCTGGGACCGGTGGGCCACTTGAACTCGGGCTGTAGGCGACGGGTGCAGTGGTGGTTCCAGGCGTCGGGTTTCTTTCTCCTCAGCAGGCTCGGAGTCTTTGTTTGGTGTTTCTTTTGAACAGAGCTGCTGTTCACAGGAGATCCGGTCTTTGTTGCAGGCAGTCAGTCCTCCCTAGGGTTCTGGAGGTCGCTGGCTGCAGGACAAGACTATTTTTGGCGCAGGATCTCTGGAAACTGCAGACGGGCCGGTAGGGCTGGGGCCAAGTCAGTTGTTCTCTGCAGTCTCCTCTGCTGGGCGTCTTCTTTCGTCCTTTTTCTTCTTAGGTTGCGGGAATCTAAGGAAGGAAGGTTCAGGGTGCCCCTAAATACTAGATTTAGGGGCGTTACAGGTAGGTAAAGGGCAGGGACCAATGGGTCCCTGCCCTGGGGTGGGTACACCCCCTATCCTGCCACTCTCCTGTGGGAGGGGGCAGGAGCCTAGTCCTGATTGGGCAGGGCTCCCCATCTTCAAGATGGCGAGAGCCCGGAGATGTGCTTCACCTCGCCTCCCCCACCTGAGGGGTGGGGTTGGCAGAGGGTGGCACACCCCTTTCCTCCCTTGGTGTTTCCCTCCAGTCTTCCCACCAGGATGGGGGAGGAACCGGTGGGGACCAGTTGCTGAGTACAGCAAGTGGTCTGGGAAGCTCACAAAGGCGGAATGCCTTTGAAGCTTCCCCTGCCCATCCTGGGGAGGGGCCTAGCACCTCACCCAGGACGTGCATTGTTGCAGGCCCGGGAGAGCGGATGGCTCTCTACCCAGGGGTCCAGCAACATGTCTGCTGTGTGGCAGCCTAGGCAGCCCCTCAGACAAGACGTGGATTGTAGGTTAGGTTCAGGGGGTAACTCTAAGTTGCCCTCTGACGTGCATTTTACAGTAAATCCCACACTGGCATCAGTGTGGGTTTACTGTGCTGAGGAGTTTGATACCAAACTTCTCAGTCTTCAGTGCAGCCATCATGGTGCTGTGGAGTACGTGCTGACGACCTCCCAGCACCATATACTCGGAATGGCAGCCCTGCACTTACAGTGCCCAGGAATGGGCCTGGGTACTGTAGGGGCACAGGGCTCATGCACCTGTGCCCTCACCACTGGCATAGGGCACCCAGCTAGAGGGGTGACTGAGGTATGCCAGGGCAGTGTGTTTGTGGGCATGGCACACAGGGATGTGTGCCATGTCGACTCTGTTTTGTTCTGCACCAAGACACTCAGCCTGCAAGGGCAGTGTGTGTGTGTCAGGGTACAGGGCCTCTAAGGGTGGCACAATAAGTGCTGCAGCCCTTAGGGGTCTTCTCTGGTCACAGTGCCCTGGGTACCTAGGGTACCATTTACCAGGGGCTTACCTGTGGCCAGAGATGCCAATTGGGTTTAGGCTGAGTACAGTTTTTAGGGAAGGAACACAGGCCCTGGGTACCTGATTGGCAGGGATCCAGGGCACACCAAGGAAAAGTGCATCAGTTATCAGGCAAAAAGTGGGGGGGTTACTGCAACAGAAACCCACTTTCCTACAGTGAACCTCTGTGCACTTCAAAGGAATTGTCATTAAAGTCTCCCCCACTTCAAAGACACAACTGGGAATAAGTACTGGACCTCAGATACTCCAACTTCATTACTTTTCCAGACCTGTGAAGAGTCGGCCAGGAAGAAGCACTGCTGTTCTGCTGAAAGGACTGCTACTTTGCTGGACTCCTGGTTTGCTGTGCTGACCTGCTGCCCTCCTGCATCTCCTTGGCTGAGCATTGCATCTTCAAACAGAACTGTGACATCGCCAATGTTGCGTGGATTGGACCCATTGCAAAAGACTTGCATAGCCGCAGTCTTCCACATCTGGAACCGGTGCATCGCCTTCTGAGCTGCCACTGTGCAACGCTCTACCTGGCGCAAGCTCTTCACATCCCAAGCTGACGGCAGCCTTGATGACGATGCCTGACCTCCGCATAGCAGCTTCACCGCTTATCAGAACTCACGCATCGCCCCTGCTGGGCCTTGCATCCTTGACACCGGACTTCTCTTCGCAAGCCCCGTCAACAGGATCCTCGATGTTGATGCATTAGGACCTTGCACCACAGCCTGACTGCACTTCAGAACTGACGGATCACCTCAGCAACCAGGATTAAGGTACTTTGGTTCAGCGGCCCTAACTGAGTCCCTGTAGCTGGCTTGTGCTCCATCGCGGTTGCCCTAAACCTTTGACTTAGTCCTCGTCCGGCATGACGAGGTATCCCAAATAGTGCTTTTTACTTCAATGTACTATTTTTCCCCATAAACTTTTAAATTCAATATCTCATGTTCTACTGATTAGAGTTTTGTTTTTTCGGTCTTGTTTTATTTATTAAATGAGCTTTATTTTTCTAACCTGGTTTGGAATATTTTTGTCTGATGTTTTAGTGGTTGACGTTTTGCACAAATACATTACACATTGCCTCTAAGTTAAGCCTGGCTGCTCTGTGCCAAGCTGCCCGAGGGTGAGCACAGGTTAATTTAGGGTTTGCCTGCTTCTTACCCTGACTAGGATTGTGGTTGCTGCTTGACTAGGGCTCATACCCCAATAAACCTGCAACCCAATTTCTAAAATGCTTCATTTATGTTTTCCTAATTCTGATATACTCTGTAATATTTGCACAGTTCATTTACAGACATTTAAATTTTTTGCATGCTAGGAAGAACTTTTTCTTTCCCACTACCCAGCAAGATTGTCAGATAAATTCTCTCACTTTGAAGTCAGAGAATGAAAAGTAAACACTAATCTCCCTCGTAAGACAGAGCCTGACATTTGATCTCTGTCTTTGAATGGAGAGCAAATGTGCCAAGATAAGAGTAAGAATGAAGGTCATGTGTACAGAAAGCGGGCACTGTGGAAGAATACAGTAAACAGGGAAGCTCCAAGGGAGGGACGAAGACATGCTGGACAGCCTAAAAAAATTAAGCCAGCAAATAGAAAGCCAGAAATTGTGAGTTACAAATCACAAAGCCAATGGTAAGCAATGGGTGGAATGCATTACCAGGTAAGCTTTCAGAATGCCCACAAGAAGACTCTTCATAACTAGACAGATGTTCTGCCGCATAGGCTTCGACCTAAAAGTAGCTTTGATATTATCACAAAGGTACAATGATGGTTTATGATGCATACCTTTCCATTCTTTAAGCTTACTTTTTCTAAAATTTGGGGCCAGATTTATCAACCTGTGTTGTGCTGATTTATTATTTTTCAAGAACAAACCTTATTTTTCCTGGTAAGTTGTCTAAAAGTAACACAAAGTAATAGTATGCACTGCTTAGCATCACTTTTTATCAAAGGGATGTTTCAGGGGTGATACATGGGAACTACCACGCTATCACCCATTGGGCCATATTATCAAGAACGGCGATAACAATTTTGCAGCTTTAGCGGCAGGAAACTGCCGCTAAAGCGGCGATAAGGGGCTTGATAATATGCCCTATAGAATTCCAATAGAAGCACAGGTTCTGGTGTGAAGGACATCAAACCTGGGCTTCTATTGGAATTCTATAGGGCATATTATCAAGCCCCTTATCGCCCCTTTAGCGGCAGTTTCCTGCCGCTAAAGCGGCGATAATGTTATCGCCGTTCTTGATAATATGGCCCATTGTTTTTTATGCAATGCCTCATCTAATAACATTTGAAGACAGGGAGGGCATTATGCCAATGAAAATATGCCTCCTTGAGACAGGTGCAAAGTAGGGATAAAAATAAATTTCCTCCAATTTTAAAACTTCACTTGTGTCCTGATCTGTACCACACACATACAATACAATCAAAGTTTAAAAGTATGGTTAAGCATAGTATTTTGTACTTGAAGGGTACCCTGAAACATATGCTCGGCATCAAGAACACACATTTTATACTATGGCGAAAAGGTGTGCGTGTGGCACAAAGCACCCTCATTGTGCACCATACTTGAGAAGAGAGCAGCAGTACCATATTTTTGTAGATTTAGGGGCATATTACCAAGGATATGCAATAATTATCACAAAGCACACTTAGCGTTGTTTTTTTTATCGCCGGCTATCGCTGGATTACATCGCCGAGATAGCGCGTTATTATCAATGCTTATCTCCAAGGCGATAGAAAATCCAGCGATAGCGGCGAAACCCAGCGATAAATTCCACGCGCTAATGAAAAGCTTGCTAATAGGCAGGCGAGGACTTAACCTTACAATCCACCTCCCATTGACTAGAATGGTTAAGTCAAGTTTTAAAGAGGTGTTAGATTCCAGCGATAATCGCGGTTAGCGGGAATTATTTTATCGCTTCGCGGGCATTGGTAATAGGGGGAAGTTGTGTTTGCGACTGTTTTCAGTCGCTTTTAGTTGGGAACGCCTACTTTGCATGTCATTAGCGATAATTATCGCTGACATGCAAAGCGGTAAGAAAACGGCCGCTTTCGCCATAAAGCTGTCGCTAACAGTTGTTAGCGACAGCTTGCTAATAGGACGATAAAAATATCGCCTCTTTAGCGACAAAAAGTGCCGCTAAAGTGGCGATACTGCCTTTGATAATATGCCCCTTAGAGCATTCCTGTTCTCCCTCTCGCACAGTGCAGTGCAGCAACTTTGATTGCTGCTCTGCATTGCACAACTGTGTAAATAAATGAACCCTGTATTTTTAAGCTATTGAACAACGACAGTTCAGATTCTTTAAACTATAATATGAATTTGTGAGAGATCCCAAACAGAAATAGTAAAAAATTGCTAAGTATAAAACTACCTTGTTAATCAACTTTGACGTTATGCACCTTATATTGCTGTTCAGATCATTATGGAGCATCTTCTAAACCTGTGAATCACAGGTGCACTATAGGCGTATCCATCAAGTTTTATAAAGCCCAATATTTAATCGTAGGATGCTATCTGGCCCGATTTTGAAGAATCCCAGGAAAGACCATAGAAATTTATACCGAAGTAGCTTAATTTTCATCCTTTTCTAATTCAGCACTATACATTGCACAATATGAGGTCATTGTTGTAAGTAGACCACTAGCAATACGTATCCCCAACCGTAGGCCCAGGATACTTTGCGTCACTCTGTTGGTATGTCTGAGCCAGCTCCTTGTGTTAGCAAATGTAATACCTAGGTAACTATAATATGCCTATCAAATTTCCACCTGTTTCACCTCCCGTATATATATCTGAAGAATTACCTGTCCAAAGTGGACATTTTTAGATTTTGACGTGAATTATTTTAGCCAAAATATACATTTTCAATAACCAAACTTTTCAGTAGTGGTATGAAACCTGCAGAATACCTACATATTGGGCATTCAAAAATACCAAAATCGAGGCAGACTTATGCCTTTGTAAAGGAACAGGGATCATTCAATGGAGTTTTCACCTATTAGAGCGCAAGTCTTCAATAGGCAGATTTTCATGCCCCACCACACAAAGCAGAACGGAGCTTGTAAATATTGGGTAGCACAGTGCTGTTTGAAATTATACAGCAGTAAATTGAATTAAAATAAAATAATTGTGCAGTGCTTCATTTACAAGAAGTCACGCCAATGCTGTCATGAACCGCATTTGTGCCAAATTTTTATTTTATCACAGTGATATGCATTGCACCATAGCACAAATGTGAACCGGCAGTGTCTTGTATAATAAGAACTCTTTACTTGAGGCTTACTTTCCATTACAAATTACAATGCCCAGACAATAGCCACAGCGTGAGCTGTGTAAACTAGTTAATTTTGTTGCTACTACACATTCATGGAAATACCATGCAATATTGCAGTTGCCTATTTTTGGATGTCACACAAAGCCATGTTGTGCTACATTAGTGGATCTGGCTTTGTACAGAATGTAAGGGGTGTTTGTGCTGTTCACATCCTTTCACACACATTTTTGGGGCGAGCATGGTGCATGCGTCTCGCTTGAGAGATGCTGTTGTTAAAAAAGGGCTTGGAGCCTGCCAATTGCTTACCATTTGTTGGCTTGCATTGCACTCTTCTTTACAGCCTCGTAATTCGTCAAGGCAGGCACAACATAATTTCCATTCCTCTCCGTGGAGCAGGGACCAAGCATTGATTGATTCAAATTAATCAGTGCACATCCACTGCTCCTGATGTGATTGAGGTACTATTTTGTTCTGTTTCACTTTCAGTGCCCTGCAAACAGAAAGTATGTGACTGGCAAAAATGTGCCAGACAGGACAAACAAAATTGCAAAGATTTATTTTCTATAGTTAACTTTCTTTTATTTTGCCAATACTTCTTTACCCGCTTTACACTCATCTTTTCTTTTGTTTTTGCTTGTGGGCGCTGTTCTCAAAAGATGAGGAATGTTTTATTGCAAAGAGACATTGTTTCTTTCTTATGTGTAATTTCTGAAATGATGCTTTAACACATAATCGTGCAGTACACCCCAATCCACCCCACTCCAATACGCCCCACTCCAATGCACGCCACCTCACCCCACACCAATCCACCCCACTCAATCCAGTCCCCCAGACCAATCCAATCCAATCCACCCCACTCCAATCCAAGCCACTCACCCTAATCAAATCCATTCCAATCCACCATACTCCAACCCTCCCAACCCACCCCACTCCAATCTGCCCCACTTCTATCTGCCCCACTCCAATCCAAAACAATCTGCCCTACTCCAATTCAAAACAATATGCCCCACTCCAATCTTCTGCACTCCAATCTGCCAAACTCCAATCCAAATAATCAACCGTACTCCAATCTGCACCACTGCAATCCTAAACAATCTACACCCCTCCAAACCTAAAGCATCTGCCCCACTCCAATCCAAAGCAATTTGCCCACTTCAATCTGTCCCACTCCAATCCAAAACAGTCTGTCCCGCTATAATCTGCCCACTCGAATCCAAAACAATCTTTCCCACTCCAATCCAAAAGAATCTGCCCCACTCCAATCTAAAACAATATGCCCCACTCCAATCTGCCCCACTCCAATCTGTACCACTCCAATCCAAAACAGTCTGCCCCACTCCAATCCAGGACAATCTGTCCCACTCCAATACAAAACAATCTGTCCCACTACAACCTGCCCTACTCCAATCCAAAATAATCTACCAAACTCCAATCTGCCAAGATCCAATCCAAAACAATCTGCCCACTCCAATCCGCCCCACTCCAATCAGCCCCACTCCAACTATCTGCGCCACTCCAACAGTTTGCCCTACTTCAATCCAAAACAATTTGCCACACTCTAATCCAGATCAATCTGCCCCACCCCAATCCAAAACAATTTGTCCCACTCCAATCTAAAACCATCTGCCCCACTTCAATCTGCCCCACTCTAATCTACCCCACTCCAATCCAGAAGCTTCTGCCCCACTCCAATCTACCCCACTCAAATCCAAAAGAATATGCTCCACTCCACTCTGCCCCACTCCTATCCAAAACAATCTGCCACACTCCAGTCAGCCCCACTCCCATCCAAAACAACCTGCCTCATCCAATCCAAAACAATATGCCCCACTCCCATTCAAAAAAACTGCCCAATCCATTCTAAAACAGCCCCACTTCAATCTGCCCCACTTCAATATGCCCCACTTCAATCTGCTCCACTCCAATCTGCCCCACTCCAATCCAAAACAGTCTGTCCCACTCCAATCCAAAATAATCTGCCCCAATCCGGTGGTGTGACTTGAAGGCTGAAGATAGCGGATGTGTGAGTCTGTCACTCCGCGCTGGTCCTAATAATATCCTGATTATAACAGAGCAGAGTGGAGTACGTGCCTGAAAGGAAGTGCCCTGGACATGGGAGCGCCCTATGCTGTGTGCGGCCACGGCTGGGGGGGCCAGAGAGCAGTGGACAACCGACCCGGACCGTGCCGCGACCTCGGATCGGGCTCTCAACATGGTGGCCCTGGACTGCAGCGACACACTGTAGATGAGCACAGGTTGCTGCGGGGATCTGGAAACGGCCTTCTGACGAGAGCGGCCGCCGGATCATGCAAGAAAGTGGCAGAGTGACCCAGCCAGCCATGTTGGGGAGACCATAGAGTGCAGAGGGCCCTGAATGTGGTGGTGCAGGCCCCCAGCAGCTCTTGGAGCCTCGAGGGCGAGGTGCACCACCTGAGCGAAAAACAAAGGGTAGCTAAGGAGCAGGCCAGTCCGGGATGCCATAGGGGCCGCAGATTGAGGGCGGCTGTCTGCGGCTCCATACTGTGATGTAAGCAGCAGGAGGTACAGGGTATCGCTGCACCGGCTGAAATGTTGGACTGATTTGGTGAGGCGGGTGAACGTCGTGAAGCTGAGGCCCAGGAGGTGACGGTAAGCAGAGCGCACGCCACACTATTGGTGACAGGAGGACCCCTGGGGAAGAATGCACTCGGGCCTAGATCAGGGTCCGGGGTCCAACAAAGGATTGACAGTTGGACTGGGGTGGGGAGGCTTTTTGGTATAGCTTGTCCTAAGAGCAGCCTGGAACCTTGGCTTCTTGAGGGAGCTGATTACAGTTTGAACCAGTGTGGGAAGCCCATGGTGCTAGTGACAATATTGGGCTGCAGCTTTCTACCAGGTGGCTGAGGAGGGGCGGCGGCCCCAGAATGGCTGTGAAGATCACACTGCTACCTGGAACTTACAGACCCACTTATGTATAGTGGACACTGAGGAGAAAAGGCCAGTCGTGGCCCTCGACAAACTGGGGTCCTGCACTCTTGGAGATTCGACGGGACACTGGTATTGCAGGAACCATAATCACCCGTGCATTACCTGACTCCTCTGGGTGAGGGGGTTGCACCTGGAGGGTGTATTGCAGAGTGTCACCAGGATCCATATCTGGCAGTGAGTAGACACCACTTGCCCTTTGCGCATGGACCCCCTAGACCCTTGTGGAGATGGGCAAGTCATGAACGAGAACGACAGGGGCCCCCCCTGATATGGAAGACTCCACTCAGGAGCAAGCACGTGAGGGGCCAGGACCAAGCCCCTGGAAGACCCAATTCAGCTACAGTTGGCTAAGATACATGAGGCTATCACTGACACTATGGCTACGCTGCATCAGGACTTTAGCACTGTGTCAGTGGGGCTGGGGCTACTGTGAGCAGAGCACCACAAATTGACAGAGAGAGTCAAAGTGGTCGAATCCCCGATTGCTGACCTCCGATCCGAACAGCAGACACTGACCAACCAGGTTGCGGAGCTCTCTGACAGGGTGCACACACTTGAACGCCAGGTGGAGGATGCCGAAGGCTGCAACAGGAGGAATAACGTTAAGGTGGTAGGCCTGCACGAGAGGGTGGAAGGGAAGGACATGATTGCATATCTTGTGCCTTGGCTCAAGACGGCAGTTGCCCCTGAGCACTTGTCCCCCTTCTACACCCTGGAATGAGCACATCAGGTGCCAGCACACCCGCCAGCCCCAGGCCGACCACCACGCCGAGCTACTCCACTATAAGGATAGAGATGTATTACTCCAAAGGGCGAGGACTGAAGGCCCGTTCATAGTAAACAACGGCAGGGCTCAATATTCCGGACTATACAGGTGAAGTGCAGCAGAAGCGAGCATCTTTCCTGGAGGTTATGAATGCTCTTCATTAAAAGGCTTGCAATACTCATTAATATTCCTGCCCAACTTCAGATAATACTGGACAGTACTAGGCACTTCTGCGACAATCCCAAACCGCTTGGGAGTGGCTCAAAGCCTACAGGTAGGGGTGAGCACCTTCAGGAGCGCGGTCTAATTCAGCTCCCCAGGACTGGACAGTGAGAAGGAGGGCCCAGAAGAGGTCCCGGAGAGGACCATCAAAGAAACTAAGTATGTCCCAAACTGAGAGGGAAATGGTGTCGGCCCTCCGAGCAGTGGCTGAGATCATGAAAACGACTGAGACTGCCTCAGAGACTGGTTCCCCCTCTGTGAAATGGACTGGTGACTCGGAATCAGACTCCTCGCGGTTGGATAGCACCCTCCTGCTGGAAGTCACCCCAAGAACAGCAGATGATCTCCTCAGAAAGAAACCCTCTGCACAAGTTGGGCGTTCACCATAGCTGAACATATCTGGACATAGTGCTCAATGGACCACCTACATGCCATGGTTATCTTGGGCCAGTGGGGATACAGTGGTAAATGGCTGCCAGTAAGCTGCAGCCTACCCCCCTCCTGGATTGTCTCACCTAGGACTGGCGGAGACTCTCCAAAGACAGTGTTGGTTTGTTTGCAATTTGGGCAGCTGGCCGTTGCCATGCTGCTCTTCGGTTGGGGGTTTACGTTCAAAAGTGTTTATCCCTTGGTTTGTATGGTTTTATTTGCGGGGTGGACTCTGAATCCCCGAGCGCTGGAAGTGTGGGCTGGTGAGGGGAGTAGGGGGGGATTTTCATGAGGCTGGATTTGTAATGGCGGCGACACAGTGCATGTTAAAGTTCATGTCTTGGAATATTAGGGGGATGGGCTCGGCTCCTGTGAGAAGGTGGTTCTGACCATCTGAGCCGCCCTGATTTTTTGCTTTTTGATCACCTGATTTTTGAGCTTTTACTGTGGGAGAGCCTCATAAGCTGGGACTCAGCCATGGTAAACTCATGATAAAATGGACTGCATGTGTTTTCCACCGGTGTCCGCCTTGTGAGATAAGGCAGCTGCACTGCAGCCAGGGTAAGGGGCACTGGACTGGTTATATGTGGACACGTGTGCACTTGTGAGTGCACCGGTGTAAGGGCTATGCGGGGTAGATTCCTGTTGTGCGCAGCCCAGGAACTGGTTACAGATAGAATGGTGTAGAAGGGACCCCACGTGGGCAGAGATACGCCCCCAGAAGGGAGGCGACCTTTGACCTCTACTGGACCGACAACGAATCGTGTGGGGCTCCGCCGCCAGTCTCCGATGTGCCCCCGGGGTGGGTGAGGTACCGGGGGCTGCCCCCAGAGGAAGGTAATGCCGGGGAGCGCTGTTGCGCTCCCTATGAAGTAGCCCGACCAAGTGAAGTCGGGTTGCACCCCTGCAACGGTGCCCAAAGGGCCTGGCCCCGATGAAATGAAGCTGGGGAGAGTAATCGTGCCCCCGTGAAGGTGCCTGGGGGCCCAGGATCCCAACCAAGAGAAAGTTAGGGAGCGCAGTTGCGCCCCCCCTAAAGTTGCTGGGGGCCCAGGATCCCAACCCAGGGGCCCAGCAAGGTGCCGGAAGTCAGGGAGCACCATCGCGCTCCCCGAGAATATGACCATGGGACCCAGGATCCCAACCCTAGGCCCCTGCGAGGTGGAGGAAGCCTGGGAGTGCCATTGCGCTCCGTGTGAAGCAGCCCAATGCGGCCGCTAGCCCATCTCCCCAGCGCTCGTCTGCCTGCCGGAGCGGGCAGACCGGAGGAGAGGAGGCTAGTGCGCGTCTGCCTGCAGAAGCTAGCAGACCAGAAGAGGAGGGGTTGGCTCTCGCGGCAGCAGGCGAGTGTGTTGGCCGCCCAGGGGAGCCGGCGAGAGCAGCCGGGGGTGGGCTCCCCGAGCTGCTCTCCAACGTCCTGCCTGCACGCGGGGTGCCTGGGTAGGACCTGGCCCCCGAGAAAAAGTGGAATGCGGCATGAGGCCACCAGGAAATTCAGCGTGGCTCTCCCCGGACCAGCGGGGGAGCCGCTGCTCAAGTAGGCACGCTCTAGAAGGAGCGTCCCACAATGCACTGTGGGGCCTGGCCAATGCTTTAGGAAAACCTGCTTGTTTGTGGCGTGTGGTGAGCCCTGGAGGATAGGGTCACTGCCAAAGTGAAGCAATGGTGGGGGGAGGCTGCCGGAGCAGCGCAGTCTTCCCCCAAAATAATTTGAATGTCCCCACCCTAAGTCTCTGGTGACATTAAGAAGATAGCCCCTCAAGGGTTCTGCCATGTTTTTAAGCCTGCCTGATGCTGGAACTTTTGTTATTTAGTGTGGAATTTCCTTTTTTCTAAGGACAAGGATTATGGTTGCATGGATTGTGGCTAGAGATAGCCCAGTGAGAGTTTTCATGTGGAGACATCCCCTAGGGGTGATGGTATAACTGCAGAGAGGTGCATTTTTCACTGAGGTGGTCTTTAGGGACTAGGTTACGCATGCCTTGTGTTGTACTAAATGTGATAATGGAATATATGTTGCTAGTACCCTTTAGGGGTGTAGGGATTATAATTGCATCACATTGTCATGATCCCTGTGGTGGCCTTTAGGGGCTGTGATTGAATTGCGTTGTTCATGTTACCAGATATGATAAGTATACCATGCTTCCAAGATATGTATTCTTGCTACTGCGTTAGTTGAACAACCAGACTGTCAGCCACTGTGATTTAAGTGTATATACTGTATTGTCAGTATTAGGTGCTCTTGGTCAGGGTTATATGTCACCATGGTAGGTGTTCCCATTTTGAAATGCTTGTTGAAATAATGTGGTAGGCAGCCACCTGCTTGGTGCCAGTGGTAAGCGCCCTCAATCCCAGTTATGGTCAACCGGTGGCATTTGGGGGCAAGATGATGTTCGTACATGTGAGTGGTGGTACTATTCCTCTCTCCTGCGGGAGGGGTGCGAATGTTTACACAATGTCAAGAAGTATTTCCCTCAGCTTATTTATATTTGTAAATTGTTGTGTAGTATTAAATAGTGTGTGTGTAATAAATGTACTTTTCCTTTTTATAAAGAAAAGCACAGACTGGACAAACAATTATTGAGTGTTATTTCAGCGTATCTGTCAATGTTGATTTGTAGCCTACACTACCTCCTTTGAGTGAGGCTTGGACTGCTCTGCAATGTTACCCTCTGAGAGTCAAATGCTACAATGGGGCGTTTGGTTCCCAGTAAAGGACAAATGTAGACCAATTACTTGTGCAGGCCTCACAACTAATGCCTCATTTTCCAACAGCTACTAAGTGTCATAACATACACAGATATTTGCAGAGACGTGGAGTTCAGATAGCTATGCTACAGGAGACGCATCTCTTACAGGGTGAGGTTGAGAAGTTGTGCCGTAGATGGAGGGGACAATTATTCGCCACCTCCTTGTTGACATATGCTAGAGGGGTGCTAATATGAATACGGGTGGGTATGCCCTTCGAACCCTTACATACCTCCATTGACAAGGAGGGCAGATATGTGCTGCTGACTTGAAGACTGTCAGCAGTATCTATGCCCCAAACCACGGCCAGATACCCTTTCTGCATAGACTTTCGGCCTCAATGGCCTCAACAACAACAGGAGACTGGCTCATTGGAGGTGATTTTAATTGTGTGGCAGACGTTGCCTTGGATCGCTTTTTTCCCCCGCTGCCTGCAGCCAAACCCACCGAGTCTCTACTGGTTTCCGGGATGGGGTGGAGCGCTGGGACTTGATTGACATTTGGTGTACACACCACGCAGATGTTAGGGACTACTCGTTCTACTCCCCCATGAACCAACTGCATACGCTCTTGGATGCCTTCTTGTGTTCTCATGGTCTAAGCCACTCCGTCCTGCACACTGAATACCTGAGGTGCACTATTTCCGACCATAGCCCACTGCTCTTAGATCTTAAGCCCCTGGGCGAGCGCCCGTTGATCCCTTTGTGGAAACTCAACCCATTGAGCCTGGAGGATAATTCTTTTCAGGAATCTCTGGGAGATGCCATAGATAATTACTTTGCTGACAACACTTGGTCAGCGTCCATGGGCCTAGTGGAGTGGGAGGCCTTTAAGGTGGTGGTAGGGGGCACTGCTTATGACACTCTATAGGGGGTACAGCGCAAACTCAATTGGGAGCTGGGCGAACTTGAGGGGCTGCTGCATAGCCCCGGCAATGTGCAGGGCTCAGATGCTGCGGACCCTGAGGGTCTTCAGGAAACACGTGTGCTTTATCATGCCGCACTTGAACGGTTATGCTGCCACGATTATAGGGAGTACCTCCCAAGGGCCCAGGAAGAGGAGGGGCGTCCTGGTGGGCTGCTGGCATGGCTTATCCGGCCGGAGACTCGTGGATCTCCAATAACACACGTTAAATCGGGCACAGGGGAGTCCATTTACACACCAGCGTTGATGAATGCTTTGTTCTGAGATTACTATACAGGTTTATACAGCGTACTACTGTCCGTGCCGCCGGACACCCAGGCAACCTATTTGGGTAGGCTACAGCTCCGGGTGTTGGATAGGCAGGTGAGAGAGGCATTGGGTGGTCCGGTGACGACACAGGAGATTCGAACAGCTACAAAAAGCATGGCCACGGGTAAGACTCCGGGCCCAGATGGCCTCGCTGTGGAATTCTATCTGGTGTATGCTTTAAAATTGGCTTCCCGATTATAGGCTTTATGTGCAGAATCTGTCAGAAGGGGAAGACTGCCTGAGTCCACATGCACCACAATTGTTATCCCGCTCCCCAAATCGAACGGTCAGGGGACCCACACAACAGACTTCCGCCCACTCTCTATGTTCAACATAGACATAGACTTTAAGCTGCTTAGCAAAATCTTGGTGCTCTGTTTACTCACGCATATGCCCACCCTCATCCATGAGGACAAAAATGGGTTTATCCCGTCACGGAATACCTCCCTTAACCCCCGGAGACTATACTCTATAATGTATCACCCAGAAGTGCAGTCTTCTCCACGCCTTCTTGTCCATTGACCTAGAAATGGCCATTGACGCGCTACGATGGGACTATTTGTTTGAAGTTATAGGGAGAATGGGCCTAGGTGATGGCTAGATACGGTGGGTGAAACTGTTGTATGAAGGTCCCACAGCCTGAGTCATGATGGGCAAAGCGGTGTCTTTGCAATATGGGATTTTCCACAGAACCAGGCAGGGATGCCCTTTATCCCCGCTATTGTTTGCCCTGGCCCTCAAGCCTTTGGTTAGATAGCGGAGAGTGGGTATGGGACTGACTGTGGGAGGACTTGAGCATATTATTTCCCTCTATGCTGATGACCTCCTGCTTTATCTAACGGATGCCACAAAAGGGGACCACTATGGTGCTTGACCTCCTGGGGGAGTTACAACGTCTTTCAGGCTTGAGGGTTAACAAAACAAAGACTCACCTGTTCCCTGTGTCCCCAGATCTCCCTCACCCCCTGGGGCTCTTGCTGGACCTCAACTGGGCCCAGACCACCTTCCGATATCTAGGGATACAGGCAGAGTTGCGGGAGGGTACCCTTGGGAGGGCGCTCAGGTCCCTAACATCCTGCATACCCATTTGGCGCTCTCTGAAACTGCTGATTGTGTCTCTAATCTCGCTGTCTAAAATGGTCATGCTTCTACGCTTGCTTTACTTTTTTATCAACCTTCTGGTGACTGTTCCCTCCAGCTGGTTTCGCCAGCTGGACTCTCTGCTGCGAGATTTGATATGGGATAAAGGCTGGCGGCGGGTCTCCTTGGCCCGGTGGCAGAGGGCGGTCTGGGAGCCCCAAATTTTGAGCTATATTTCCCGGCCTCCTAGATTCAGTGGATTGCACAGTGGTGGGATAGGAGGAAAGGAGGAGCTGAGCAGCAGAGTCCGAGGCTTATACCAACCTGCTGTTGGCCCGTTTGCTCAACCAGGCGGTGGAGGTCCCGCGCCAGACCTTGTTACTGACTACTGCATTGCAATGCTGGAAGCGCTGAATGACAAAGACAAAGGACCCTTGTATGCACCGGACTTACTTTTGGTGGCCTTACCACATGGGGATCCATTAACGTTTTTTACAGCTGAACAGTTCTCCACTTGGATGGATGTGGGACTAGAGGCAGTATCAACAAAACATCCGGATAACTTTTGGTGAACTGGTCTCGGGCCCTGGCCTGCCGGCTGGTTCATACTTTCAGACGTCTTTGGGGAAGGGGTCATGAAGTACCCATAACACATATGGTCCTGCAATCCTTGCTCACCCTGGGCGCAGCTGGGCACTTAGTTAAGTGGTTTTATGTCTTGCTAACAGGTATGACTCGTAAACTTTGTCGCGGCTGTGCCCGCGTGGGAGACAGTATTAGCCCAGGAAATTCCGAACTCAGACTGGAATAAGATCCTGGCATACCCCAAGATGGTCTCCAGAAGCACGAGACTAAAGTATACACAATTTAATTTTCTACATGTGACTTACATGACTCCCCACAAAGTCCAAGTAGTATTGTTCATTTGAGGATATGCTATTTATAGTGACCAACCTGCACTAGTTAGTTGAGTATTTTCTATTCTTCCAATTTTACTTAAATGAGGCATATACTATTGGCTGCCCCACAGATACCTTGTTCAACTGAGGTCAGGTCACCCCCATCGAGAATGGATAATAGGCTAACCGTTGTATGATCGCAACGCACACCCAAGCGGTAGACCCAAAGATGTGTGATGTATGGCTATATTGTGTATTATACCTGTTCTATCTGTCTGCTAACATATAATCGGGCGGAATGAGTATATACCAAAAGTTGGATACAATCTATAATTTGCGTAGCAGGTCTTCTTTGAATAGAGGACTCATGTTCTTGTTATATAAGTATCTGCCTAACTGTTATTAATATTAAATGCCAATAAAAATATGTTTCAATCTGCCCCAATCCAATCCAAAGCAATCTGCCCCATTCCAATCCAAAACAATCTGCCCACTCCAATCTAAAACAATCTTCCTCACTTCAATCTGCTCCACTCAAATCTGTCCCACTCCAATCCAAAACAGTCTGCCCCACTCCATTCTAAAAAGATCTGCCCCACTCCAATCCAAAACAGTCTGTCCCACTCCAATCTGCCCCGCTCCAATACAAAACAATCGGCTCCAATACAATCTGCCCTGCTCCAATACAAAACAATCTGCCTACTCCGATCCACCCTACTTCAACCTGCCCCACTCCAACTATCTGCCCCACTCCAATCTAAAACAATCTGCCCCACTTCAATCTTCCCACTCCAATCTACCCCATTGCAATCCAAAAGCAGCTGCCCCACTCCAGTCCAAAACAATCTGCCCACTCCAATTCAAAACAATCTGCCTCACTCAATCCAATCAATCTGCCCCACTTCAATCTGCCCCACTCCAATCCAAAACAGTCTGTTCTACTCCAATCTGCCCCACTCCAATCCACTTTAATTTGCCCCACTCCAATCTGCCCCACTCTAATCTGCCCCACTCTAATCTGTCCCACTCTAATCTGCCTCACTCTAATCCAAAATAATCTGCCCACTTCAATCCACCCCATTACAATTCAAAGCATTCTGCCCCACTCCAGTTCATCCAACTCCAATCCAAAACAATCTGCCCACTCCAATCTGCCACACTCCAATCCAAAACAATCTGCTCCACTCTAATCTGTCTCAGTCCAATCTGTTCCACTCCAGTCTGCCCCATTCTAATCAAACCCACTACAATCCTAAACAGTTTAGCCCACTCTCATCCGCCCCACTCCAACCAGCCCACTCCAATCTGTGACACTCCAATCCAAACCAATCAGCCCCACTCAAATCTTCCCCACTCAAATCCACTCAATCTGCCCACTCCAATTTGCCCCGCTCCAATCTTCCCCAATCCAAAACAATCTACCTCACTCCAATCCACCCCACTCCAATCCGCCCCACTACAATCTGCCCCACTCCAATCCGCCCCACTCCAATTCATGCCACTCCAATCCAAAACAATCTGCCCTACTCCAAGTCAAAACAATATTCCCCACGCCACACTTCTGCACTCCAATCTGCCAAACTCCATTCCAAACAATCTACCGTACTCCAATGTGCACCACTGCAATCCAAAACATTTTGCACCACTCCAATCCCAAAGCATCCGCCCCACTCCAATCTGCCCACTTCAATCTGCCCCACTCCAATCCAAAACATTCTGCTCCAATCCATCCAACTCCAATCCAAAACAATCTGCCCACTCCAATCTGCCACACTCCAATCCAAATCAATCTGCTCTACTCTAATCTGCCCAACTCCAATCTGGCCCACTCTCATCTGCTCCACACCAATCTGCCCCCCTCCAATCCAAAACAACCAGCCCACTCCAATCTGCAACACTCCAATCCAAAACAATCGGCCCTACCCAAATCTTCCCCACTCCAATCCACTCAATCTGCCCCACTCCAATTTGCCCTGCTCCAATCTGCCCCAGTCCAAAACAAGCTTCCCCACTCCAATCCACCCCACTACAATCCTCCCCACTACAATTTGCCCCACTACAATCCGCCCCACTACAATTTGCGCCACTCCAATCCAAAACAATCTGCCCACCTCCAATACCAAACAATATGCCCCACTCCAATCTTCTGCACTCCAATCTGCCAAACTCCATTCCAAAAAATCTACAACACTCCAATCTGCACCACTGCAATCCAAAACAATCTGCACCACTCCAATCCAAAAGCATCTGCCTCAATCCAATGCAAAACAATCTGCCCACTTCAATCTGCCCCACTCCAATCGAAACAGTCTGTCCCACTCTAATCTGCCCACTCCAATCCAAAACAATCTGCCCCACTCCAATCCAAAACAATCTGCTCCACTCCAATCCAAAACAATGTGCCCCACTCCAATCTAAAACAATCTGCCCCACTTCAATCTGCCCCACTCCAGTCCTCCCCACTCCAATCCAAAAGCATCTGCCCCACTCCAATCCCAAACAATCTGCCCACTCCAATCCGCCCCACTCCAATCCAAAACAATCTGCCGCACCCCAATTCAAAACAATCTGCCCCATTCAATCCATAACAATCTGCCCCACTCCAGTCCAAAACAATCTTCCCCACTCCAATCTGCCCCACTCCAATCCAAAACAATCTGCCCCACCTCAATCTGCTTCACTCCTATAAGCCCCACTCCAATCCAAAACAATTTCCCCCACTCCAATCTGCCCCACTCCAACCAAAACAATCTGCCCTACTCCAATCCACCCCACCCCATGCCAATCCAATTCACCCCACTCCAATTCACCACACTCCATTCCACCCACTCCATTCCACCTCACACCAATCCATCCCACTCCATTCCAATCCACCTCAGTCCAATCCATCCCCCTCTCCACTCCAACCCCATTTCATTCCACCACACTCCAATCTAATCCACCCCATCCTGTCCACCCCACCCCACTCCAATCTCCCTCTCCAGTGCAGTCCAATCCACCCCCTCTACTCCAGTCCATCCCACTCTACCCCAATTCAATCCACCCCACCCAGTTCTGTCCAGCCCACTCAATCCAATCCATCCAGTCCACCACACTACAATCCACCACACCACACCCCACCTCACTCCAATCCAATCCTCCCCACGCTAATCCAATCCACCCCACTACAATACACCCACTCCAGTCCAGTCCAATCCACTCTACTCCACTCTCATTCACCCCACTCCAAACCACCCTACTCTAATCATATCCACCCCACCACAAATCCAATCCACCCAATTTCAAACCTCTCTGATCCACCCCACTCCAATCCAATCCACCTCACCCCATTTCCATCCATCCCGCCCCACTCCAATCCAATCCAATCCACCCCACTACCTCAATCCACTCCAATTCACTCCACCCTATTCCACCCACTCCACTCTATGGCACTGTACTTTCTGCCACTAAACCACTGAACTCAACTCCCCACTATGACACTGTACTCGCCCTACTCCACTCTACAACAAATCCAGTCTACGACACTCTACTCCCACCACTCTACTCTAGGACACTCCACGCCACTAGCTTTTAGCCATGCTGAACAGCAGACACACTGGTGTACAACATGGCAAATACACATTGCCTAAGCCAATAGCTCTTGTATAGGCGAGACCTATTGGCTTTGTCAGTGCTTGTTTAAGATTAGCAGGGGTGCAAGTACGAAGGGATTTGACACTGCATTTGTATCAACATTTATCACAAAAGCTCCTTGTACACTGAAAATTGTATCAAAGCTATGATTTTTGCCCCTTTGCACAACTTAAAATTGTACATGTGCCCACACTGAGTAATAGTAACAAGCATTGGCATAGCCAATAGGTCTCGCCTTTGGGACCTTGTAAGTTAAAAAACCTGAAGTATAAGACTTCACGTTTACATTTACTTCGTATTTAGGATGTAGTAAATGTAAACGTGAAGTCTTACACTTCAGTTTGTTTTTTTTACTTACAAGGTCCCAAAGGCGAGACCTATTGGCTATGCCAATGCTTGTTTTCACTGGAGCACAGTAAGGAGGAACAGGGTATCGGTAATGGTGCAGCAGACGAGAGAGGCTCCGAAGCTGTGCTATGTTCCAACACAAGCCCATCTCCAGCAGGCTGCTGAAATTTAAACTCGTGAGATTCCAATGAAACTTTCGGACAGACCACTGGGTCTGACAAGAGCACGCAGCCAGCAAGCTTTGGCCTGCTATACGCAGTAATGAGCGCTCTGCGTGGCCAACTCATAGTGGTGGTTGTCTCCACGAGCATTCATAAACAAAGCTGAAACAAGTACCAGCTTCTTAGGCCATGTGGATTTTGGAGCATCACAAAAAAATAAACAGGCAGGCAGGCTGCGGACTCTGGTTCCCCTCTAGATTACCAGCGCCCAGTCCACCAGACACTTTGGGAAATGCCGAGTCATTCTTGCATCGAGGGTCAGCTTGTTTAAAGTGCCAAACCGCCCTCCGGTCAAGAGACCTACACCTACGAGGGTAGGAGGCGCCATATGGTCCGGCAGATGTCACGGCTGCACACGTAAAAGAGCAGCCAGTCTCAGGCTTCCCTGACTACTCTGTCAACCACTCTGCCAGAGCTGTTCCATGCCCAGCAGCAGAACAGTGGCATACAACCTACTGAGCACCAGAGCGGTGCAGTCACTTGTAGCACAGTAAAGTCATACCAGCGGGTGGCCGGGCGCCGTGAAGGCGAGCGGGAGCCGGGCCTTTTGCTGCCTTACTCGATGCACACAGAAAGGGAAAGGGGGAGGGAAACACTGTGTTTGTGCTCAGAGGGTGGGGGGAGGACTCCTAAGGCGAAGCAGGAGGGGAAAGCAATAAAAAACAAGAAGCGCGAGCAACAAGCATTGGCCGCGCGGCCGTGAAACTGACACAGCCGCGCGGCCGTGAAAGTGAAAGTAATCGTGGGTTTTGTAAGTGCAAACAGTGGCTTTTGCTGGCGACCATCTTGCGTTCACGCGAGCGTCCAGATGGCGAGGGAAGCCATATGGCGCCTGATCGCGCGTGCACGCTCGCGTTAACGCAGGCTAGTCCCCAGCAAAAGCCACTGTTTGCACTTCCAAAACCCGCTTACTAAAAGTCTCGCCAGAGCAGCGCATGCGCGCTGGCTCAGGCGAGACCTAAAAATGGGTATGATATGCCAGCCTTAGCAAGCATGTAGAAGAATCCTATACCTAGAATAGTCTTAGTTTACTGGATGAAAAGGGTATATTTCACCAAGAAAAGTCTGGCATCATGGTTTAGTAAGGCCAAGTGATAAGGGT
Organism: Calotriton arnoldi; assembly: GCA_963921515.1. Classification (NCBI taxonomy): domain Eukaryota; kingdom Metazoa; phylum Chordata; class Amphibia; order Caudata; family Salamandridae; genus Calotriton; species Calotriton arnoldi. The sequence goes on along the minus strand of CAWUFW010007371.1, from coordinate 994,999 downwards.
ATAAACCTCACAAAAGTGAATAACTCTTACGAACTACAGCATCTGCATTTATGGTGGGCAAATATTTAGGCAGGCCGCAGTGTGCAAACATTCCACACTAGACAGCCCTACACGTGTGTGTCCCCTCAACTGGTAACAAGCAATGGCAAAGCCAATAGATTTAGCCGTAAAGAACTGTTCTATGGTAATGTAAAGCATTACAAGCATGGCAATGCATATGTACTCATGTGGAAGCAAAGAACTGTAGAATTATTTTGGTGTAGATTAAAAGGTCAGGTGAAAGTTGCACTGTCAGGCCAGACCTACACATCCACGTAGGCTAATGACTCCCTCCTCCCATCTGTGTTGCTGCCAGAGAAAAACAACATAAATTATCTAGCTACCTAAGACACTTTAGTAGCCTTCCAATGTCAAGTGTGCCCCTGAACGTTCAATGTTAGGCAGGTGGATAAATATAGAAAATGATCGCAGGTGGTGGAGGGAAAACACTTTTTTGGTGTAAGCTCACAATTTCTGCCCAATGAAAACACATACTTACTCCTGGCTCCCAATATGAGGGTGGAGCCAAAGCCCCTCACTAGTGATGCTCACATAATTGTATGGCGACAGCTGCACTGTCAAGTCACACCATAAAACAGCAGATAATGAGATGTAAGTGGTCAAAAGCAGTCTAGTCACAAAAAGTAAAATGGGCACTGCAAATGGAAGTCACCTAGTGAGGAAAACATTCATTGTCGATTAAAAAGGATACAACAAAAGGCAGCATCTTAATAATGAAGAGCTGGATTGGCCGTTCTGCTTCTCTGGCATAACCTGGCAGACGCAGTGTTGAAGGCTCCTTTTGGAGTAGGAAGGGCAGCCATGGCCCAAACATGACTCAACCATGCCCCCATGAGTCCCGTTCTAGTCGCAGCCTCCCGCAGTGGGACTGGCTTGAACATTGCTGCCAGGGCTGATTTTGAACCCCGTTTGGCTCTGAAAAGAAAGGTGCAATAAACGTATTAGCGTTTTGACATTAAAAGCTTCACCTACTGACCAAAGGAGTGGCCATAATGGACCATGCTTTAATTTTATTACGGTGTGTGTCTTGAGTGAGGGAGAGCGTGCATAATGGATGGTGCAGTCAATAACTAGCCCATAATACTCCTCATTCAGTTGGTAATGCCATTACAATGACTGCAGTGGAGAAAGACAGAGCAAACCACCTGAAATTGCACAAATTGCTGTCATTGCATAGTTTCACAAATAGGGCTATTTCAGGTAATTGCATCTTATTTTATGGAAAGTCATCCCTGAACATACAAGCAAAATCTTAGTGTTCATGCCTTTCATGTTCATGTGAAAGTAATTTAGACAGCTCTCTGTGATGGAAGAGTTCTAAGGGAAATGAAACAAGTACAGTTTACAGCATTTAATGCTACTGTGTTATCTTGTGAGTTTCTGAAATGTGTGGTTTTGTTGTGAGCCTCATCTTTTAGGGGCTTATTTATGAGGCCCTTAGTCCGCCGTTGCGCCACTTTTTTGTGATGCTGCTGTGGCGTAAAAAATGCACCACACTGTGCCATATTTACAAAGTGATGCATCTAGGCAGATGCATCACTCTGTAAACCCATGCGCTACATTATACCTGCAACAGGTATAATGTATGCAGGGTAGGCGTTCTGGCGCAGAAAAGGCTTGTAAGTGTCGCGGGGAAATCTATGAGATTTCACTGCGACATTTCTACGGGTTCACTGCGTCAAATCCTTACGCCTGCTTGAAGCAGGCGTAACGGGTGACGCAGGCCTTTTCACATGGGGCTTGCTCCATGTGAAATGACACATTGCTGGAGTTGCGTTTCCAGAAACACTCCAGGAAATCGCCATTTTTGCACTGACAGATACATCAGTATTACTGACGTAGTTGTCCATCCTTGCGACATAGAATGCCGCACAGTAAATATGGCGCATCCATGGTGTCTCAAGGATGGCGCACTGAAAAGTGTTGCATCGCTGTTTTACCGCAGTGATGCAACACTTTTCATAAATGAGGGCCCCAGTATCTTATACTCCTTTGGTGGATGATACAGAGACCTTAAGTTGCTAAAAAAATAATTTAAGGTGAGCATATAACTGGACTGTTAAAATACAATGATACACAATGCTACTTCAAACACAAAACACAGTCTTACTATACATTGCTAAATAAACTCAGATTCCGAATAAAGTTACATAATAAATTGCACATATAATTTGTGAAGTTATTTATTTTGTCTTTAATTTTTTTGTTGGAATTAAAACTTTTACTCGGCTTGTAGTGAATTGAAAAATCTTGCTGGTAAGAACTCTATATACATATAATGAGATAAAATGATACACCTTTTATGTAGACTTTACACGATTTCACCCTGGAACGCTTTGATCTGAAATGTTTTTAAAACAACTCAAGACATTTTCGGGGAAAGGATTTCTGATTAGCTGGAAAAGTAAGAGAGCGGGGAGAGAGGGGGGTAGACAGGTATGGTACAGCATGTATCCAGAGCATAGAAAAGGACATTTTAAAAGGGCAAGCAAAGGGCGCAGAAATCAGTCAGTCTCGGAAGAAGCCAGGCAATCAGATATAAAATAAGTAGCTGAAAGAATGAAAAAATCAATTTCCCTTCATGTCTACAATCCCTGATCGGTAAAGCCATCCATTCAGTAGCTACGGACACAGAATGAGTGTCGTTCCAACATCATTTACCACAGCTGCACCGATTACGTTCTTCCTCGCTGAACTATGTCTGCCCATAGTTGAAAGTGACAGGGCGGGCAGGAAGAGGTAAGGGAGAGGTTGAGGTGAGAGGGATGGTGGCTGTGCTGGTACCTTCTCATTTCCCGATTGCGCTCTGGAGGTTACTGGACACGTTACTCCTCTCGCCCTCTCGCCGCTACTGTCTATTTCATACTGCTTTACCAGCATTTATATAGAAAACGTCCGACACCTAAAAAGCCTTGCAGCGCTCTTTGTAGTGTGGGAGCCCTTTCTGCATCTCAGTGGGCTCTCTAGAGTCGATGATCATGCTGGTCTGGTCTCAGTGGGCTCGATTTGTTAAGCTCTTTGTGTGTGTGTATGTTTATATGAAACAGGCAGACAGACTTTATTTAAGACTCCAAACCACTTTTTCGATTAACATACTTTCCTTTTGCACCTGTGAGTGCATTTATGCACACAACAGGGCATGCTCACAAACTATGGGGCATGTTTACAAGCCTCGAGCGCCACCAGGGCGTCACTTTTTTGACGCTCCAGTGGTGGTGTGCTGGCCCATATTTACAAGGCCACGTAAAGCCACTTTGCATGGCATTGCACAGCCTTGTAAATATGGCCCTCTTTCTCTCAGTACACTGCGTCAAAGGGGCATCATGGGTGTTGCTGTGGGTGTTCACACACAACACCCATGGCTTTTTAACACTGCCCCAGATTTACAAGGATTCTTAAATCTGAGGCAGCGCAATAAACTAACACCTTTTCAGGGGAGGCGTTAAAGTAGTGATAAGAGGAGTAATACTTTTATTTCTACTCGTTTTTTGCTCTTTCTATGTGTGATGCATTCTGCAGCACAGATAGAAGGAGCAAAACACCATTAATGATTGTGTTTGTGTAGGAAGGTGTCCCTTACTGCACAAACACAATCACCCTGCAAAGCAGACACCCTTGCACCATGGTGCAAGGGTGCCTGTTTTGGTGCAAGGGTGCCTGTTCTGGTGCACGGCTGCTGTTTGTGCGTTGGCGCAAGGTAGAGCACAGGGGTGTGCCGTATTCTTGTAAATAGGGTGCACCCCTGCATTTTTTAAATGACCCAGCTTAGCGCAGCAAAATTGCTTACAGGGCTGCAACATTTCATTGTAAATATGCCCCTATATTTTTAAGTACGCGAAGTAGAACTACATTAGTACTACGTTCTAAATGTAAATGTCCAGTATTTGTAAAGTGCACAGCTACCTCTGGAGAGGTGTCCCGCCGCTGGGGGCCGTCGGGAATATTAAGCGAGCTATTGCCCAGAGTCACATGGTGCTGGGCTGAACTACCGCCGGCGCCGGGGATCGAACCGTGAGCCCCAGGATCCTGAGTCAGTCGCCCTGGCCACTGCGCCACACCTCTTCTACAAAATTATATTCACTAACCTATGTGTGGAGACCTCTGCCTCCGCCATGACCATGTTTTCTGTTGGGAAGTCTTCGCCACATGTGCGGAGATCACCGCAAAAGTAGATCTATGCTTTAGAAGGTAATGTGGGAGGAACAGGGGACTGGGGAAGGAGGGGTTAGGAGGGATTTAGTGAGGGATATGCACATAAAAAACCCACCCACATAAGAGTAAGCCCAGAACTATTCACAAACTACACCTCTAACGTTGCATCAAAAAAATGACCCAAAACAGTAGTAATTGTATTCTTGCCCAGCCTTAAAGTAAGTCCTGCAACATATATATATCTTTCAGTGCTTCTCTCATGAAAAGTCCACCGCTTCTCCTGAACGAAGGGCACATCGTTGTTCTGGACCTCACATGAGAAGGTCCATTTTAATTCACCATTTTCCTTCTGAAAGGATGATGACGCCGCGTGTAGATGCTTAAAACTTAATTAGTCGGCCACAATTGAACGCGTTTCGGCTGTGCAGCAGCCTTGCTCACCAATGCAGAGGCATAATCTTCAAACAACCTTTAACCATTTTTTTGTGTCACGTGAGAATACTGTGCAAACAATAGTGAAAACAGACTGGTAGTTTTCATTACATTACAGTCAATAAGTGTTTTACAATTCATAAATCATAGTGATTTTTCTTAATGATTTCACGCAATTAATTTCTATACCAATAGTTTTATGTTTCATTATAATGTATTAAACTCAACCCTTTAAAACCAATTTTTTTGGGTTTCCAATTTTTTGGGGTTCCAATTTTTTGTATCCAACACAACAGACTGTTATGGATTTTTTAAATTGTGATAAATAATAAGATAATCTATTTATCATGGCATTTTGAAACAATATAATTCATTCCAAATTCCACCATTAAGGAATATAATGAATAATCGAACTCGTAATCCATTGCATACGGCATTAAATTCATTCTGTCTGTTGCAAGAAACATTGTAATTCTGCATTTATTTCTTTTGTAATTAAGCCCAAGTGGGCAATGTATTATTTGTATACTGCTTTAAACTCTATTAGTCTGAAAGTGCTTAGTGCAAGTGTTGATTAAAATCACAATCAGTGAAAATTACTGTTGGAGCTTCAGGAGGTTTATCTCAAACATTTCATGATTTACAAGTGCATATGAAAATCCTCTTCTATATTCAATCCCCCTGGGGTTTTGGTATCCATGTCTATAATGTAACGGGACTCTAACTTCCTTAGCTTCTTATCTCTATTTCCGCTCCTGATATCTGGTGCCACCGCATCTACCACGAAGTATGTCAGACATTTCAAATTTTTGTGGCATGCTTCGAAATGACGTGCTACTGGGTAAGTTCTATCAACATTTTTGATAGCTCGGATGTGTTGTAATATACGTTTATGTACCTCCAGAATTGTGCTGCCCACGTACCGCAAGCCACAAGGGCACCGCAGTACGTAGACCGCAAACTCCGTCTTGCAATCAAATTTGCCTTTTATCTTTTTAGTTGCATTGGACAATCCTGGTTTGTACAATTCAGTATTTTTGCCATATAGAGCATTTCAGAAATCCCTTCCTCCTGCTTAACCATGTTGTTTTTGCTTTCTTGACATCCTTTATAGTATTACTCACAAGTGCTTGTTTTAATGATCTTGCTCACCTGAAAAGTTATCTGCGGCTTACGAGGTACCACTTTCCCCAATATTGAGTCATTTTTTATAAGGTGCCAATATTTGTTTAGGATGCTTCTTACATTTGTTTGCTGTTTACTAAATGTAGTTATTAATCTACAATATTCTCTGTTGTCATTATCTTGTTTTTCTTTTGTTTTGCCTTTCTTGAACAGAATTTCTTCTCTTGGTTTTTTGTTGGCTCTTAAAACCGCTGATTCAATACATTCCTTTGAGTACCCTCAAGCTTTAAATCTACATTTCAACCAACTGATCTCATTGTTGGTTTCAATCACTTCACTGCAATTTTGCCTAGCTCTTAAACATTCTCCGTACGGAATACTCCTGATCAGGTTTTTTGGATGAAAACTAGTTGCATGAGGCAACGTGTTCCCTGCTGTTGGCTTCCTATATAATTTAGTTTCAAGCTTATTGTCTTTGATGTATACAGTGAGATCTAAAAAGTTTACACTTGTAGCACTGATGTTGCTTGTGAAACTTAAATTTAAGTCATTTAACTGAATTTGATCGAGAAAGTCTTTAGCTTCAGATTCTGACCCTTTCCAAACCAAGAACAAATCATCAATGAATCGACTCCAGTGCACAATATGATAATCCCATACCTCATGATATTTAGTGCGGACCACCTGCTCCTCCCACCAGCCCATATGCAAATTCTCACAGCTGGGGGCAAAGCAGGTGCCCATAGCTGTACCGCACACTTGATGGAAGAGTTCCCCATTAAACAGAAATAAATTATTCGTGAGGGATCTCTCTATCACGTGTAAAAGCATTCGAGTATGCAGCCATAATTTCAATGGCCTTGCTCCTAAAAAGTGTCTTATGGCCCTTAGGCTATCTTCATGTTCGATGCTTGTATAGAGCATAGAGACATCAATTGTGATCAGCAAGAAATCATCTTCCCAAGGAAGATCGCACTGCAGCATTGCAGTGTTGTGATTGGTCAGGTGCCCTGGGTGCTTACCAATCACAATGCTGCATTGCAGCGTTGTGATTGGTCAAGGGAGCCTTGCTGTTGTTCCTGGCTTCCTGTCCCACGCCACGAGGAGAGAGCAGGAGCAAGGAGCAGAGACGTGGCAGCGGTCACAGCGGTAAGGTAAGTGTGTAATTTTTTATTTAAAAAATGTTTTTAATTGCGCTACCTTGCGCACGTGCCCGCACACCTCCCCCACCCCCTTGCCCGCCCCACCCACCCAACCCTCGAGTCATGCCGGCTGCGACTGCACAAAACTACTCACATACCCTCTCTAAAAGGTTACAGTTTGGAAATACATTTTTTTTTAAAAGTTGAAATTCACTGACGGTTACAAGTGCATTATAATTAGGAAATAAAATTAAAAAAAATATAGAAATTCATTGAAAAAAATCAAAGGTTACAAGGGACGTTACAGTGAGGAAATTCAGGACTGGAATACTCTGTGAGCTTGTGAACATTCTCAAACTTTTATATTTGTAGGCACAAATTCCTCAACAACCCCTCCCTATCTTATAAAAGTTCAGAGATGCAATCCTGACAAGAGCTGAAGTAAATTCCTTTCCATTGTGGGAAGGGAAGGGAAGCACTCCCAAAATTGGTCGAAGAGTAGGCAGTAGGGGGTCCTCCAAGGGAATAATTATCTAGCTCATGGAGAAAATGGAAAAGAAAATTAACAAGCTGATTTTGCAGCACAAAAACGATGCAAATCAGCACAAATTCTTTTTTTACCAATTTACTTTCCAGCGCAAAATCCAGCCACTGAGTTTGCACTAGTTGATTACGAGTTTGGAGCAGTTGCGCCGGCTCTCCGCTGGCACAACTGCACCAAAACCGCGCAAGGACCGCCCGCAGTATTACGAGTTGAACTTGTGTCTGGGGGACGGTCCTCCACCTTTCCCATGGCGGTGCCTGAAAAACAGGCACCACAATGGGAATGACAAAAATGTTCCAGCACGGCATGGACGTCACCGGACTGCTGGAACTTTGGGGGAATACTGGCAGGGGGGGCACGTGTTGTCCCCGCCTAAATGTATTCCCATGGCAGGGGGCCATGGGGGCCCCACCAGGCTTTTCATGGCGAGACTCGGCAATTCCACTGAGCATCTTACATTGTGGCACAGCTGCGCTACTGCCAGGGAACAACTGTTCCCTGACGCAGCCAGTGGTCCTCTGCTGCAACGATTTTCAAAGTTGTAATGCGGCGGACGGTGGACTGCCACCTCGAGTCTGGTGGTCAAAGGACCACCAGACTCGAAATCAGGCCCTAAGAGATTGAATTCCTACCTTTTACACAAAGAGGGCTAAGAACACATGAAAACATGTGAAATGATTGCACGTTTGTCTTGTGGGGCACTAAAATCTACACCAGAGCCTGATTATTCCTTCTACCATGTACTACTAGTGAGTCAATTTTCTCTAGTGTCACCAAGGTAATTGATATCACGGAGGTAGATCAGGGGTGTAGCACCACAAGAGTCGAGATCAGAATCACTATCCTGTAAACTGTACTGATTCATGTAGTATTGAGTAGTGCTCTGGGATTCATAAATATTTTCTTTTCTAAAAAGACAAGGACTGGGCTGAACATAGGTTCATTTTTGAGTTCTTAGCTCTTTCCTTGAAAACTGCCTCCCTCAGAAGCCTATGACTGTTCACCCTGAATTCTCTGAGAGTCAAGTTCAGAAGTGGTTATACTTGCCGGAATATGCAGAGGTATATTAGGACATACCCCAGGACACCAGTGGCAAGCAACCTCTACCGACATAGTTCATACCCAGTAACCATTGTCTGCCCTGTGGCTCCCTTAACAGAGTCTGACACCAGCCATCTGATTTGGTGTCTATACCTGCCTGAGCCATTTAAAAAAAAATGCATTTGTTGTGTGCAGTTTCAGTCTCACCTTTGTGCTTAAACTGACTGTGTGTGTTTAAAAACTGCACTTGTAGATTGGTGCTTTAAAAGCAGCACCACATGTTTAAAGTTGCATTTGAGTATTGCTGATTGGGCTTCTGGACCCTTGATGGCTTTAGGGCCTCCTTCTTTGCAAGTGCCTCACCCTAACTGTCAGTGCATTGGTTACTATATGGCCATATGTAGGATCTATCATTTGTAGTCCTTTCATCTAGGGCATCCAGTCAGGGTGCCCAGTACAGAGCAAAGAGTTTAAGGGTGTATTTTGCGGGAGGTGATTTCCTATTTGGGCCTGTCAGGGTTAGGGCTTTGCCTCCTACCATGGTCTCCCATGATCCCTTTCTTTGATGTCCTCTTCTTATCACTTCCTTTTATGTTCCTAAGCTAACTGCATCTTTCTACAGGATTAATCTCCAAACCACACTCAATGCATCTCCAGTATAATCCATCTGTGTACATGGCATGGATTTACTTCTGGGAGGGTTCTTCAGAATATGTCCATTGTGGTTCTATAATGCTCAGTTCTGAGGACTGATCTTCTGCCACTTCCAGTTGGTCTCCATAGGCGTACAATATGGCCTGTTTTTAATCCCCACTAACATGAGACTGCTGAATAATTACAGCTGTTTTTTTGCATTCGTAGGAGATTGTCATACAGCATATAATGTGGCTGGTAGTGTTCATGGTGGTACAGATCTTCTAAATTATATGTGTTCATATTCCTAAAACTTGTGTCACAACATGACACTAAAGGTGGGAGTGTCTGCCCTAACAACATGAAAATGATTTCACTGAAAGGGCACGTATGGAACAGTTTCACAGATAATGTACATTAACATACATTGCAAAAATCATAGTGTATCTATCTGAAGGCAGAGTTTATCCTTTGATAGATACTACTTCCTACAATTAGCCACATTGTCATTAGGCCCTGAGGTTATATATATAAGGTGAGAAGCAACCCTGGACCAAATATCTGGTAGTTAAAGCAAATCTTTCCAGACTGTTCCCCATTTTTAAATGAAGAGTTCCCCGCCAAAGTGTGAACCCCAAGAGGCAACGAATCAGAACATTCTCCTACTTACCACTAATCATGTAAAGACTGTTTCATACAGCCTTGAGGAAAGAGGTGAACAGATGTGCATACAACACAGCAATTTCAGTCCCTTCTTCTCCTAATCCTCCCCTGCCTTTCTCTCCATAATTGAAAATAGGTTGCGGTGACAGGATCAATCCCCTAAAGGAAATGTTTAGGCAGTTATGGAGTGGTTTTCTAAAGAACAGTAGTGAGATAGCCAACCTTCGGCACATCTTCGCAGCTGAGATCATCCCTAATGTTGAGTGGCTTGTGTGGCACTAGCTCAGACTGAAAAGCTCTCTTGCTTTTCAGCTAGATTTGAGTCCAATGGAGGTTCAATTCAGCCCAACTGTAGCTTAGATTGAAAGGACTCCTGCTTGACCTGGAGTAACAGGATATATTTGTATTCATGCTGGGGGGCACTGGTTGACTGATCTGGGAACACATGCTCAAAAAGCAGCTGTTTTGCTTAACTGCCAACTATTTATTAGATCCTCATACAATAACTGTTTAAGACTAAGTGATATATACTGTATTCCTGGAGTCATTTAAGTCACTCTTGCATTATTGTATTTATAATCAGGTATCCTCCTAACACCTACCCTTGCTCCCTAGTCCTGTTCCTCTCCTTTCTTCTTGTATCACAGCTACCCTTGCACCAGGATGTTTACTTTGGATCACTTCGTTTTTTAACCTTTATGGTGAGTGAGTCTCACTACCTGAGTCTCACTCCCAGTAATTACATGGTAATTAGACTGTGTGTTTACCACCAGTGTCTGCCTGTTTAGATAAGGCCACTGTGATGCAGTTATGGTAAGGTACACTGGGCTGGCTACACGTATGTGTTGCACGTGAGAGACTACATTTGTGTTCAGCCTTGTAGCTGCACACTGGTAACCTGTGCCTGTGGCAGTTTTATAATGCAAATTCGACCTGTCAAAATACCCCTATTGACAGGTCTAAACTTGTGTAGGCCTTATTGCCTGTTAACGCAGGGTGCATTAGCTTTAAAAATGCGATATGCAGAAATTAATGTTGAACATGTCCTCGCAGTGAAATATCCTCACAAAGGCTCTTCACTGTAGCAAAGCTGGCTGTGCCAAAGGGAATCATTGAGCTCCTTTGCTACATTTACTACATGCTAAATTCGGATTTGTAGCAGCTAAAAAACAACTCTTCCACTCATTTCAATTGTAATTTAAATTCCTTTTTATTTGTAAGTCCAGATTTAAAATTATTATGTTAGAAATGCCACTTTTAGAAAGTTGCAAAAAGAATAATTGATGGACAGAATGTTGAACAATGTCAAACATTCACCCCAGAATAGAGATATGGGCCTAAATCCATTGGTTTTTGCTCAACATGCCATTCCAGTTTAAACCCAGCCATATGCAAATCTGTCTTGCCCCTGCTCACCTGTTACATGGACCGAGGGGACATTGTAGTCTTCCCTAAGTTAGCATGAGCACGCTGCAGACTGTCCATTACTTTTGCACACGTTACTACACGCTCTTATTTTTCAAAACCCTCTCTGGCTACTTCCACACAAGAACATACAGTTAGTTATTTTTCATGCATCCTGAGTTCCTGGGATTTAGTCTGCACATTGTGTGCAAGGTCGAACAACAATGCCCTTGTTATTCTGTTCTAGTCAGGCATTAGCACCTAGACAAAAAATGCAAATGCAGCTGGTGTTTGGAAATACGTACTTTGGTCTTATTGGAATACACGGATAGGTAGCTAACACTTGGAGAGGGACCTTTCCAGGGAGAAGAGCATGACAGCACCTGTGATGTAGATTTACTATCTATAGACTGAGGTACGGGTTCTGCAGATAACGCCCAGAAATCTTCTAATATATAATCATCTTGCTTCTATACAAGGGGAGGGAGGTTAGGCTATTCTGTCGTATATAATGATTTACAGACTACTTGCTATGCTGACCGTATTTGTGTTATGCATTTTCCTGCTTGTTGTGGCACGTATACTGCAATAGAGCACGTTAGTTAAAATAAATATTTTAAACTTGTTCGTGTCTCTGTCAGATCTTGTTGTGGACGAATATAAGTCTGGGAGCGAAAGGGTGTGTCTTGCAACCGCGATTCCTGAGAGAGTCGGGAGTGTTGTGTTCTTGGGTGTCTAATCACTTGTGCCTCTGTGAGTGAGTAGGAGGGCAAGTGAGGCACTATAGCTGGTCGGTCCTGGGCTCATGGATGCTAAGGTGGTGGGATGACTCAGTCCCTACCTACTAAGGTCCCAGAATCCTATGCATAGTTCTGTGTTTGTGCAGAATCCCTGCAACATGGCATCGTTTTTTCAAGGTTGATGTTTAAAAGGTTTTTTTAGACCCGTTTTGCGCTACCATTTTGATTGGTTATTTCCGTTTTCTATGGCGCAACCGGTCACGATTCTGGCACATAGCCGGGCGGCGGTTACACAACATTTGACACTGCATTGGGTCCCCAGTGTAGGGGCTAATGTGATCATGATAGTCAAAGCGGATCCAGCATACGACTTCGAAGTTTTTTACTCCAGGGTTACGTTTCCCGCAGTTGATGGTAACGACCATTTTTTTCCATGAATATATGGTTCTTGCTCCTCCAGCAGCGTACCGTCATTATACAATGATTAAAGTTCCGTTGACGTCCTGGGAGCATACTATTTGGTTAAATGGTGGCCTTCCTCACCCTGTTTCTTTTGTTCGTATGGGCCACTTAAGCATTGATGGGGAAAATTGGCCAGTGTTGGCTGGCTTTACACCACACCCAAATTATCTGAATGTTACCATTGTGGAGCTTTGACTGCTTTATGCACAGGTAACCCATCTTTATAGATGCATTGTACAATATATTTCTCGTTCCATTCAGCCATCTCCCCCTAGAGCTGCGCCTCCGGCACCAGTGCATGCCCGGGGTCTTGTGATCAGTCCCATCATGGTTAATACAGTGATGGGTAAATGTCCTCAAAATCGTGAGGACCTTCCCTTTGGGATAGCACAAAAAATTGAGCAAATTGAAGCTGTCTTCCCACACACAGATTCTTACTATGTGTTTGCCCAGTGGTCTGATTCCCCCTTTAGCGGACTGCAACACCTGGGGAACGGTGTTTGCATTGGTGTATACACTGTGCTTTTGCACCCCCTCCATGAGCGTTCTACCGAGCGTTCTTAAAAAAGTACAGGATGAACACGGGGCTGGCCAAGCCCTGGATTTGGGGATGCGATTGGTGGGAATGTTCCCTATTGTCTCCGATATGATTCTGGCTAACATTAAAGGTGAAGCGGTTTGCCTGCTGGTGCGCCAATGCCTAGCGGCCGTGGTGGACGCTGATCAGTGAATGTCACTTGCTGATTATTATTGCTGATGTCTATACATCCTTAGGACGTAATAGTTTGGGAGTCAAACCATTTATGCAGGTACTGAGTAAACCCCCTCCAGACAAGGAGGGTAGACTGGTCTTTCCTAAAAAGGGCTGGGATAAACATTTCCAGCAACAGAAGCCTAGGTCTCGTGCAGGTTCGCCGCCACCGGATGCTTCTGAACATAGATATGATTTACGTGACCACTCAAAAATTAAAACACTTCAGAAGTTCCGGGTTCCTGATCCCCGTTCTCCTCATAGGAATCATCGGATCAACAATTTGGTGGAGGGGGACGACAGGATCGCATACAGGGCGAGTCCACGCAACAGAGGCGAGACCCGCAGCACCAGTTTTACATCAAAGTCAAAAGGGAGGAAACACCTCAATATCGAGCCCTGTTTCAGAAGAAAAAAGTTGACGCCTTGACTGCAAAGTATTCCCCAGACGGTGAGAATCCTCCTCCTAGACTGGAGTTGGGCGGTAACTTTACTCGACAGTGCGGCGCAAGTTACAATAGTGTGGCAGACACTCCACCATCGTCTGGAGGCACAAGCAACTGACACTTTTATAACTGTAGAAACCGCAGACACCGGCATAGCGCCCCCTGATAGACTCTATCAAGTAGACCTCCAAACTGAAGGTGATATTAAATGCACAATAAATGCAGTCTTTTGGGACATTTTGACATCTTCCTACGACATTTTACTGGCGGAGGTCGATTGGCCTCCTTCTTTTGTCCTCGCTTCCTCCAGGGGCGTGGAGGTAATTTTACCAGCTTTTTCTCAATATGTCCCGGAGCAGACTAAACATGCTTATGCTTCAGAGTGGGCTCAGTCAGGCAGGTTGGGATAAGGATTCCCCTTTACATGTAATTCCTTTACATTCCACTCCTCAGCCACAGCCACAATATCCTATTAAAAGGGATGCTAAGGCGTCTCTTGGTGAGATTCTGACTCAATTGGAATACCAAGGTTTTATTGAGCCCTGCGTCTCTTCCATGAGTAATCCGCCTTTTCCGATATTGAAACCAGATGGTTCATATCGTATAGTTTTAGACTACAGACATTTGAACAGTCATGTTCGTCCATTTGCAGTCCAGAATACACATAGGTCTGCGTTGGTAAATAACATTGTTCGTAAAAAATACAAAACTACGTTAGATATTTCGAATGGATTTTTCAGTCACACATTGTCTTTAGAGAGTCATGACTTGACCGCATTCAGTGCTCTTGGCAAACAGAGACGCTATGTGAGATTACCTATGGGGTATAAGAATAGCCCGGGGTTTTTGCGACACGCATTGTTTCAATTTTCCATGAAATTGACCCAGATGCATTTTCTTATGTCGATGATATTTACTTGACGGACGATGAATTGAATTTGCATCTCATGCGTGTAGACCGCATTATCACTCATTTTGCTCAGTTAGGTTACAAATTCAACTTTGCAAAATCTCGTATTGCCTTTTTGGCTGTTCTTTTTCTTGGTTATGAACTGAATACTGAGGGTAGAGGTTTGGCACCCACCTTTTTGGCAAAATGTGCTCAACTGCAACCTCCGACTACCCTAAAAAAATTACAATCTTTGCTGGGTTTCTTGAATTTCGGCAGAACATACATTCCTGATTATGCCCAGCATATCAAACCACTCTATGCTTTGAAACAACCTTCTTTCACGTCTTCCAGTTGGCTTCCGGAACACACTGCGGTATTGCAGTCTTTGCAGTCTGATCTGCTTGCTACTCAATTCTTGTTAACGAGAGACAATACTCCAAATCCAGTCATAAGGATTGTACCAGGAGCATTAGGATTCACCTACGTAACTTTTAATGAAGGAGACATGATCCCCATAGCCTATAAGTCACATTTATATACTCTGGCTGAGATGTGTTTTTCCTCTACTGTAAAGATTCTAACTGCGGTGCAGATGGCGATTCTGAAAGAACGCTCCCTAGCTCAAGGAAACGCACCTTCATGGTTTCACCTGTGCCCGCTTTGGAAGCGGTCACAAATTCGAGTGTGCCCGATTTAAAGCTCTGCAGCCTCGTTGGATACAATGGGCTAGTTAATTGACGTCGGCTGATGTCAGTTTCATTTTCGATCCTTCTTTACAAATGCAAGAATATTTGCAGTCTGAACAATTTCATCCTCATCCTTTGTCCCTACTCCCTCTTGATCAGTACAAATGTATCATCTACACTGATGGATCTGCACAGCCAGCAGTGGGTTCTAAGCATGCTTATTCTGCTGCCTGCACGATACTAGCAGGTTCTATAGTAGACGGAGATTTTAAATCTTCCTTGGTTCACACACAATCCCTTGGGGATTGCACAGCACAATTGGCCGCCGAGTTACACGCTTTGGTTTTAGCTCTTGAGTTTGCTGATTCTGAAGTGCCTACTCTGGTAGTGTGCGATTCCTTCTACTTTAAACAATTCTTTAATGACAATTTATTCTTTGGCAACAAAATGATTTCGTGATTCAAAAGGTAGCGCAATCAAGCATAAAATGCTTTGGGTCAGGGTGGCCGCTCTTAAGGAACGTTTGCCACTCACACATGTAATCCATACATTGGGCCATCAACGTGTAGGAGCACATGCTGTTGGAAATTCTATTGCTGATGAGGCAGCCAAATCTACAGTAGCCACATGCTCGGTAGCGGCTGTTACCAGGTCCATGACTAAAATTGATGATGACATTTTGGCGACTGTTGCTGCAACAAAAGACGGTACAATGTTTCCACAGGGTTTCCCTGCTCGTTATACTTATCGCTTAACCGATGATCAGGTTCCTTTTGTGATAATCCCGTCTGTTGGTGATCATTTGATTCCCAACGAGGACCGCAGACTTTCTTTAATCGTGGTTACTCATGAAGACATGGCTTCTGCTCATGCTGGAGTGACAGCCACGATTTCGCTGTTACACCAACATTATTGGTGGCGCGGTCTATACCAACAAGCATGTAAATATGTTCTTTTGGACAACGTTATGTCACACGATGGTGAGTCTTGGCAGTTTACCGTCTCGAGCTGGGAGACAGTGATTATGTATTTTTAGAATATTGGGGAGTAATTAGAGTACATTTTTCGTTCCAGAGTTCGCTTGAGACAAGGTTGAGCCGCAGTCTCAAGGTAAGGTATATGACTCTTACTTTTAATTGGGATTTCCCGAGTAACTTTGGCATACTTGCTTAAGACTATTAGTCGTGTAGATTCTGACTCGGTAGTCTGGATATTTTCACAGATTCCATAGTTGATTAGTTTTTCGAGTCATTTCTCGGTAAGACTTTCATCTTTTTATCACACTTTGAGATTAACTGAGCACTGTATTATGGCTTATGTACCGTTGTCTTTTACTTTTCACTTTTTAGACATGCCTCTATAGAGATAGGAAGTTTGAGCTTATTGACATACAATCTTTGGAGGTACTCATGTATTTCGCTCTTTCGGTTGTAGCATGGCACTTAGTGCTTTACAACGGCGCACTCATATTGTATTATGCACTAGTTTTTCACTGAAGTTTCAGTATCACGACGGACTAAGGAGTGCAAGCACGCAGACTCCATTTTTTCTGCTGGTGTTGCATGCGTCACTACAGCACCATTGGTAGCATGTTTTAGAGGTAGCACATTGATGGTAAAGGTATTGACATTCTGTTGTTTTTCATTTTCACTGTTCCGGCAGGAGGCCACAGAAGATTGATGTATATTTGTATTCTTGAATTACAGACATATTAATTTTCCCCTGAAGAAGGGTTACTTAACCCGAAATGCATTGGGTTTGCTTTAGTTAAATGTTAAACGTCATTATTTGTAATGACAATTCAAATTGGCATTGTATTATCTATGAATCATTGTTTCTATACTATAATTCTTATTTTATTTTATCTGTCAAAACAAAGTTTTCTGAGATATATATATACCAAGGAAAAAACTTTTTCAATCTCCATGTGTGTGTAAAGTTTGATTTTTGGTGAAATATTGTGAAATTGTTTATGGCACAATAAGAAACCTTAGGGACTCTGAGCAGTGCGCTGTGAGCAGGAACGGATGTTCTCTGTATCCTATTTCTTAGATTGAGAGAAAGGGACCACGTCTGGGCATACACATCCCACTTAGGGCAAAAGGTGCTGTGGCAACTAATGATGGAAGTAATAGTGAATGATTGGAGCCAAACCCATGTGGAAAGGGGAAGCTGACCAAAACCGGTCTTAGGGTTTGACAAAGGGGTGTCAATGGGCACAAAAGAGGCATCCCTGGAACATGAAGAGGAGCAAGACCCTGGACCTGTATGGTGAAGACGCCGTGGACAGCTGGAAGAACAAGCCATCTGATGCCTGCTGAGACTGCTTCTGGTGGCTAGAGATTGCCACCAGGAGTAAACTGAGTCAAATATCTTCATAATTGACCAAACGGACCAGAGTTATGAGGCTTTAAAGCTTTTTGACCTTTGACTTTTGCAAGCGAACGAGTGTGTGGCACTCCATCAGGATTCCTTGGAATTTTCACAGGGTGTCCAGTGTCCATCGGTTGGGGCAAGCAACATCTATTATGGGAGGGAGAGGGGTGTGTGGGGCCATCCCTTCGCAGCCGCTCATTCAGCCCCATGGACGCCATCCCCAGGTTCCTGACGCACAAACAAGGCAAAGGTGGGCCAATGCAAAGTATATGAGGTCCTGCGGCACCATTCCTGGGACCGAGAAAGTGGTCCTCGAGGTGCTCTTCCACCCCTCATGCCCTTGTCTGGTGAGGGTGGGGGCACCCCGCTTTGAAACCTCTCACCGGCTGGTCCACGCAACAGGAGGAAAATGGCATTCTACTCTGGTCCACTGAAAGTAACATGGGTGGGGTCGCAAAGAAATGCTGGCTCCTGCAGGGAGCCAGCAGAGTTGTGGGGGCCTTAGGACTCCAACTGCGGCCCCCAAAAGCCCTGACAGTGTGCAAGTGGACCAAGTGGGACCGAGCCTTTACAGCTGCATAGTAATGGGCTGTTTGGTTTCCTTTTCGACCGCCTTATTATGATGCAGGCGGTCGGAAAGGAAACCGGCCGGTCATTCTGGCTGACTTCAGATGGGCTCGGAGAGCCCGTCTGCCAGTCGGAAACTGGTTCGGAAATCTCAAAGGCGGTCTTTCCGCCCTTGAGATTACGATGACGGGTGCACAGCCTCCTGTTGGAGGCCTAAGGGGCACCTATGGTGCCACCCTGTTGATCCCTGCACCTTGTGGCAGGCATCTTGAGGTGCCTGCCACGGGGTGCAGGGATGAACCGCACCTCCCATTTTACTATGGGAGCATGCATTACGGCTGGTTTACGGCCGGAATGCATGCTCCCATAGTAAAATGTAGGAATGTGACTGAACAGTGTTCGTCACATCCTAATGAGGCGGCCGGGACTGCCGGCCGAGTGTCGGGTGCTCCCATGACGGATGCGATGTCGGGCAGAAGTAATTACGCCCGACATCGTAATGATCCCCATACTATTTGTGTGTGTGTGTGTAATAAATGTGCTGTTTCTTTTTCAAAGAAAAACCACTGAGCAAACGTTTATTGAGTTATGTTATTGAAGTCAGAGATTACTAGCCCACACCACCTCCCCTGAGTAGGCCTTGGACTGCTCTGCTTCACTACACTGAGAGAATCAAGTACTACAATGGGGTACTTCGTTCCCAGTAAGTAAAAAATTGTGGACGTATTAATTGCGCAGGCCTCACTTCCTGAACAGCTAATGACCCAGTTTCTTACGCCCTTTTTCTCTAAACACACCCAGCCCCTATAACTCCTTGCGGTATCGATGGAAGAGCGAGCATGTGATAAGTAACCGAGAAGCCCATCAGCAGTCCTCCTTTAATTCTGTTGCATGTTCAGTTGCTGCATTTCAACATCCTACATGTAAATTGAATTTGCAAATTCATTTGATTAGTTATAATATGGAAAAGTTTAATAAAGAATTCTTTTAAAATATTAACTAGGAGGCAGCAGATCAGCAGGGAGTTGTCCCTGATCAATATTCTGGCCTTTAACGCTCTCCCAAAACTATCATCACTTTTCCTAAACTCACTGAGCCGCAACTGCTGGTTCATTCTTTATTTAGAATAATAATTTATCTACTTTTAGAACTCATTGCGGGGATTTCTTCGATATTTACCCCAAGGTATTCTCCTGTGGAGACAATAAACCTTTACTAAAGAACAAATATCACTGGTGACACATCTGGGTTTCCAAAATATGAGATGCATTCAGTGCTTGACTGATACCAATTATGTTTATCCAGATGCTATTAATATAAGTTTTCTACCACCAGATGTTAACACATCGCCCTTATTAATTCATATGTTGCTGACATTCACTCTCCATGTCCTATGGATCCAGATGCCGCCAGAGTTGTATCCGCGCATCCAGAGCATCAGTTCTGTGCGTCCAGATGCCGCTGTCATTTGTCTCTCCCTCCAAATGTTCAAGCCATTCATCGCGGTGAGTGTTGCACGTCAGAGGATATGCTTGCCATGTACCTTGCTTCGCGAACAGATTGCAATTAAAGGAAATGTATCTATTGAATAAATGTTGAACTTTTGCAGTGAGACATAAATTGGTGCCAAAGCAGTTAGTATAGTTGGACTAGTATCCGGGGATTCCTTTGTCTTCAGGAGAATTGATTGACAGGAGAGTAATGCTATTTCTGGTGAAGACAGATGCTAGATTTCTGAATGTCGTGATGATGACCGCATGGATAAAGGATTTTCCAAATTGGCTTCCTGAGGGTGCCACAGCTCTCTGCTATAATACGAGAGTGGAGTCGGTGTACCTACTCACTAGCGAGCATTTGGAGTAAGATGACAATAACGATCTGTTCGGGTAACCCAATGTCACCTACGTTCATACTTTCAAATGTAACTCTGCAGCCAGAAGTACAAGCCTATGTTGTACAGCACGTTGACACTAACATAGATGAAGTGCCCCAGAGATTTAAAAAGAACCCATTGTTAGCTAATGGCCCAACAAAGACTTTTCTTTGGGTTCTTAATGGAGGATCATTTATACCGCCGCATCCCTCAGAATAAATATAATAAGGGAATACGGGGCATATTAGCAAGGGCACTATCGCCGCTTTAGCGGCACTTTTTGCCGCTAAAGCGGCGATATTTTATCGCCCTATCAGCAAACTGTCTCTAACAGCAGTTAGCGACAGTTTTCGGGCATTAGCGCCCGTTTTTACCGCTTTGCATGTCAGCGATATTTATCGCTAATGACATGCAAAGTGGGCGTTCCTCACTAAAAATACACGCAGACAGTCGCAAACACAACTTCACACTATTAGCAAGGCCCGCGAAGCGATAAAAAAATGTGCGTTAACCCCGATTAGCGCTGGATTTTAACACCTGCTAGAAACCTGACTTAGCCATTATAGTCTATGGGAGGTGGATTCTACGGTTAAGTCCCCACCTGCCTATTAGCGAGTTTTTCCTTAGCGATAGGAATTTATCGCAAGGAATTCTCGTGCTAATGCTGGGAATCGCCGCTATCGCTGGATTTGTTTCGCATTGGAGATAAAACGTTGCTAATAACGCGTTATCTCCGCAAACGAATCCAGCGATAAAAAAAACGACGCTAACTGTGGTTTGCGTTAATTAACGCACGCTGTTGGTAATAGGCCCCTACGTGTTTTGAAATTGCCTTTGTGCAGCAGAGGCGATAGGAAGACAGTTAGATACCATTAGGAACTGGCTGTGCATGAACGTAAGAGCTGCTTTGCAGCATCATCCATTTGCGTGCAAGGATAAAGGGAGAACTGTCATGGTGTTGTTTATCTGGCTCAGCAATGAAGCATCATCAGTAATGCATTAATACCAATTGAAAAGGAAGCAAAAATATGTATAATTATGGAAGCCTGTACTGCGATTATGCATGTCAGTATCGGTACATCAACATCAGCATCAGCATTTGCGTGTCCGTGTCAGAACTTGCATACACTTGTTATCGTCAAAGCCTATGGGGCATATTCTCAAGACCGTGTGATAATTATCGCAAAATTAGCCTAACGCAACTTTGCACATCGCAGTCCATCGCGGGAAAATAACACCGTGTTAACGTTGTATTCTCAACCCGGCGGCACCATGCGATAGTCTCACGATAACGCGCCAAATGACCGCGTTAAAATTAACGCGACGCCGAAAGAATGCGAAACACGAACGCGAAAAAAGTTGCGGTGCCCCAAATCGCGATACTAAAATCAGCGATAACCAGCAACAGGCCTGCAATTCCCACGCGTCATGCGGGAAAATGCACTATAAAAGCAGAAAAATAAAAAAGACAAAAAACAATAAACTGCGTAGCACCATGGATGCACCCGGACCGAGTGCAGAGGACAACGCGAATCCCACAAGCCCCAAAGACGACCAGCAAGGAACCTCGGGGTCGGGGAAGGGCAAGGAGAAGAGGAAGAGGAAGACGGGGTTCAGTCCGCAGGAAAACCGGATCATCGTCACGGAGGTGATAGAACACTACCAACAACTGTTCGTCACCTCCACTGTGCCATTGGCAACACAAACGGAAATATGGCAGTCGATCGTGAACAACATGAATGCAGTCGGAGTGTTGAGGAGGTCAATGGAGGAGGTCAAGAGGCACTGGCATGATGTGAATAGCCAAACCAAGCAGAAACTCGCTGCCAACCGGAAGGCAGCAACGGCGACTGGAGGTGGGAGTCCTGCGCCACAGGAGGAGCTGGATGAGCTGGAGGAAATGGTGGCCACAGTCATCAGTGTGGAGACGGTGCAAGGAGTTGGGAATCCGGACACAGCTCGATATGACCTGACCCAACAGCAACAGGGTGAGTAACGACCAGGGACTGGGGGGACGGGGGGAGATGGGCACAATGGTACAGATGCACAATTATGTGTAGCACACTGCACACCCACAATGATTGTGGAACATGTCCCTGATACCCTTGGCACACTGCAGCACACATAGAAACACCAAGTAGGCCCCCGTCCACTATGTGCACAAAGGGGCCCCCTCCCTATCACCAATCTCACAACCTACGCATGCACATGTGCTGAATCCAGCACAGCAGCAGCTCTGTGAGCCACACTGACAATGCAAGTGACACTGCATGACCAATAGCATGGCTGCAGTCAAAATACATGACATGGTGCATGACACAACACTGAGGTGGTCCAGTGTGGATCACATCCTCAAAGGAGCAGGTCACACTCTGACACATCCACGTGCACATACAACCCCTGACGTCAACAACACATCCGCAGACAAACAATGCACAAGAGTACAAAAACCGTCCAAGAGCACAAATGACCCAAGTCGCCAACATCTCAGCACCTCAAAAGCACACAAGTCAAAGGCACACCACCTCAAAGGGATAAGGGGCCGCTAAATCAGAGCTGCAGGGGCGACTCTCCCACAATGCAGCACACACACATAGCAATCACAGCACATCAACATTGACGAAAATGTGGTACAAAGTGCAACACTTACACAACAGGACATAGGACACAACTGGTGCCGCTTGTGCGTAGAAACTGGCCAATCACATCTGGCATAGCAGGAAACTGTGAGATGATCATGTACGAGTACAACTTCACATCAGTCATGTAGTCGAAATGTCCACTGTCTCCCATCAAATAGCCAGCTCATCCAAAACAGTCACAATGTACATTGTCATGCAGTCTGTATGTAAACATGTACAATGTGTCAACATACATGGAACACACTGTTAACCTGTAACTCCCCTTTACATTGCAGAGGGACAATCAACACATCCTGCAGAGCAGACCAGACATCTCTTCAGTGATGAGGAGGAGGACCCCCTGGCCATCAGCTCCGACACCCTCCAACGGCTCGTGGACAGCCTCCGCACCCCACCACCAGGAGCAGGGCAGCCCAGCTGCATCGAGGTGACCCCACCCCCTGCACAGCCCACACAGCAGGAAGCACCCACCACCACGGCAGGCTCCCAGCACCTCACGGAAAGACACATGGCATTCCAACGCCGTGTGTCAGACTGCCAGAGGGGACTGGCTGAACAGGTGTGGGTGGGCTTCGACCTCATGGCAGCCAAACTTGATGCCATACGTGGGTGTATGAGTCCCATCAGGGACCACTTACAGTCCCTAACGAACACCCACAATCCGTTCCATGCTCTACAACAATCCTTGGCTGACCTCGCTGGAGCCATTACTCAGATACAAGAACTGTCTAGTCAGACAGGCTCCAGCGATGACAGCACAGAGTTGGCACAGATGCGGAGGACAATGGAGAACATGGAGCGGATGCAGGCTGGAAGGATGGCTGCCACGGCTGTACACCAGCGAGATGTAGCTGGGATCTTCCATGCCCTGCAGAACCTCATCTTGCCATTGCTGCCACAGAGCCTGTCCCAGATGACTGCTGCAGGAACTTCGCCACACACATCTCCGCCACCTGATGTGTCAGTGGCACACAGTGATGCAGCCATACCACCTCCGCCATTTGATGTGTCAGTGGCACACAGTGATGCAGCCATACCACCTCCGCCACCTGATGTGTCAGTGGCACACAGTGATGCAGCCATACCACCTCCGCCACCTGATGTGTCAGTGGCACACAGTGATGCAGCCATAACACCACCACACACACCTGACAAACCTGACACAGAAGACATATCAGAGGACTAAGATGTGGATGGCAATGACTCTGTGTGAGAGAGGAGGTTGTAGCCTTTATCCCCGCCATATGGCCTGTTCCTGCTTGGTTCAGCCCTCTGCATCATGCCCGGGAACAACACCTTCCACTGTCCCCCAAAACACTCTGCAACATTCACCTGGACCCCGGCATGGACTGCCATATCTGCTCTGGTTATCAATGACACAGCAATCAGGCTGCGGACTGAACTCTTCCTCTTCCTCTTCCGATTAAATTGTCATTCCACAAAGGACTCTGGTTGGCCCTCCACTGGGCAACCATGTAATGTGGGCTTTGCATGGCCATGTACTGCTCCAGCTCCGACACTCCACAGAATGTGAATAAAACATTCCAAATCATACAGATGTGTCATGTCTATGTTCAATCAAGTATATAAGTATGGATGAATGTAGGGACATTGATTGCACAAAAAGGTACACCCTGGGAAATGACATCAATGCGCATGTTTGACCCTGACCCACATGGCCAATTAGATGACTGTGAAGGTGTGAACTAGCTGTGGCCTCATTGCTCATGAGCAACAATCTTGCAACCCCCCAACGTAGCCCCACGTCCATGTATTAAATGGGGCTGTGTGTAAAAATGTCTAATTCGGTAGCAGGCCTAAAGTAGTGTCCCCCATCACATGTGACAACAGAACATCTCTGCGCATACCTACTCACACTCAACTGTGTGGACACAGCCTGTTTTGATGGATCACATTGATCCACATGGCAAGAAGTTGGACACCATACTCACATTGCTGGAGACACGTAAGAGCATAGGTCTACCAGCAACTATCCCAACCACAATGTCTGGCTCACAGAGGTGGAGCTGGCAATAGGGACTCTCCCCTAAGTGAAATGTGTCAGTCAGTCCCTCCCTGTGTACGGGCAATGCTCATTGAGGCACACGATTTGTCATTCTAATCAACACTCATCACAGTTGAACACTAGTGAAGTGGCGTAGACTTTATTAGCATGTGCATGTCAGTACGGGCAAGACAAGGGCCACAACATGCAGACCAATGCTTCAGATACTGACAGGCAGCATGGGAACATGTAGAGGTGCAAGAAATGGGGAGGCAAAAATGAACACTAATCATTACGGATGGCAACGGTCTCAGCACACCTTGCCTTGCTGGGCGAGTCATGTGATGTTTGGCGTATGCTCATTGCCCCGTCGGGACACGACTCACAGCCCATGGGATCTGCATAGTGCTGTACCACCGGACTGCGCAGACTGTCTGCTCTGCTGACAGTGAGCAGGTGAAAGGGTCCAACAAGGTCACATGTAGTACTACATTGCCATGTGTGTACTCTCCCTCCAGCAGTATGTCAGATTTAGGAACCTTGCCAAGCAACGCTGTACAGCTCCGCCCATGGGACTGCCTCACCTTGCACAGGTGTGTGTCAACATGGGTAGGTGCACGCAAATGAATTCTGAGTCCAGGCGAATGCAGCCATGTCCACTGTTGTGGTGGGATATGTGACCATTTCTCCAAGATGCAACAAGGTGTTGGGACCTGTGCTCTGGGTTACAAGCAGTTGTGGCTGCAGGAACGTAGTTACTCGTCCATGAATGCGAGCGCAGCTTCCTGGGCAATCAGTTCCAAGAGTACGTCATTGTTGACTTCAACGAACACGAGGGCGAGCCAATCCATTAACTGGTCCGGACAGATGTGCTCCGTCCACGCCGTTTCACCAATCCGCAACACAGACCAAAAGGGGAGCGCTTCGATGTGGTCACTGCACACGAGGACTTGTGCAATCTCCCATGCCCAACTGCCAGCACATACGCCAAATATCAAGGCATCCCATGAACGGGTATCACGGTTAACCTCCTGGTCATGGGTCAACAGGTGGCGCAGACACAAGTCATAATCCATTTCAGCTACCGTTGTGTTGGATAGGCAGACACCCATGGGCCACTCGAATATGCATGATCGACAGTGGAACCAGGGCTGGACGCAGGTGACGTACGTAAGACGGAAGCTCAGACGGTAACTGATGCGCAACACTGCCAGTGGCAGTGCCCCCAACAAATGCAGCATACATGCACGGTACAGTTCCACGTGACAGGGGTTGTGCATGTGCCCGGGATGTTAAGCCACTGCGTTGGTGGCTCTCGTAGAACCGGCACTCTTCTGACCTGCGGCAGTTATGTGGATGATATGCCACTGCTCGGAGCAATGAGTCGTATGTGTGTGCAACGTTTGGATGTATGGGTTGTTGTGTACATAAGTGTCAAGGGCATTCCATGCAAGAGTATCCCGAGCAAGGACTTCTGTGTGTGGGGTGTGGATACGTTGGTCTATCATTAGCGCTGTGCGTAGTGTGGGAGTCGTCATCATCTGCTATGGTAACTCTCTCAGGGGGTGCCTGCCGCATGCAAGACCAAGGTCGGAGGTGCAGATGTCCTTCCGCCTTATGTATTGAGACAAAGGAGCTTACATCCCTAATGTTAGTCTGACTACTGCTTGCATTCTGGAAATGTGATGTGGCTTTCGCGCTGCAATTGAAGCTAGGCCTTAGGCTTATGGTGCACCAATAGCGATACACACACAACAGTTGGCATGCATGAGCCAAGAGCCCGAGCGGCCTTGCGCTCCTTGTACAATCCCTTCGTGCACAGCCGCCCTCCGGCTGCATGCAACATTGCAACATTGTCGATTGCGGGCCGTGTGGCGCAGACACTGCAACAGAGACACACGCATCAGTTGGTTTCCTGTCCAGCCCAGAAATGAACCACGCCCAGAGCCCAGGGATAATTATTCACACCCCTACGCTGGCCTGGCGTACGCCAACCCAGCCCACTCGGAGTACGTATAAAGGGGGGGACAACGACGCTACGTGTCCCAGTTCTTCCCCACTGCCGGAGGTGACATGGCTGCGTACGCCTGGCATATCAAGAGACTCAATCAGAAAGGGTCCATGACTTGCGTTGCACAGAGTTGGTGGCACCGGAAACACTGCGGCCGGCACGGGCCTACCGCCATGGGACGGTGACTTTCGGTGCACTGAGGTAGGGGCACCTTAGGTGCTGAGCGGGAGTGCAGCCTGCGATGATGCGCCATCCTGGCGGTCCGGACTGGTAAGGGTTTGTGTGAGCCCTGCTGGACTGCAGTGTAGGCCTGAGCCAGCGGGCAGCGCGGGCCTACCGCCACGTGGCGTTGCCTCGCGGTTCATAGGGTTAGTGGCACCAAAAGGGCTGAGCGGGTGTGCAGCCTGCGATGATGCCGTGTGCACTGATATGATCTCTGCCATTGCGAAATCAAGACCCAGAATCACGTGTGTGACCTGGTGGCCCGTGGGGCGGGGCTGCATGATGTGGAGGCTGCCAAGGTCGCGGGCCCCAGGCTTGGAGCTTGCACCGGCACGTGGTGGGCCCTCTTGGAGACACGCTGGTGGTGGAAGGTGAGTAGTGAGGCCTGGGTGCGCAGGGGCGGGCAAACACTGCTGGGCGGCGGGAGGGGCTGGGGTGCAGCAGCCGGTGTGCGCAGGGGCGGCCAAGCGATGATGGGGTGT
Source organism: Calotriton arnoldi (assembly GCA_963921515.1). Taxonomy (NCBI): domain Eukaryota; kingdom Metazoa; phylum Chordata; class Amphibia; order Caudata; family Salamandridae; genus Calotriton; species Calotriton arnoldi. The sequence goes on along the minus strand of CAWUFW010007371.1, from coordinate 967,648 downwards.
GCAATGATATGGAACCTGCCATTCATAAATCTGGACTCTGTTTTAGATAAGGAACCTGGTGGACTGCAGTGTATACCGGCACGTGGTTGGAGACACACCGGTGGCAGCAGGTGAGCAGTGAGGCCTGGGTCCGCAGTGTCGGCACTCTCTCTCCTTCTCCCTCTCTTCCTTTCACTGTCTCTCTCTCTCTTCCTCTGTTTCTCTCTCTCTCTCCTTCTCCCTCTCTCCCCCTTTCTCTCTCTTTCTCTCTCTCCCTCTCTTTCACTCTCTCTCTCTCTCTCCCTTTCTTTCTCTCTCTCTCTCTCTCTTTCTCTCTCTCTCTGTCCTTTGATGAGCGCATGACACACCTTCTTATCTTGAATTTTGTGCTGCAGGCTGTGTCTTACAGATTGTCCAGTGAAGACCCGCCATGACTCTTCCGAATAGTTGTTTTGAGTTATATTTGAATAAAATAATTTGTTTGGAAATTCAAAGATGAATGAATGATTCTCCTTTTTCTGACCACACATGAATGTTAATTGTTGTACTTGTGCGACATCAGGCGAATTGTTTTGTTCATGATTTCGTAAGGTTGATGTAAAATATCTTTGTCCGGGGTAGGGCCCGGGGAGGGGGGCGGGGGGGTGTTGGAGGGGTGGCGGTGGGTGTTGTGGCCCTCTTGGGGCTCCGAGCTGCATGATCAGTAGCTCCATGGCATCTGTTGTTCTTCAGGTGTGGCTCTGGTCTGGGCTCCCTTTTGTGGTGCAGGTTGTCGTCCGACTTAACACCAGGTAAGAGCAGGTGTTAAATCCCTGCTGCTAACATGCCTTATTGCCTGTTTTGGGATCTTACCGCCGATCTGGCTGGTCGTAGAGAATATTGCGAAGTGGTGTTTTCGCGGCTTTTTGCACAGGTGTCATCTGTGGCGATGTTTTTTGCGGCTGCTATCGCAGGAAAACTGGCGATATCGGCTGTTAGCACCTGCTTGTGAATAGGGCGATAAATCTATCGCCATTTTGGCGGCGATAAAGTGCCGCTAACTCGGCGATAAGTCCTTGAGAATATGCCCCTATGTGTGTCTATATGAGCCCAGATCAGTATCCATGTACCTGTGCCAGCATGAATGCATGCATCATTGGAAACCTTCGCTTATTAGGCCAAGTATCCATCAGTACAAATTAAGATGTCTCCATCTCGATACAGCGCCCCTCCATTTAAAGTTTAGTGATGGCACTTGGGGCCCCCGGGGCCATTTAAAGGCTTGGGGAGGGGCCCGCAAGGCCCACCTCCCCGTCAAAAATACTGTGGGCCCTGGGTGATGGGGTCCCCGGGACTGAGTGCGGCTCAGGTAGGGGGGCCACATGCCCACCCTACCCATATTTATTCAATTAGGCCCCGGAGGATGGGGTCCCCGTGGTTGAGTATGGCTTGGGAGAGGGGCCACGCTTCCTTCTCCCCATAATTAAACAATGCAACCGTGTGCCAGCATTTTTTGCTGCGATCCTTTGGGGGTCTTGCGGGATCTCAGAAAAAATTGCTGTTTATTTACAATTTTGGCCCCAGTAGGGGTCCCGCTGGGTCTCCTCCATAGAGCCTAGGGAGGCAGGGTATCCCTGCACTGCCCCCTTATATGACTTTTTTTAAAGTTCAGGACAGGGGACTAAGTCTCCGAGTCCTGTAATGGCTGAAGGCAACATTTTTCTCATGTTGCTGGCAGCCATTCAGAGCGTTTTTTCCCATGGGAGTCAGCAAGATTGCCCAAGGGAAAAAAAGCTCCCTGGGCCAATCAAAATGCTTTTACTCAAAATGCAGGTAGGCGTTTTACATTTGTTTCATATTAACCCCTCCAGCGTGGTACTGGTCTGATATCTGCCCGCTGAGTTAATGGAGGGAGGAGCGTTACCCTATGCACAGCATCTAGGCTATGCACTAGAGGACTACCTGGTCAATTACTGTGGGCAGCAGCTATTTACTCTTTGGCCCTGTGACTTAGATACAAACTATATTGGGACACCCTCTTCACTTCTGGTGTCCAAATAATTGTCGACCGATAAGTTGAAAGGACTTTTTGGCCGATTCGGTCTCTTTTGTTGTTATATCTCTATTATTCCTAGGCTGGATTAATATCGAGCAGGAGTCTGGATTCGAATCTGAGCCCTTTGTACTTTGATGCAATTTTTTGCTTATCCTAGAAGACTAGAATTGTTAATTTTTTTGCCAGCATTCTAGACATTGTGTTCTTAAACCTTTAGAGTAAGTGCAACTGTTATCTGGGACACATCTATTTACTTTTGAGTCGTATTCCAACACCCACACCTTTCTGCATGATGTCTTTTTTTTTCATTTGCACGTTGTGAAAGGCGGGGACCATTCTCTTTCACCTCGACATAGTGGCAGCCCTTGCAGCGGGAACTACCTACTTTAATATATATATTATATATATTATATTGTTTATTTTAATGTCCATAGGTTGCTTTTTGTTTTCATACAAACAAAGCAGTCCTGAGGATGGTCTCTGGGATGAAAACAATTTGAGACCGAAACATTGACGCATTTCCCATCTTTCTTTGGATAATGCCCACTAGAATTGTTTTGCAATGTCCATCAGACATACATACTCAAGTTATACTCAGAAAGTGGGCATCCAGTACATCAACATCTGTTTAAGAACATTGGCCCAATGTGTTTAACAGATTGTACAGTATTGATGTACTTGAAACTCTTTTGCAGATTACCCCGGATAATATCTTTGTGAATGTCTAAGTAAAATGTTTTTGAATTGATATTCTGTGTTAAATATAACCTTTTCTATGGATGCACCTTTGTTAACAATTTGTCTTTTTGAATATGAATACATCATGTTTATTGCATTGATATTGAATTAGATTTAGATGCAATTAACAGGCATAACTGATTAGGATAAAATCATACACATATCATCTTATAACAATATCCCTTTTTGGCACCTTTACCTGTTTAAATGTTAGTACCCAAGCCCACAAGGGTAAATTGGGTTGCCCTTTTTCTTAATTGCTTCAATGAATCCATGACATCATTGCATAGTTTTAAACAAAATTGAACGTTTTGCGCCAAATGTAAATCAGAACCACATAAAAAAAGGTTAAAATGCATTTATTTATTTTGACTTTATAATAATATATATAATTTTATTTTTATGTCATATATTAGATATAAATAAAAATGTAATATTATTTTATTTTAAAATATTAAAATACCCCTTTTTAATGTAATAATAAATAAATAATTTAGAGTATCTCTATATATAGTTTCTATACATAGATGTTTGTAATTTTTGATACATGCTTAATAAATAAAAATATGATTTACATTCTTTTAATAATTCTGTAAAAAATAACTTAATTTATTATAATATATTTAAATTAATTAAATATATAATTCAGGATTAAGTTAATAGTTCTTTATCTTTTTAATGTTGTCCTACATTTAAAATAAATATATAAGATTAATTTATATTAATATTTAACATAAAATATTTTGCAAAGATTAATGCACTTTTTACATTTTCTCTGTGCTTTCCCATAGGAAGACCTATGCCGAGGTGGTGGAGAACTGCATGTACTCTGTGAAAAGTTATTAATAGTAACTTTACACTAATACATCTGGCTCTGACCTCTGTTTCAGGGTGTGGGGTCATGTAAGTCTACACTTTGGAGCTCATTACGATGACGAGCGGAAAGCTTCCTCCCGACAGTCGGAATCTCCTCGACTGCGTCGGAGCCCTTCCAACCGACTCGGTCGGTTTACAGTCCAAACGACTGATTACGATGTTCGCCGAACATGAACCACTTGGTCATTCCGAATTGGTTCCGACTGACTCGCGGAGTATTCGTGTCGGTCGAAACCGCATCATACACCCCTATGGACAGTGTTTCCGCCGTCGGGATTACAATGTCAATTTTCAACAGCCTTTCCGCGTCGGCCTGTCTGACACGGAAAGGCTGTTGGAAAGTGACTTTAGGGGTGCTGGGCCCCCTAGCCTCCGTGGTCTACGGTTGATGGCCGAGGGGGTACCTAAGGGACCCCCTGTGAAACCCTGCACTGTGTGGCAGTCACCGTGGGGTGCCTGCGACAGGGTGCAGGGTTTACCGCACACACACCATTTTCCTATAGGAGCCTGTGTTATGGCTGGTTGTCGGGCAGAACAAGAGCTCCCATAGGAAACAATGGGAATCTGACCGAATGGTGTTCGGTCGCATCGTAATCCGGTGGTCGGAACCGCCGACCAAAAGTTGGTCGGTCCCGAATCCGAGACGGTGTGGGGCAGAGACTTTCTGCCTGACATCGTAATGAGCCCCATTGTAGTAACGTAACACTCGGAAATGGTGAATAGACAAAAGTAGTAAACATACTACATAGTGTAAGAGTAAATTTCTAGTGCAAACTTTCCTTTGTTAATAGGCCCCTGCATATGGCACAGCCTTGTTTGGATATAATCACGTCGGGTATGGGGACATGGTGAAATTTGATGACATCTTTCTAACTGAAGAAACAGTTTGTTCTAGTGTATTTATCGGGTGCGATTCTGTTGCTTTGAGTCCACCTTCAAAGTCTTCCCTTTTTACCCTGTTTGTGTGTTTTTCTATTTATTAGCAGTGTGCTCAAGCTTGAATAAGGACCACTGGCTAGAGTTTTAATGCCTTCAGAAGAGCTGCTGTGGTGGCTGCTTTTGTGATGGCACAGATGTCTCCACCTGTCTGGCACAGAACTGCTGCAGTCCACCAGGGCAGGAGAACACATTCCTCCATTGCAATGACAGAATGGAGCACAGCCTGCCATACCTTAAATACCCTCTTAGGGCCTGATTATGACTTTGGCAGTGCGGCGCCGGGTCCTCCCTGCTGCCGCATCACCAAAGCTGTGGCCGGGACGCCCGCCAGATTAGGAGTTTCCTCCTGTCTGGAGGCATTTTTTTTTACGTTCCCACAGCGGTACCCTGAAAATGGACACCGCAATCGGAACGCCAAAAACAGTTCCTGCATGGCATGGATTATTAGGTCCATGCCGTGCAGGAACTGGTGTGCATGCACACAGGGGACACATGTTGTGCCTCCCTGTGTGCATTCACAGGGCATGAGGCACCAGAGGGCCCTGTAAGGCCCCTTTGTTCCTCTCTGCCAGGGTTTTCCGCCATGAAAACCCTGGCAGAGAGGAAACTTGTAATATGCTTGGTGGTACCGCCGCGGTCCCACCAAGCATATTACGGCCTCCTGACTGCTGCAACACCACAAGGGAACGGTGGTTCCCTGGCAGCTGCAGAGGGGCACTGGCAGTCCTGCCGCCCTAACATAATAGGGCGGTTGTGAGCCGCCACCAAGCTCCCATGAGTCTGGCGGTCCGTGGACTGCCAGACCCGTAATCGGCCCCTTAGTCTGCAGTAGTCCACCATTTCCTAAGTGTTTTTAGAGGAAAATGAAACCCTTGTGTTAGCATTTAAGACCACTACCTGCAATTTTAGTCATGCACCGGGTGCTTAATCCCTAAACTGGTAAGTAAATAAGTCAGGTAGTCTCGAGCCACTGGTCTTATAGCACAGAAATGTGATATTTTTTACTAGGAAGGCTATTTTAAACTTTGTGCATAGTTAGAAATAAAGGAAATTGCTCGAAAGTTTCATCAAAGTGCAAAGCAACAAAGCCTCTGTGTGCATTATTGAGTGTCGGCCTGAGGAGCAGGTTAGCTGTGATGAAAGAGAGACGGAAAAAGAGAGGCCCTCGCAGGTAAAAAGAGAAGGGTTATCTTGCAGAAGCCAGCCAAAAGGATTAATGGAACAATTCTTCATCCTTAAACCACGTGGTTTGAGCCCTTTTTCTGTATCGATTTTTTGGGTGTTCACACCTATTGATCAAATTTGCCTGAAACGCAACTCTTCAAAGCGCTGTCTTATTTCATCTCTGCTCCCTGCCGCCCCAGAGCAGCCGTCCTTCACCTCAGCAAAGGACTGCGAAGGAAATGCAATCAAGTCAAATGATCCCTCCCCTCAAGGAACACAGACCTGCTCGCCATGGGTTTATTGCTTATGCTTATAGCTGTTGCATTTGTTTTGACGCTTAATGCCTGTGGGAGCCTGTGCTTGTTGCTTATAGGTGCAATAACGCGAGAAAGAATGGGCAGAAGCCACCGCTTTGTGCATTTGGCTTTTGAAAGTTTTCTGCTTCACAGCTGTATTGTGCAGACTGATCATCAGAGGGGATGGGCTGTTGCGAATGTCATTTTATAGCACAGGACAGAAAAAGACTTCAACCAGCAATTGCCTTTTTAAAGGGGTTTCAATAACAGACATAGGGTGGACAATTGCCACAGGCTTTCTGGAGACCGGTTGTTTATTCTGTTTGTCAGGTGTTAAAACACCATGGGCCCCATGCATCATCCGAAAATCGGGTCGCAAACGGGCAGATTCGCAGAATCTGCCCTTTGCGACCTGTATTTTTGCATTTGGGATGCATCATCCCAAATGCAAAAATCGCAATTTAAGGAATCGCAAAATTGCGATTACTTAAATTGCGATTGCATTTAAAGAATCGCAAATTGAGACTCCTTAAATGCAATGCAACAAAGTAAAAAAATTAACGATTTTGCTACTAGGGGGCGCAAATTACCATGAAGTTGAACTTCATGGTAATTTGCAAAAACTTTGAGAAATGCGTGCATTTTTCAAAGTTGAAGGTTACACACACACATGTCCTTGGGACATGTGTGTGCGCAACATATGTGCACGGATCGATTTCAGGGGTGCAACAGGGTGTTCTTTTGACACCCCTGCACCCTTGAAATTGCATGCGCAATTTGCGAGTACCTATTGGCACTCGCAAATAGCGCTCGCAATTTCCCATTCATTCCTATGGGCCTGTAGGCCTTTAGGAATGAATGGGAAGCCATTCCTTATTTGCGACTCGCAATTTGCGAGTCGCAAATAAGGAATGTGAAGGAATTGCTATTATTATAGCGATTCCTACATGCATAGGATTTTGCGAATCCTTAATTGCGAATCCTTAATATTCGCTATTAAGGACTCGCAAAATCCTAGCTTGATGCATGTGCCAGCATGACATTTACTGCTTTATGTAGAGTGGGCGAAGTTTTCAATCTTGACCTTCCACTAATTCAAAGATCAAGAGACATGATGTTCCTGAGGACAAATTAATGCACAGATGCATCTATGCAGGATACACTTGAATGACCCACATTTCTCACATGGATACGGCCTTGTTAAAGCTCTTACTATATAGTTTGTAGGTTTACTTAATGCGAGTGCATTCATGACTTAGCTTCTACTTTTGCATATCTTGAAGCTAAGTTATCCTGCTAACTATTGAGCATCTGGCAGACCAGTGAAAAGCTCCTTACAGTTTGGCAGAAGTACTCTGAATCTGTGCTACTCTGGCAACTCGCAAGCGCTTTGAATGCAAGTGTATACGCAAATAGCACTTTTGTAGGTGTGCCCCTGGAATATAAAGGTAGGTATCTCAATGGCACCAAATATCATGGAAAAAATATCACTGGAAGACAAAACATCGAATGGTAAGTAAGGATATTTTACTTCTGATAGCCTTAGGGTGGGCTTTCCCGAAGCTATTTGCCTTCCTCCTCCATTTTTACTGACCTCGTTTTTGCAGGCATTAGGACTCTGTGCCCTTTACCACTGCTAACCAGTGCTAAAGAGCTTGTACTCTCTCCCCTAAACATGGTAACGTTGGCTTATAACTAATAGGCACATTCAATTTACTTATGTCACTTGTTAAGTGGTCTGACAGGAGCCCAGGGCCTGTAAATTAAATGCTACTATTGGGCCTGCAGCACTGATTGTGCCACCTGCTTAAGTAGCCCTTTAAACATGTTTCAGGCTTACCATTACAGCCTGTGTATGTGCAGTTTTAAACTGCCATCTAGACCTGGCAAAATAAACCTTTTCCCAGGCCCCATCTTCCTTTTTAATACCTATAAGTCACCCCTAGGGTAGGCACTGGACAGCCCAGAGGGCAGGATGCAATGTTTTTAAAATGTTGGACTTGTACTTTTAAGTTTTGAAAAAAATAAAAATAAACACTTACCTGTCTTCTGCCGCTGCCGCAGCCGCCATCTCCTCCTCTCGGTCCTCTTCACCCGCTTCCAGGGCATGAAGCAGGAAGCACCCAGCCTCCCGATAGCCAATCACAATGCTGTAATGCAGTGTTGTGATTGGTCTGAGCTCTGTGGATCGGCGCTCAGCCAGAGAATGGGAGGCTGGGCATGTTCTCCATGCAGGCTGTAATGCAGCCTGCATGGAGAACATACAAAGTGCGTATGACTGTTTGACCGGCCCGAGACAGCCGGCCAAAGCGTCATGCGCACTTGGAGTGGGCAAACCACTCCTCCCCTGCCCTGCTACGTGAGCAGAGCAGCCCCACCCCTACCAAGCTGAGCAAAGGTGAAAAATAAAAGGATAATAACAGTGAGTTATTATCCTTTTATTTTTTCCTTTGACCTGGTCAGTGGGGCGACGCTCCTCCGCCTTAGTGTAGGAGCCGCCACTGCCCTCAGGTCCTGGACCCTTGGTGTGGCTCAGTGAGCTTAAATTAAAGTTTGGGCTCTTGGCAAATGCAAACAGGCCCACTCGCACCGAAAATCAGTGCGAGCCACCACCAACCCATCTCTTCACACTACAGCATTGACCGCTCATGGGGGACTGCCAACGTGAAGCTTCAGCCCTCCCACCCGCGATGCCCGGCTTGCTCTTCGCACCACACCGACAGCCTCTGGCAATGCTGACTACTCGCGGCCCTTTCCAATGCGAAGGAGCCACTTGGCACAAAACTTGAGAAGGTAAAACTTCAGCAGGATTAATCTGGGACTGTATCTGAACTGCAGTCAGCCTGAACATTTGACTTTGACTGGGTCCAGCATGACCAGATAGACGTGATTGATGCTTTGTGCTTTTAGCACTATTTTACACTTTATTCTTTAAACATTCATAACTCCAGCTCTACTGATTGGGATTTTGTTGCTTTGTTCTTCTTTAATTTATTAAATTTTGCTCTATTTTTTTTAATTTGGTGTGGGATCATTTTTGTGTGATGTTTTCACTGTTTTACTCTTTGAAGTGTTGCACAAATACTTTACACATTGCCTCTGACTGCTCTGTTCCAAGCTCCCGGGGTTGATCACAAGTTAAATTAGGTATTTTGCATCCGTTTTGTTGTTCTTGCAAGAACTACGTGCATTTCACAAGGAGAATTTATGAGCCTTACACACTTTAGTCTCAGTAATACTTTCTCTGCAATAAAGCACACTGCCAGTTTGACCACAAATTGTACTGCACTAAGCACACTTCCATCACAAATCACTGTACTGGATAGAGAGCTAAGGGAAACCAATGCAGAGAAGACGTCACAAGTAAGTAACAAACTTACTAAAGATACATTAACAAGTGAAAGGCAATGGTCACAGCCATTATTCCATGGAGTGAGATTACACCGAAAGATAGCATGGGAGAAACACTAAAGAGAGTTATTATGACAAGGAGGATCCCCTGCTTAACTGCAGCATCCTGACAGCGCGGAATAGGAAGAGACTAGGATAAGCCTGCAACAGGAAAGCCTGTAATCAGGACAATGACCAATGGAAGCTGATAAAATGATGGGGACTTAAGACATAAAGGTATGGATGCCTATGCGTCTCAACAATGCAAATTGAACCAGGCTTGCATGATCTGTTATTTTCTATTTCTGGTGATTTTTAATGACTGTCATTTTGGACAAACTTACTTGCAATCTTAAAAAATGGAGATGCACTTCTCCTAAAGAATTTGATATGATATAGGCCTAGAGATAACCATTATGACATTGGAAGCACTTTCTACAGAAACTCCCTATGAGACAGTGCAAAGCTTGATCATATTAATATTGAAAGTTCTTTATTTACTAGCACTCAAGGTATACCCGAGCACACACCAGCTCCGTTTCACTCCCAGCCGACCTGTTCCAGGTTTGAAACTAGCAACTTGGCCTGGCCACAAACAATTGTGTCCTGCGACATTGATCCTTTCAGAACTGCAGATTCCATCTTCAGAGTCAGTCAAGAAGTTGTTTTCTAACAATTAATAATTATGCGCCAGAGAATGGTGGTAAATCCTCTGCCCTAAGGCAGTGGCGACCTTCAGGCGTCAGAGGACTAGTACACTTTCTATACCCAGTAGCTGTATGGATTATATGCTGATCACATTTCAGTCATCTTTTATCCGCCAAATGGGCTGGTTTGGAAGTGTAATTCACTGATTCACAGACAAGTGCACAATGGAGTTTTAAAACTAGGTCTAGACTTGAAACAAAAATACTGAAAAGGAACAAAATTGCCGAAATGCGTGGCCTGCAGGGGGGTTTGTTATCCCCTGACCTAAACGTCGACCCTTATTTTGTTCTTCACCATTTTTTTGTATGCTGTGTTTGGTTGGATCTGTCAGCCTTTAAAATTCACATTCTGTTGTTACTTTTGCACAAGTTGTAGCCAGACCTGAAAAATCAGATTAGCATTGCTGACATGTTGATATATGTCTCCAAAGAGATAAACACGTGACTACTATCACAGCATATCCATCGCTGTCCTCTCCATCATTGCACCATCATTGTTGACACCAGATTCAAGGATCAGTAATTCCACCATTGACATTCTCTGTCCTATCATTAATTGTGGTAACACCACAACACCTATGGAGAAATGCTCATGATAATTCATAATTCTGTACAGTCACCACACACAAGCAATTACACTGCTGAGTCCTGACAAGAGGCTTGTTGTCCAGCATAGAGCATGAGAGTCATAGAGATAGAGAGCCCTAGTGCCAATCTCTTCAGAAGTGTGAAAAACATCCATAGTCATATTAGAATCTCTCAGGTGACTCCGAAATCTGAGGTCCTCACCAGCATTCACAGTTTCAGTTATGGATAAGGACTGGCAACTTCAATCACATCATCCACAATTTCTAGCTCAGACGTCGGGGCAGCATTCCATTTGTAGGTAATGGCTGACACTCATGAACCTGTGCAGATGTCATCGGAGATGTAAGACGTAGATGCCAATGAGCATCTGTGAGGAGTTTTAGGTTTGTTGCAGCTGCAGCAGCCACCACAGTCATCACCAAGTCAATCAAGTCAAACACCAGCTGGAAAATAAAGGCCACCACCACCAAAGTCACACAATATGGCATCTGACCATCCTCTCAATACTAAAAAGATGCAAGTGAGAAGGAGAACTTAGAGTCATATAATTAAGAGGTTATTGATGGCAATGATGATGAAGAGTGGCAGCAGAGTAAAGACCTAGAAGGATGAGTCCTGTTCACAGTGGGGACAAGCTACCAACTAAACAGCAGTGATCCCAAAGAGTTGAAAAACAGAGAAAACGATGGGGACTCTGAAAACAACATTTTTTTGTTGCTGTATTAAAATATACAATTATGGATTATTGGGAACGCTGTGTAATCTAGATTCCAATGTGAGTGGTGCAAATATTACCAGCATGAAGAAAAGAGGAAGTAACTCAGTGTCACACATTTGTACCAGAGTCCTCCCTACCCAACAAACAAAAGGCCATCCATAGGATAATACCTGTGTTGGGCCAGTAGTTGAAGTCAATGTCTGCAGCCACCCAATCACCACAGATAAAAAGAAGCAGACAAGGACTGTGAGGAAGAGGAGAATGCCATCAGTAATCCCCTCAAAATGGCTTTGCTGGTTTTAAGATCCCTCAATAAGGTGCACTAGAGTGCCAAGTTAAGATTCCACAAGACAGGTGTGCTTGCAGTTAGTACATCAGAGACGTTTGAGTATGGAGTAGAGCGTTTGGAAGGTGGTGTGTTAGAGTCTTTTCCTGGAGGCACACAAAGAAACATTGACACCGGGGAGCCCTTCAGCGCACAAACGTTCTTTTCCTGCAGTTGCCGCCCGGCTGGGGACTCCATTGTCCACACTGCTCAGTGGCTGGATCCGCCAACGTGATCAGGTTCGCGCCAGGAGGCGCATTTAAGCTGCTCAGGGCTCTCGCAGCGCAGGAGCCCTTCATCGCACAAATGTTCTTTTCCTGCAGTTGGTGCCCAGCTGGGGACTCCATTGTCCACACTGCTCAGCAGCTGGAGCCGCTAACGTGATCAGGTCCGCGCCAGGAGGCGCATTTAAGCTGCTCAGGGCTCCCGCAGCGTTGGACGCCCGCGGACGCATCCGGGCCGCGCCAAGTGCGGGCCCGTCAAAGCCCGGAGGAGGCTGGGCTGGGCCCTCTCTCTTGGCTCTCCATCCGGGGGTTCGCTCAACCTGTAACATCATCGGGACACAGCAGGGAGGTCATTTTTTCAAGGTGCCTTTCAGACATAAACCTCAGAGTAACAAGGTAAGCCCCAAAGGGGCATTAAATCAATTACTTTAATTGGCCTTTGTTATTCTTACGTGTTACCTAACCCTTGAAGTAAAAGGACTGAAATAGGCAGAGGCTTGAATCCCTGGAACGTTTCGCACCTACATCTAAACACGTACTCACTTGGGAGCTATGGGGAAGCGCAAGACAACCACAGCGATTCATGCTGCTCCAGTCATTAACACCATGGACTGTTTTTTACAGATAGCTGTGGGGGTACTTGATAAAGAAATTGAACTGGTGGCCCGCCGACTTTCTCGGTCCCCGGTGAATCAACCACCTTCATCAGCCCGCGCACATACAAGTGGTTCACAGTGCTCCCTGCTAGGAGCTGAGTTGGTAGCTATTTCCGCATCCCCCATCGCCACCGAGACACAGCCTGACAGTGACCAGTTAACCTTGGGGCCCATGGCAGGAAGTGGGTCACTAGTCCAAAACCAAGCCTGTGCAGTTGTGCAGGAGGGGCGGACTCTTGGTGGGGTCAGTCCCGGGGCTAAACGCAAGTACTCCAGCCCTGGGACTAGGGCAAATTGTCCCAAAGTGGATATTCCAGCGTCCAACACCCCAGGTATAGTCCCTGCCTCGAAAGATGATCTGGCGGTCATGCTAGAAACATGTGTAGTTTCCTTTCTTGATCGATTGGACTCCAAATTGGACCCATTAAAGGAAACGCTATCCTTTATTGAGAGGAAACTTTCAAATCTGTCTCTATTTATCAAGTCCTCTAACCCTACTACCTGTTCCAGCAAGGTAGCTGCAGCCCCCGGCACCTGTTACACCAGTCAGAAGTAAGGCCCTAAATGCATGACTTATACACCCTGGGAATATCATCCCTCCTTCTGGCCACCTTACCTGCAATAGTCAACATCTACCTTCCACAGGAGGACCTCAGGCGAGAGCACGTCCACAGGTTTTACCTAGATTAGATGCCAGCCACCGAAGGGAGCTGTCCACCTACACGAGGGTGGCAGATGGGGAAGCCTCAACTCTTGCTTCCAGTGCTCAGGACATACAGACCCAGGGTCTAAATTGTATCCATCTACCCCCGGAAGCAACTCCGTATGTTGTGGTTCTAGGAAATGTGCCAGTCCTAAGGCCGGGTGTCACTGAGGATTACCATCAATTGAAGAACAAGGTCCTTCATTGGCTCAACAACAACACTCCTTTAGGCATAAGAGTGGAGAGGCACATCATCATGGCCTGGATAGGGGGTTCGAAAAAGAGTACAGGTGGTGACTGCATAATCATTAATTTTAACCAACCTCATTTGGCAGGAAGGGTTCTCCATGCAGCTAGCCACTGTAACAGTACGGGTGCGACCCTCTCCATCAGAGTGTTGCCCCTAGGCTATTTTTATTCACCTCTACCCGTGGTATTGCAGCCTAGCAAACCAGTGACCCTGACCCTATTTGAATGGCCTCAAGCATTGCCAGCGGTCCCTCTTTTCAACTCTTTTGCACCATTGGGACAACTTGACACTTGTGATTGACTGGATGGTCCAGTTTTTAGGAATTCCATGGTGTGCTTTACATCCTGATCCCAAGGACCAGCCTGCTCAGGAGACTTATATCAGCCCTCTATTAGATAACAACTCTTGTAACATCATTTCATGGAATATAGCCGGCTTGGCTAGCAAGTTTATGGACCCGGCATGGCTGAGTTTTATTAAAAAATATGACATTATCTGTTTACAGGAGACCTGGACCATTGTCAATACTTACTTTCTAGAGGGATTCAAATGTTTTAACATTCCTGCAACCCCCTCAAGGGCTGGTCGACCAAAAGGGGGTCTTGAAGTTTATGTTTCGCTTAGGCTAAGAGGTGGCCTAGTGGTACTAAACACGGATAACCCGTGTCTTCAAGCGTTAACATTTTCTTCAGGGTCGCATAGATTAATGCTTTTAAACTTTTATAATTCTACATCATCCCTCCCCGAGGTGTGTAATGTTACATGTTTATGTTCCTTATTGATCAATTGTAAGGCCTTACCATGTAAAACAAGTAACATAGTTTTGTTAGGGTATTTTAACATTCATGTGTGTGGGGATTTAAGTCGGTTGGGTTTGGGGGCTAGCGAGGATTCCTCTTGCCCACGTGTATCTGGTATGCATTTCAAACATAGCAGACAGTGGGAGAAACTAAACACCCTAGTCTGTGATTGGGATTTGCAAACAACCATTGAAAAAATGACCCCTATTAAGAGGTATCTAACCCCCACCTTTAAGGGGCTAGGACGTGAACCTTCCATTATTGACTTTATTTTAATCTCTACCCCTCTTTATTACTTGATTTCCGACTTTTCAATAATAGCCAGTAATTATAGCGACCATAACCCCCTGTGTATTATAGCTATTTGGCCTGTATTTGACTTAAAAATCAGAGCCCTGGAGGCGGAGTTCTGCGGGCTACGGATGGCGGGAGGCAGCTTAGATGGGGACAGATCTCTTCAGACTCCCTGTGCGAGTCCCTCTTAGAGACATGCCAGAGGGAGTTTCAGATCTGCCAGAACGCAGAGGCAGAGTCGGACGAGTCTGTAATCCTTGCCTTCGAATCTATCTCCAGATCCATTGTTAAGCTACTAACGGTCCCTTCATGCGGATCTCAGAGGGAAAGGGCACCCAGATGGTTTAATCCAGAATGCTCACTTGCTGCTAGGAGGCTCAAATCAGCCCTGCACGCTACC
Source organism: Calotriton arnoldi (assembly GCA_963921515.1). Taxonomy (NCBI): domain Eukaryota; kingdom Metazoa; phylum Chordata; class Amphibia; order Caudata; family Salamandridae; genus Calotriton; species Calotriton arnoldi. The sequence continues at coordinate 952,566 of CAWUFW010007371.1, read as the reverse complement.
CCCAGGAACACTGTGCTAGTTAAAACACAAAGAAAACAGTATAAACTAGCCCTCTGTATGCGCAGGGAGGCTTTGAAGGAGGAAGCCTGCGGTAAACTCCTCGGAGACCTGAACTTTCACCTGGAGAACAACAACGACAGGAACTCCACCACCCTGATCGACAACCTCGCCAACCTCGGTCTGAGCCAGCTCGTCACAACACCGACCCATTCCGCCGGCCACACGCTTGACCCCATCTTCTCCTCAAGCTCCCATGTCTCCTTCAGCCACACCACGGAACTCCTCTGGACCGACCACCGCTGCATCCATTTCACCTTCCAGAAACACACCACACACCACCGCACCCAACAGATCCCACGCCGCTGCTGGAGCAAAGTCACCGAAGACCAACTTCGGGCAACCCTCGCTCTCAGCCCTCCCTCCGACCCATCCAACACCGACGACGCTGCCTGCAACCTCAGACGATGGATGGACGACTGTGCCAACACCCTCGCCCCGCTGAAAAAACTCACCTACAGTGACACCACCAAAAGAGCCAGCTGGTTCACCTCAGAACTCCTAGCCTCCAAGCGTACCTGCCGGAAACTAGAGAAGAAATGGCACAGTGATAAGACACCGGACAGCCACGCAGCCCACAAAGACGCCATCCGTAACCACCACCACCTCATCAAGTCCGCCAAGAGAATCTCCTTCAAAGACCGCCTCGACAACAACGCACACAACAGCAAGGAGCTTTTCAACATCGAGAAAGGAACTCTCCAACCCCAGCTCCAACACCAATGACATCCCGCCGTCGCAACCCCTGTGCGATTCCCTCGCCACCTTCTTCCACCGCAAGATCGCCGACATCCATGACAGCTTCAACACCCAGACAGCCCCAACTAAGATCGATGCACCAGACCCGCCGCACACCATCGACCACGACCCCCTGCCAGCCTGGGCCAGCGTGAACATCGAGGACACCATCAAGACCATGAGCACAATACACTCCGGCTCCCCGTCAGACCCTTTCCCGCACCTCATCTTCAACAAAGCCAGCAGCTCCATCGCACCCCACCTGTGCAACGTCATCAATCTCTCCTTCGAGACCGCGACCTTCCAGAGAGCTGGAAACACGCAGAGATCAACGCCCTACTCAAAAAACCCAAGGCGGACCCGAGAGACCTCAAGAACTTCCGGCCCATCTCCCTGCTTCCGTTCCCAGCCAAGGTCATCGAGAAGATCGTCAACAAACAGCTAACCCGATACCTCGAAGAAAACAGCATCCTGGACCCATCCCAATCGGGGTTCCGCAGCAACCACAGCACTGAGACTGCCCTCATCGCTGCCACCGACGACATCAGGATCCTGCTGGACAACGGTGAGACCGCAGCCCTCATCCTGCTGGACCTCTCCGCCGCCTTCGACACTGTCTGCCACCGCACTCTACGCGCATGCCTCCACGACGCAGGGATCCGAGACAAGGCCCTGGAATGGGCCACCTCCTTCCTCGCCGGCAGAACCCAGAGAGTCCGCCTCCCACCATTCCGATCCGAAGCCTCCGAGATCATCTGCGGCGTACCCCAGGGATCGTCCCTCAGCCCAACACTGTTCAACATCTACATGGCCCCGCTCGCACGCATCGCCAGACAGCACGACCTCAACATAATCTCCTACGCCGACGACACTCAACTGATCCTCTCCCTCACCAAGGACCCCCTCGCCGCCAAATCCAACCTCCATGAAGGAATGAAGGCCGTCGCCGACTGGATGAAGATCAGCCGACTAAAACTGAACACGGAGAAGACAGAGGTCCTCATCCTCGGCTCCAACCCCTCAGCTAGGGACGACTCCTGGTGGCCAACGACGCTGGGAGCAGCCCCGACACCCACCGACCACGCACGCAACCTGGGAGTCATCCTCGACTCAACGCTCTCCATGGCCAAGCAAGTCAACGCAGTCTCATCCTCCTGCTTCAACACCCTCCACATGCTTCGCAAGATCTACAGGTGGATCCCGACAGACACAAGAAGAACAGTCACCCAGGCCCTCGTCAGTAGCAGACTTGACTATGGGAACGCCCTCTACGCGGGAGCCCCGGCCAAGCTCATCAAGCGACTGCAACGCATACAAAACGCCTCCGCACGCCTGATCCTCGATGTACCACGCCACAGCCACATCACCCCCCACCTGAGGAACCTGCACTGGCTCCCCGTCGACAGGAGAATCTCCTTCATACTCCTCATCCACGCACACAAGGCACTCCACAAGACTGGCCCAGCCTACCTCAACAGATGACTCCTCTTCTACGTCCCCAACCGCCAACTCCGCTCCGCCGACCTCTCCCTCGCCACGGTCCCTCGCATTCAAAGAACTACCACCGGCGGAAGATCCTTCTCCCACCTCGCCGCCAAGACCTGGAACACCCTTCCACTAAGCCTACGACAGACCCAAGACCTGCTGACCTTCAGGAGGCTACTCAAGACCTGGTTGTTCGACCAGTAGCAGCACCCCCCCTTTTTTTCCCTAGCGCCTTGAGACCCTCGCGGGTAAGTAGTGCGCTTTACAAATTCTGTGATTGTTTGATTGATTGAAGCAACAACTTATAAGTGCAGTGCTAAGTTTTGGAGCATCATTAACAGCCCCTTTTTAGGAGTAGAGGCCACCAACGTCCATGATTCACACATCACAGAGAATGACTGGGTTAGTCATTTCGAGGGCATGTTTAAGGAAACTCTGGTCCTGTCACCTTTACCTGAATATTGTGGCATTGTGTTGGGTTGTATCCATGCCAACCATCTTCTCTGTGTTCCCCGTGCCTTCTCAGAACTTCCACCTTTGGAGGTTCTGGAATGACAAGGGCAGAGAGGAGGTCGGTTGGCAGTTACATGGGATGGTGTTGCTCATCGCTGCTCCTGTCTTGTTGGCAATAAAGAAGATATTGTCTTTACCTTTCGTCTTCTTTTCACTGGCGACGATCCGCCTTCAACACTACCACGCGTGCCTGTCTCCTTCGTTTCCTGCGTCCAGCTGACGACCCCTAGCAGCGATCCAGGCTCAGCCTTCGTGGACTCCCTCTGGCGTATGTGACATCGTTTACCCCTGCCCTGAAAATCCAAGGTACTGTTTACTTTTATTCATTGGCCTTCTGCACCATTCCCGACGTGCTCGCGGTCACCATTACCGTTACACAGCATTCCCGACGCGCCTCCGTCTTTTTGCCAACCAACGCGTTGCCAATCAACGCCTACGCTCTATATTCGATGTACGGCCATTTTTTACCGCTACCTAGCAACCACCTCGAAGCCTTCCACCTGCCAACCACGTCTTTTGCCAACCAATTCACACGTTGTGTCTCTGATTGGTTCTACGTGCAGCACACTCCAACGGTGATTTGCACACCAGGTTTCACACAAACAAGTGTCACGGTGATCTGCACACCACTATTAACAATCATTCAGCAGATCTTAGGAGCGCGGTTCTATGCGCACTTTGGGCATTTAAATAAAAAAAAAAAAAAGGAATTGCCACCACGCCAGCAATTGAAGTGGTACTCTACCAACCACAGCGTGTTGTTCATTCCTCACTCGACGACACGCACGTCAATTTAAACTCTGTTCTCCCCAGTTCCTGCAACTATTTTCACGACCTCATTTTTCAATTTCTACAAATATGCATGTGTAAGCATTCATGCCAACTCTGCGGTGACACACACACCTTCTTGTGTATCACTCAATTTACCTCAGTCGACGGCGGTGATACTCTGTATTGTGTGTTGTATTGTGTGTTTCCTTCAGCATGCAACAATCTCTTCCAGCTCCTCCGGCGTTTTCACCTAACCCTGCTTCTCCTGAGTTGGATTGGAAGAAGTGGAAAGAAAGTTTCGAAGCATACCTGGATGCTCTCGAAGGCGACTCATTTACTCATAAAAAGAAATTCGCTATTCTAAGACATTGTCTTGGTTCAGAGGGCCGTACCATTCTTAAGCACACTCCTAAAGTGTTAGTTTTATTTATTGAAGGCGAAGGCGACGGCGTTGAGGATGAATATGCTACAGCAATTAAGTCTCTTGACACTAGGTTCAAAGCCTGCAAAAACATCACATTAGAAAGACATAAATTTCGGAAAAGAGCGCAGCTGCCCGGGGAGTCCGCCTCCACTTATGTTGGTGTTTTACGTATCTTAGCAGTTTCTTGCGATTACAAAACATTTGAGGAAGAAATGATTAGGGACCAGCTTGTAGAAAAGACTAATAACAAAAAGTCCAGGAGGCTCTTTTATCCAAGCCTGATCTATCTCTACAAAAAGCACTTGAAACTGCTATTAAGATCGAAAGCACTACATCCTACTTGGAGCAAATGTCAATTTCCAGTTCCGTTTCTCCAGCACAAAGTATTTCAGCTGTTAAGGGTAAATCTAAAACTTCAAAAGACTATCCAGGCCAAGGAAGAACGGAGGGATATTCTAAACCTAACACCAATCCCAGACCCTCTAATAGACGTTGGGAGTGTTACCGTTGTGGTAGCAGTTCTCACCTCGGTAATGCCAGATTCTGTCCTGCCCTTAACAAGACTTGTAGCAAGTGCTTTAAGAGAGGCCATTTTGCCAATGTGTGTAGATCCAGTGGCAAGTCATCCGTCAATTCTGGCGTTTCCTCCACCAAGAAAATCCTCAACCTTGAGCAACCTTCGGATGTATCATCTTCAAGTGAAGAAGATCAAATTTGCAAATTGTCAGAATATCACTGTGCAGGCGTCGTTTCTACGGTTCTACAAGAATCAAGACGACCCTTATGTACTTTGACTGTCAATGGAAGAGACATCAAGATGTTGGCCGACTCAGGGTCCCCTTATACTCTCATAAGTGACAAAATATGGGAAGACTTGTTTCAATCCCAAGGTCTCACTTTAAATCATTCACTGGTTCGTCCTATTGCTTATGGTGGTAAAAACATCGATGTCCTAGGTGAATTTCATGCTAATTTATGTTTTAAAGGCAATAATGCTCAGGGAATTGTCTATGTTGCCAAAGATGATACCTGTCTTTTGGGTTGGCACGACCAAGGTAACCTAGGAATCATTTTAGATCCTAATGATCCCCATCAAGTCATACTAAAAAAGATTTAGTCTATGTGCAAACCCTTAAAGATGAAACGTGGGAATCTGCCTATCCTGAGATTTTTAATAACAAACTAGGTTTATTTAAAGGTTTTAAACACAAAATTAAATTACGTGACGGTGCCCAACCTGTAGTACACAAGGTCCGCAGAGTACCCTTGGCTTTACGTGAAGGACTTAAAAAGAATTAGATAAACTTTGTGCCAGTGATGTCATAGAACCCATCGAATCATCCGATTGGGTCTCTCCCATCGTTCTAGCTCGAAAAGCCAACGGAACCCTGCGCATGTGTGTTGATCTTCGCGATTTAAATCGCCACATCTGGATTGATCAACACCCATTACCCAACATCTCTGAGATGACCACCACCCTTAAGAATGGGAAAAAGTTTAGTTGACTCGATATGATGTCGGCTTACCATCAAGTCGATTTGTACCCCGATTCACGACATTACACTGCATTCATCACTCCAGAAGGATTGTTCCAATACAAGCGTATGCCGTTTGGTCTTGCTTCTGCCTCTGCAGTTTTTCAGAGGATCGTGGAAAGCATGTTCAAGAGCATCCCTGGGGTGATGGCATTTCAGGATGATGTCCTAGTTTATGGCTCGGATCAAACTCAACATGATGCAACATTACGTACTGTTTTCTCTATATTAAAAGAAAAAGGTGTTACCTTGAGTCCTGAAAAATGCAAGATAAACGTAACTTCCGTAGATTATTTGGGGTACAAAATATCTGCCGAGGGTGTTGAACCTAAAACCAGCCTAATTAAAGCCATAGAAAATTTTTGTGTTCCTAATGACAAAGAACAGTTGAGATCTTTCATGGGACTCATCGAGTTCTATGCCAGATTTGTGCCCAATTGCTCATCTAAAACATTCCACATGAGAAATCTGCTTAAGAAAAATGTCATTTTTAACTGGTGTAAAGAATGCACCAAGGAATTCCAGCTAATCAAGAATGAAATTGCACATGCCATTCCCCTTAAACCTTTTGACATCAATGATCACACTATAATCATGACTGACGCCAGTCAGAAAGGTCTTGGTGCTGTACTAATGCAGCATAGGAATGGCAGGGATGAGGTGGTAGCGTTTGCATCCAGGGGTCTCAAGGGTGCCGAAGCCACATACTCTGTAATAGAACGCGAAGCCTTAGCTTGTTGGTGGGGCATCGTTCATTTTAAACACTACCTATGGGGCTCAAAATTCACTGTAAGAGTAGATCATAAGCCCTTAGTCCAGCTTTTCACCACAAAAGGGGGGACAAGGCTACTCCCGAATTGCTAAATGGCAATATAGGTTGTTGGAGCATAATTTTGTTGTTGAGTATGTTCCTGGCATATGGAACGTTTTGGCAGATTGTTTATCCAGATTACCAAGCGTCCATGACATGGATGATGGTGAGGACATAAAATGTGATGATGTGTTTTGTTACGCCATTTCTGAATCCAGTGGAGCCATCTTAGAGAGTGAGTGGAGAGATGCTTATTCCACAGATTTGGATATCATAAAACTTATGAGTATGATTCACACAGGGTGGACTAGAGAGTGTTCCCTTGATGAATCCATTGGAAAGTTTAAGCATGTTTTTGACGAGCTTTCTATAATCAATGATCTTTTGTATCGTTCTGCTTCACTTGTGGTTCCTGTAAGCATGAGAGATAAAGTACTTACCCTAGCTCATGAAGGCCACATAGGCATGCGTGCAATGAAGAGAAGAGTTAGGGAGCAGTTCTGGTGGCCGGGTCTTGATAAACAAGTTGAACATTGTGTTAGAGATTGTTTCCATTGTGCTGTAAGTGACAAGTCTCAGGTAACAGTTCCCAGCCCAATTCAAGCTGTTAGTGTTCCCTCCAAACCGTGGTCCAAATTGGCCATCGACATCATTGGCCCCCTTACATTATCTGACAGTGGCGTTTCAGAGTATGGTATTGTCCTTATAGATTACTACAGCCGCTGGCCGGAGTTGAAATTTGTTAAAGTTCCCACAACTTCTAGTATCATAGAATTTCTGGAGTTTCTTTTTGCTAGGGATGGCATCCCTGAAGAAATTGTCTCAGACAACGGCTGTCAATTCACTTCTTCAGAGTTCGAGAAATTCTTAATTCTTATGGACATTAAACACACTAAAACCTCACTTTATCACCCTAGGAGTAATGGTCTCGTTGAGAGATTCAATAGGGTGATCAAGGACAATATACAACTATCCAAGGCTAGTAACCTAAACTGCAAAAATGAACTGAAAAACCTGTTGTGGGCTGTACGTACTACCCCCAACTCTGACACAGAGGTTTCCCCATTTATCTTACTTAGGGGCCGTATTCCATCTTCAAAATTGTTAAGGGGATGGATGGGTGCGTTTGATTTACCAACAGCCAAAATACAAGATGTAAACAAGAAAAGAGCTGAAGCTCAAAAGAAATACATTCAACCTAGCACTAGAGAACTTAAGGTAAATGTAGGTGATTTTGTCAGAGTCAAATGTTCCCGAATTTTGTCCAAGGGCTCATCCAAATTCTCTGATTCCAAGCGGGTGGTAAGAGTCAACAAAAGTGCTGTACAATTAGAAGACGGAAGATGGTGGAATAAAAGTAAGATCTCCGTTTCTAAACATCCCCATGTAATCCGTTCTAACCAAAGTAGCACATGTCATGGCCCTTACATCCGTGAACCTTCCACCAGATCTACAAAGCCACCCAGTAAGTTTCAAGACTATGTTATGTATTAGTGTTTTTCCACTGCTCGTTACATTCATTTCCTTGCATGCTATTTGTTCCATGAAATTGTTCTCTTGTTATGAACCTTTGTAATTATTTTAATTCTCTAGTATTTTCATTTGTATAGGGGGAAGATGTGTTGGGTTGTATCCATGCCAACCATCTTCTCTGTGTTCCCCGTGCCTTCTCAGAACTTCCACCTTTGGAGGTTCTGGAATGACAAGGGCAGAGAGGAGGTCGGTTGGCAGTTACATGGGATGGTGTTGCTCATCGCTGCTCCTATCTTGTTGGCAATAAAGAAGATATTGTCTTTACCTTTCGTCTTCTTTTCACATACCCACAACGCTAGTAGCAACGGAGGATGAAGTAGGGCGAGGTATTATTGGCATGACACGTAACAAGGCCCCAGGCCCCGATGGGATCCCTCCTGACCTTTACTTGTCGGATGTGGCCCTTTGGGTTCCAGTGCTTGCCTCGGTAATCAATGCAGTCGCTAGGTTTGGTACCCCCGATTCCTGGTCGACCTCTATCATCGTACCAGTCTTTAAAAAGGGGGATAGAGACAGTACTATTTGCTACAGGCCTATCGCCCTGTTAGACTCTGTGGTAAAAGTGGTCGGTAGGATACTGTTGGGTAGGTTATCGACCTGGGCTACTGAAAATGTTTTGTCGGAGGCCCAATATGGCTTTCATCCTGGTCGCTCTACAATTGACCAATGTTTGAATCTATTCTTTTTGGCCTTTATGGATTTGTCATCCGCATTCGATTGCGTGAACAGAGGCAAATTATGGCAGATTCTTTGCTCCCTCGGGGTGGATAGAGAGATAGTCTCCTTTCTATATGACCTTCATCGAGACACCAAGGTGGTCGTGCACTACTCGGCTGACCTGAAAGTATCACGCTCGTTCACGGTTAGGGGTGGAGTCCAACAAGGTTGTATCTTGGCCCCGCTTCATTTTAATCTCTATATTAACAACTTAGAGAAAATCCTTTTGGAGACTAAGGCAGACTACCCCCAGGTAGGACGGCGAGGTCTCCCGGTTCTATTATAGGCAGACGACGCCGTCTTGATGGCAAGGACTGAGAGAGGCCTGCAAATCCTTTTATCCACATTTGCGCAGTTCATGGGAGACCTGGATCTGAGGATTAAGAACTCAAAATCATACATTATGCATGTGGGGATGCGACCCAGCAGATCATATACCTTCAAGGTAGGGCTTACCCCAATCCCTAAGACGTCCGAGTTCTCCTACCTGGGGGTACTCCTGGATGATAACATGAAATGGGGGCCACAACTTTCACGCAAGAGAAACAACCTTAATAGGGAGACTGCAGCAATTTTTTATTTTGCCACAAGATTGGGGAAAAGAACAGTGGAGGCTCTTATGGAGCTTTATAGGGCTAAATGTATGTCAAAGGCTCTCTATGGCAGCGAAATTTGGGGCTACGTCGAAACAAAGGACATTCAAATAGCAGAAAATAAATTCATGGGACGACTGCTATCTGTTCCCCAGGGCACCCTCTCATTTAATGCCCATGAGGAGCTAGGAATGCCCTATATTACGGACCTGATAGCTTTCCGTCCAGTCTCACTTTGGTTAAAAATATGGGCTAAAGAGGGGGATTCGTTAAACAAGGCAATCCTTAAAGACTGCCTGGCTCTGGAACATGTATCCAAGGTACAGTGGCTTAAATATATAGAAAGGAGACTCATGAGCCTGGGAAGAGGAGACCTTTTTTCCATCCCCAAAGGGACGCGAAAGGAAGATCTAGCCCTCCTTAGGACGGTGTTTAGCGCACGCCAGACCATGTTAAGGGAGGAGAGGGAGCTTGTGAAGCCCAGGGTATGTCGTTTTGTCATGTTGAAGACAACAGTAATGGCAGAGCCGTACTTACTGGGTTTCGCGAACTCCTACGATCGATTCCTACTGACTAGGTTTCAGCTGGATCTCTTCTATTTACTTCTCGCTTATCCCAGGGGAACAAACAGAGGGCAACCTCTTTCGTCCTGTGGCTGCGATGGTTTATCTTGCAAGACATGGTTCATTTTACAATGTTCTGCCCATTTTACAAAACACCTAGAAAGTCCTTTTTAATCCCCATCTTGAAACAGGCCAATTTTAGACAAGTTCGGCCTGCTTTTATATTCCTTCAGATGTTGACGGGTCATACCGTCTTTTATGTGTTAAGTTTTTTCAAATCTGCCATTAGGCTTAGGGCGAGTTGTGATTAACTCGCTCGTCTTTTGACACTATCTTCAGCTTCATGTATTTTACTGGTCAACAGCTTGCTGATTCATTTAAAGGGGGTTTTTATGTATTCCTTTTTAGCGGGTGTGTTTGTTTGTCCTAGGTGTTTGGGATATGAGTTGCAATATGTATACATAAAATTAACTGGTTAAGCTGCTTATACCTGGTCCGCTCTTGTGATTGTACATACTGTATTATACAATATTTTATCCTGTATTTTATATTGTGCTTTTATGGTTTTATCAACATGAAACCGAATAAAGATATTTTGATTGATTGATTGATTGACACTGTACAAAATGTATTTGTAAAATGACTGATAAACCTGTGCACTATGTTTGCAAGAGAAACCAGTCCAATGTGGCTGGGCAGTAAAAGAGATTAAAGGTTGGAATACCATTTCAGAAGTTGGTTCAAACAACTTGGTTGAAGAATTATTGCCTTTAAAAGAGGTCATTCTTAATTATGTAAAAGAGGCCAATCGAAAATGGTTGCTGTGTCATACCAGCTTTTCTCTTAGTGGGTTTAACTTGTCAATAACAACGCTCCTCTCTTTTTTATATGCTAGTGATGTCTTACTTTGCATATTGGTGACGTCTTTTATTTTTGGGATATGTCTTACCACATACACCATTGAAATCTAAAGTCTGGTTTCGCATGTTTTCCAAATTTGAGTGCAATTTACCTTTGTCTGCCTTCAGGCGAGTAGAAGAGTGTTGCACCTGTTGTATGCAGTATTGTATGTGTTCATTTCATCTCAGGAAGGATGTCAATTATCAAACTTCAACAACCAGATCAAAGTCAGATGCAAGGTTGATATGTGTACTTACCAACTACCACCCTACTGTCATCGAGAGAGCCATAGCAGTAAGCAGAAACGGTCAGCCAGTGCTAACAGTGCTTTTGGCTGTAACAACTCTTCTTGCACCATTTAAATATGTTTCTTAAGGAAATTCAAAATTTCCACCAGCAAGCAAACATACAAAGACATCGGTGACTGCCCAATGACTTCCAACACTTAAGCAGGAGTTCCAGGAAATGTCAAGAACATCAGTGATGCCATAGATGATAAAAAGACTATTAAACTTTGACATGGAATTAGACTATGAGTGCACTATTTCTTTAGATGCTAGACTACAATGCAGGGTTTTCAGAAAATCCAGTGACTCCAATTAAAACAACTTTACCTAAGTTCGCTGAATAGACAAGACAGTCAAGCAACATCACAAGACAGGCACATAACATCTTCTTGCCCCTTGTGATGCTTTCTCAACTAAGGGCCCGATTCTGATGCGGGTTGGAAAAGCTTCCCGACCGAGGGCCTGATTCTGATGCGGTTAGGAAGGCCTCCTAACGGCATTTGCTCCTTCCAAATCGGATCGGGAACGTGTCTTCCCGACCGAGGGCCCAATTCTGATGCGGTTAGGAACAAATGTTCCCTTTGAAGTCAATGGGAGTTCAACCAAATCGTATCTGGAAGCACCGGATGCATCCTACTCCGCCGGTCGGACTTTCCCGATCCGAGTGGGTCGGACACCATTTCCCAACCGATTCGGTCGGGAAGCTTTTCCAACCCGCATCAGAATCGGCCCCTAAGACTGTACCAACAGACTGTTGGGAACAAGAGAGAAACGGAGAAGGAAATAATCAATGTATGACAAAGTGTTTGTTCAACTTTATGAATGTGACGTTCTCTATCATGAAGGTGAAAAACATATATATTTGTTAATACATATGTTGAGCTATACACTCATATGGTGCACTGGTTATTGGGCAGCTGAGAAAATCACATAAACACTGACCAATGGTGATCACCACTCTCTTTTACTCTTGTGCTAGTATAGCATGGAACAATTAAAGCAGCATGTAAAGTCTTGTACTTTGATGTATACCTTCAACATGCCTAAATCACACACTTTCAGATCTCACCAATCCTGATGAAGAGTAAGACCCTGTTAAATTATTATGGCATTGAAACAATCGGCAACTTTTGCTTTTGTTCTCCTGCAATGATGCTTATATTTTTTAAACACATGGCACATGCCAAATTACGACTTTTCAGTCTACCTGTTCTTCGCAATTATGCTTGTTGTAAAACTAAGGCCCTCATTTAGAAGAGGCCTGCGCCACCTGAGCGTCACTTTTTATGACGATCTAGTGACGCAGGCCTCTTAATCATATCTATGAGGTGGCGCAAAGCCACCCTGCGTGGCTTTGCATGGCCTCATAGATATGGAGTATTGCAAGGCAGCACAAAGCGCTGCCTTGCCTTACTCTACGTCAAGGAGACATTCCATCGGCATTGCTGTTGGTGTTCCCACTCAGCACCCATGGATTTTGACACTGCCCCAGGGTAAATAGACATAATATCGAAAAAAATATATAGAATGGACAGAATATCGAATTCAAAATATAGAATGGACATAATATCGAATGGACATAATATAGTGGTTAATAATATCAAAAATGAAGGTAAGTAATATCGATTGTCAAAATATAGAAGTACATAATATAGGCATTAAAAAATATTACATTTTTAATAATATCGAATTTTTGTAAGTGTTTTGTATGTTAGTATATGAGTTAAAAATGTATATTATTTTTGTAATGTAAATTTAATATTTTTTAAAGTTACGAAATTTATGTCAAATTATTTTTGCTTAATGTAATTCATTAGCGGGTTGTGGGTTTATAGGGGAATAGGGTGGGAAGTAATTTAATTATAGTAAATTAAATATTAATTTTTAGGAATTATTAATTATTTTTAATTTAACTTTGCGTTTTAGTTCTGTAGCGGGTTGTGGGTTTATAGGGGAATAGGGTGGGAAGTAATTTCATTGTAATTAAGAAAATATTTATTTTTATTTATTGGTATTGATAATTAATTTATTGTTAATTAATTATTAATTGGTAATTAATTTTTATTAATTGGTAATTAATTTTTTTAAATTGATTAATTGATAATTATGTTAATTGTATTAATTTATTATTCGGAGCGGGTTGTGGGTTTATAGGGGAATAGGGTGGGAAGTAATTTAATTGTAATTAAGTAATTATTGAAAGTATTTTTGTGTATTGATTAATTTATGTATTGTTAATTAATTATTAATTGGTAATTTTTTTATTACTTATTACATTTTTGGTTGTTGATTTATTATTAATAGGTAATTAATTTTTGATTAATAATATTTATTGGTATTTATAATTAATTAATTATTAAATATTTTGTAATTAATATTAATTACTTTTTTATTGGTATTGATAATTAATTTATTCTTATTTAAAAATTAAATCATTACTTTCCCTACTGTTGCACTGATTGGAGGGGGAATAGTAATTTTTACCCCTACGCTATCCAAAGCTTTCCCTACTGTTGCACTCACTGGAATGGGAATAGTAATTTTTACCCCGACGCTATCCAACGCTTTTCCCTACTGTTGCACTCACTGGAGTGGGAATAGTAATTTTTACCCTCCCGCTATCCAACGCTTTCCCTACTGTTGCACTCACTGGAGTGGAAATAGTAATTTTTACCCTCCCGCTATCCAACGCTTTCCCTACTGTTGCACTCTCTGGAGTGGGAATAGAAATTTTTACCCCTACGCTATCCAACGCTTTCCCTACTGTTGCACTAACTGGAGTGGGAATAGTAAATTGTACCCCTACGCTATCCAACGCTTTCCCTACTGTTGCACTCTCTGGAGTGGGAATAGTAAATTTTACCTCTACGCTATCCAATGCTTTCCCTACTGTTGCACTCACTGGAGTGGGAATAGTAATTTTTACCCTCCCGCTATCCAACGCTTTCCCTACTGTTGCACTCACTGGATTGGGAATAGTAATTTTTACCCTCCCGCTATCCAACGCTTTCCCTACTGTTGCACTCTCTGGACTGGGAATAGTAATTTTTACCCCTACGCTATCCAATGCCTTCCCTACTGTTGCACTCACTGGAGTGGGAATAGTAATTTTTACCCCTACGCTATCCAACATTTTCCCTACTGTTGCACTCTCTGGAGTGGGAATAGTAATTTTTACCCCTACGCTATCCAACGCTTTCCCTACTGTTGCACTCACTGGAGTGGAAATAGTAATTTTTACCCTCCCGCTATCCTACGCTAAAAATATTGAATATTTTTTATTAATATTAAGTTAATATATATATGTATTAACCTCTTCCGTGCTCATGACGGCTCCCGGCCGTCATGAGTCACGGTAGTCTTGTGCTCATGACGGCCGGGAGCCGTCCGAACGTTGCCGCTCCACCCACGCGTGGTTAATTCCCCGCCTGTGCGGGAGAATTAAAGAGTGGGCGGAGTTCGGATGGCTCCCGGCCGTCATGAGCACACGCCTACTGTGACTCATGATGGCCGGGAACCGTCCTGGGCACCTGAGCGCCACGCCCAGCCCCACCCCCCCTCGCACCGCGGCGGAATTTGCCGCGCAGCGAAGGGGTTAAAAAATAAAAATGCATGTTTAATTTTTTTTTACTTACATTAATTATTTATTACATTTAAGGTTATTTAATTATTTTTAAGTATGTTTTAGTTAATTATATTTATTATTTCATTAATTTTACATTACTTTTAAGACATTTAAAAAATTCGATATTTTAACAAACTATATTATTTACAACGATATTTTGGATTCGACATTTTTGTACTTACCTGTTTGTAGATAGGAATTCGATATTGTGGCATTCTATATTTTGTCCACGATATTTGGCAGGTCTATATTTTGGTATTCGATATTCTGTCAGTGATCCCTGCCCCAAATTTACAACATCATATAAACCTAGACCAGCACCAAAAACGTAGGCCTCCCTCCGGGGCAGGCGTGACTTTCTTCTAGTTTTTTTCCTCTGTCCATGTGTGCTACATTCTGCAGCACACATAGAATGAGGCAAACACCCCTTTGTCATGGTGTTTCCTTGTTGCAGTTTTTACATTTTGCAGTATAATTTGAAAAACATGCAACAATAAAATATGTCTTTTGTTTGCCACATCTGACTGTATTCTTTGTCATTTATTGGGCAAAGAGTACAATAAAAGCTATTTCCAGGAAGTTACACGACGCAATGTGTTTCTGCAGAAGCCGCCAGAGCTATCAAGCCACAGCCACCAAACCATGTAAGCAAGACTGCAGCAGGATATAATTTAGCCAAAGAACGGGTGGCACCGTTATGGGTCCTCAAAACCACAAGACCCTCGAGCCCAGCAGGTGGCGATTTTGTGGAAGCTTGGACAACTGTGATGCAGTGGCAGCTCGCATAGGGCGTGCTGCGGGCGGTGGGGCGGGGCGGGGGAGGGGCAGGGTGGGGGGTAGTAAACTCGGACATACAACGGAACGGAGGAAAGTAATTATTACGTTCCTCCGTATGCCTGAGTTTACTACCCCCCCACAATGCCCCTCCCCCGCCCCACCACCCCACAGCACGCCCTATGTGAGCCGCCACTGCTGTGATGCTACGTAAGCCTGTGAGGCAGTGCCCGTTGTGGAAGTGGCCAGCGTGCTTGCGCCCGTGTCTCTGTAGCACTCAGCACACACTCCTCCCCCTGTCAGCCTGGGACCCACAGTGTGGTCCACAACTCTTTAAATTGTGGACTATAGTTAGGCTGGGGTACATGTAGGAAGCAGTTTGAGTTGAGTGGGGGAGACTGGATGCACCAGTGCGGCTTTCTGATTGCACACTGCTACCACACCCCTCCAGCTCTCAGACACTTCAAATGGCTCCTGATTGCAGCAACCTTGAGAGGCCTTCACAGTCCTCAGAGACTCTTTAAGCTTGTCGACAGTGAAACAGAATGCTGGCTCAGACACACAGCGGTTAGCCCTCAGGCCCACCCTTGATGAAACATGGGAAGATATTTGGAAATGATTATTCTCCACATTAGACATCAGTGCAAAGACATTAGAATTTCAATCTAATATAATGGAGTTGCAAATCTCCGTTTTAGAGACATGGGCTCAATATATGGAGCAGTTGATTCCTGCTTAGGAAGCCTGAGTACTTTCACTCAACAACTATTCACAGACTTCCCTCAACTCATGAATGCACATGCTCTTCAATTTTAGATAAACTAAGCTCTCTCCCCTCAATTCTCATCTCATGAGTGCAGGAGTTGAGAATGCTAAAACTGTTTATTCTTCTCGACATGCCATCTCAAAAAAATACGATGAGCACAGTGCTCCGCCAAGTGCCCGTCAAGCTAGGCAAATAACCACAAACATATTGGTCCTAGAGAAACATCACCCTGTTTTTTAACAAACTGAACATAGTGCAGAGGTTCATGCTATTCCATACTCTTTAACAGAGATAGCCTCCCCCACCAGTGAAAATTACATATCACTCATCACTACATTGGAAATAACTAGTGACAAACAATTATTAAGATCACTGAAGTAACCAACCAGAAGTAGCACACCAATAACAATGATTCATCTAACCTTTCTGAAAGAAAGAGAAAGAAGTTTAGGAAACTAAACAAAAAAGGAAGTAAAAATGTAATTGCAAAAGGCCACTCTCTGAGCGTTCTTTTTAAGTTTTAGAATGACCTAATTGTTAAGTGCTACAAATGTGCCGAACCACCCAACTGCAACCATAGTTTCGCTGCCTACAGTCCAAGAGGACACTCAATCAATGCTCGCATATCCATTTGCAGGCACATTACTCCAACTAGCTCAAAATTCCACACTAGTCTTCAATCTAAGCCTGAATCAACGCCCAATTCAAACTCTTCAACCTCCAGTTATGAACTGCAGTGGCAACTCAATTAGTACTAAGTCGAATGACAAAATTCTGTGGACAATTGTAGATGTTTTACCTTTGCTCACTGACCTGCCCTCTCTAGGTTTCACTTATCATCAAGGTAATCCATGCCCCTGCACATCTATGGCGCGGCATACTCAAGTCCTGTCAAGTCCTTATTCCGCCACAGTAAAAGATAGAGAGAAATATACCAAAGGTACCAAAAGGGACGAATTCATCACCATTTTCTGTCCAGAATACTCCTCCGGGGCTGGGCTGGAATCTTAAATAGAGGAAACATCACAAAGCTCCTAGCAGCTCACAAGTGCAAGGTAATAAACTTCAAATGGTGCATGGATAGACTACATTAGGTCATTATACTATCGTTTTTTGTCTCTCCACCTACGGAATCTTCCAAAGTTTACATATCTTCATCTTGTCCTACAAAATACTCTATGGAGCAAATCTTCAGAAAACAAGTAAAAACCTGGCTATTTGAGCAATAAGGGGCCTTTCCGCTTTCCTCTACAGTCCATAGCGCCGAGACACCCAAGGGTATTTGTGCGCTCTAGAAATTGCTAACATAACATAAGCAATCATAGAGTAAAACAGAGCAGACAGTTTCCCGGATCCGAACAATTTGGCCAGCTCCCTTATACAAATAGGACAGCGAGACATAGGCAGCGAGCTTCCACTGCCTCTTCTCATACTGCCTAAGCTTGATATCCATCCCAGCCTCCCGACATAGTTCCACATTACAGCCCATATTTAAAACAGTGCCCATCCTCAAGCCCAAGCAGCTACAGGTTGATAGCTTTGCTGGATGTGAAAACCAAGTATTTCACCAGCCTGTTGTTGCTGGACCTAGAGGTTTATGATCAGAGCCTTAATTTGATCCCCTTTAATCAATCTGGCTTTCAAGTCGCCGCCAGCACCAGGGACAATCTGGTTGCCGTATCCATGATGATCGAGCCATCAATATTCAAGGAAAGGCTTCTGTACACCTGGTTTGTCGACTTTAGCACAGGCTTTGATGATGTCAATAGAAATCACCCTTAGAAAAAGTGGTCAGCTTGCATACCTCGTAATACCTGCTAAGTGCTATCCAACTACAGAACTCAGACATCTAGGTCAAGGTTACATTTGGTACAAATCAGACCACCTCTGCCAAGAGCTAGACACACAGAGGTCTTAAGCAAGGCTGTGTTCTCGCTCTGCTACTTTTCAACTTATGGATTCTTGACTTGAGTACTCAACTTTATTGCTGTTAACTCTCATCCACCTAGAGTTGGCCAGTGTCATATCACTTCACTCCAATATATCGATGATGTATCACTACTAAACCTCACCAGTGTGGGCCTTCAGAAACTATTCAACATGCTTGCCTCTTTTTGTCCAGCAAATTTCATGATCGCTAAGCTTGGCAAAACGAAAGTCGTTGTATTCAGGAGGAAGGTGCACAAAACAGATGCATAGTGCCTAGGTAAGTGATTAGTCGAAAATACCTCACAATAGACTGGGCCACACCACTGTGTTGGCCATGTGGGTACTGTCTACCTGTTGGGACATCTCTGTGAGCAAAGTAAGTTTAGGCTCTGCACAGATGGGATCCCCAGGTGAGGAGAAGGGTCCCCCATGGGTTAGCCTCGTGGGCCCTGAGAGTATGGATAGAGGGATACAACTGGGTTCAGGAAGGCGTAGAACAGGAATAGACCCCTGCTGTTCAGGCCAGGTTCCATGTTCTGTCGCCCCAAGCCAGGAAGCCCATCGAGGTATTGATTGGTCTACCCTGGCTTTAGGCTGGAAGGGGGTTGTGTTGGAAATGTCCCTTTTTGCAGGGTTTTCCCCAAACTTTTTGCTTCTTCCTCCTATTTTTTCCTGACCTGTGTTTGTTGGCTATAGGACTCTGGGCACTTTACCACTGCTGATCAGTGCTAAAGTGCATATGCTCTCTGTGTAAATTGTTATTGTGATTGGTTCTCCCTGATTGGCATATTTGTTTTACCAGTAGGCCCCTAGTAAAGTGCACTGAGTGTGCAAGGGCTGGTAAATCAAATGCTACTAGTGGGCTTGCAGCACTGATTGTGCCACCCACATGAGTAGCCCTGAAAAGAGGTCTCAGGCCTGCCACCGCAGTGCCTGTGCACAGTTTGTTAACTGCCATGTCGACTTGGCAAGTGCACCCACTTGCCATGCCCTACCCTTCCCTTTTCTTACACATAAGGCACCCCTCTGGTAGGCCCAAGGTACCCCCGTGGGCAGGGTGCAGTGTATGTGAAAGGTAGGACATGTACTGGTGTGTGTAACATGTCCTGATAATAAAATACTGCCAATTTCGTTTTTCACTATTGAAAGGCTATCTTGCCCATAGGACAGAATGGGGAATGCTTTGTAACATTTTACAAGCATATCTTCCCATAGGAGTAAGATGAGACAATGTAGTTTAGTATCCCTGAACTCAGGATTTAATAACACATCTTTTAGTAAACATGGTTTTTAACCGCTTAACCGCGGCGGCAATTCCGCCGCGGTGCGGCGGCAATTCCGCCGCGGTGCGGCGGTTTAGCGGAGTGGGCGGGGCCGCGTCGGCCAACGGACGTTCGCAGCACTACAGAGGTAGTGCTCGCGACGGCCGTTGGCCAACGGACGCACGCAACGGGTTAAATTGTGTGTTTGAAAATACCACTTTTAGAAAGTGGCTATTTTCTTGTTCAACCTTCCTGTGCACCTCTGCCTGTTTGTGGATTGACTGTCCGGCTTTGGAGTGACAGGGGCTGGGGAGGTGCAGTGGCTCCAGGAGTCTGGATGAGTAAGCACTAGGCTGAATAGGCCTGATCTGCATTTGGAGTGGTGGGAGGGGTAGCACCTGTACCTGAATAGGGATGTGCCTGCCTTCCACAATGCTGGTTCCGCCCCCCTGTGGTGTGTCTGGAGCCAAGGCTCACACTGACAAAGGATGCTGTTGTGCACTTGCAGAGAGCCCCCCAGAACTGGTTTGAACTGGGCTCATAGCCCCTTGCACAAAGAGAACAAAGACATTTTGGGGTATAAGTATCAGACCCAAAACCCCAGACTTTTAGATAATTTCTGGAATTCAAGAGGAACCTTTGCCAAGGAGAAGAGCTGGAGAGACTGAGGAGAAGTACTGCCCTTGCTGTGTGTCTGGGGTTGGCCTGCAGTTGCTGTTTCTGCCAAGGAAAGGAGAAGGACTTTGCTGTATGCTGTGTCCCCTGCTTGAAGGAGGATCAATGACAGAATATCGACAACACTAATATCGACCTACAGAAATATTGTGACATAAATATCGTTGTCAAAAATATCGACCTCCTATCATCAAAATGGTAAGTACAAAAATATCGAGAAAAAAAATATCGTTGTTAAAAATATCGAAGTACAAAATATCGTTTTTTTCTATGTATTATAAACAATGCAAAATAAATTAAATAATACATTTTACTTAAAAAAAATATTTAGAATTATTTGTAAATTTTAACAATTATAAGTATTAAATGTAATTTAAAAATAAATTAAACATACATATATAACATGTAATATATATATTTACTTAAAAATAATTAATAAATAATAATTTTAATTAATTATAAAATGTTAGAAATATATTAAAAAATAAAGATAAATATATATATACATGCACCTGTAACATAAAAATTAAAACAAAATTATAATACAAATTAAAACATTAAGGGGCCCATTAGGATGGTGGGCGGAAGCACCACCGCCGTGCTAGCGGATGCAAAAAGCACCAGTTACCGTCCGCCCGCCGCAGCCCACACGCCCGCCCAATTAGGATGTGAAAATACAGCCAAACACCGCCCGTAAGCCAGCGACGCCGTCCGCCATCAAAGTGCGCCCGTTCACGTAGCGGCGCGGCCCAATGGAGACACACCGCCCGACGAAATCACGTACCGCCCGGCGTACAAATTACGATGACACAACCAAACAGTTCCCCCGGCTAAGAGACACCGCACGTGAAAGCAAGGCGGAAAACCGAACGCACAGTACGGATAGCAAAGAGGCGGACCCCCCCTAGCATGAATCCAGCACTGCAGGCCCTCCCCATGCTCTACCTGATTCAGCACCCAGGAGTCAACGCACCGCGGCGACGCAGGTAGGCAGACACACAACAAGGGCACGCAAACACCGCACACAGTGCAAGGGCGGGAAAACTGTATATGGCCCCCCGACACCCCTGCGTGGACACGACACATCCACCACTGCACCCACACATGCGCACAACGCAGAGGCCAACGGCAGCGCAATGTATGCGCCGCACACAAACAACACAGGGTCACAACCAAACACCACACACACTAGCACCACCCAGAACGCACATGTCACGTGACAGCCCTGCCACAGTCATGTCCCCAACCGGCAATTCACTGTTGCCAACCTGACGTCACACAAGTGACCCGAACATGTCAGTGATGTCACGCCAAATTAGGACACACCCCTGTGTGCAAAACATGGCGAAGCACACAGCGGCGGCAACATCACCCAGCAGAATATGGACCGCGTCGGCAAAAGGTACGCCAGTACCACACAGAAACACCGATACCACCCTGCACCCAATACCAAGACATGCAATACGTAATATCAAAGATCCCGGGGGACAGACAACAGGTGGCTCCAATCATAACACAAGGCCCAACGTATAGCGGAAACGCAGCCTGCCGCCCACACACGGGAGAGGAGACAGCACTGAATGACCTTCCATTCCCACTCTGAAACCACATCCCGACTAAACAAGCCGGAGAAAACAGTCATCGTACCAAAAAAGCCCAACACAGGCATGCAGAGGGAAGCGGCCACAGGGCAGATAGCGCATGACACCAAAGAACATTCAGAACGGAAAAAGAAATGATAACACTCCCCCATGTGGTTCACATGCAAGTTATCTGGAAGGAGTCAGACACCACTAACCTTGACCATTCAGAGAAGCATGTGGGATGAGGGCCCGTGTCCTCCGCACAAGCTAACATAACACAAGTCCTGCCTCCCTACGACCATTACAGAATTCCCAGCAACGTCGGAGGTTGCACTCTGCAGACTGCACAGACAGCCGGAGCACGCCATCACATCGCCCTGCAGCAAAATGGCACTTGCACCACACCTACCCAACTACGCCGGACAGATTAAGCAGTACAAACATAACCTGATACAGATATTGGGATGTGACAATCTGGCCTTGCTGAACGTAAGTTACCGACTAACTTACCGCATCGCATTGTTCAGCTGCGTCATCCCCGTCTTCTACTGTCGGAGGTGTCCCTTCCACTATCCTGTGGATTTATGTCTCTCCAACCCGGCATGTCCAAGGGCGGACCTGCTACAACTATTCAACCCCCTGGACGTCCACGACAGGGTCTGTTCAGCTTATGGGGGCATGGCGTATGTGGCTACTATCGGACCCACACTGCAATGGGACCACTGTGCCTCCACACGACGGATTATGGATCACAGTTACATCGAATGTCATCCAACATGTCCCATCATGCTCCTACAAGGGACAACTTACGACCAACACCTTGACAGCCACCATCCGCTACATTGGATGTCATCCATGTTTACCACCAATGCTATGGAAGCCCTGCTGGAAGGTATCGCATACCTGATAACCTGTCAATTCGTCGGCCCCCGACGCTATACCCCCAATTGAACAATGATGTCCCACACCGTACCCATGCTTGGCTTCCGCACGGACTGGGCAGTTACCAGTACAACAACTATACCATACAACCTGCAACTGACACCACACCATCAACTACACTGCCATGACATCGTATATTTCCGGGACATGCACTCTGTTCCTCATCACATCCAGTAACTCTGCATGAACAGGGGGAGGCAGAGGCATGGGATTTGTGTATGGCAACCACATGGACAGAACTGCACGTACAACCATGCCATAATATGGATCCTGCGCCCATGAACACATGCACCGGTCAGTGGACAGTAAACGTCAGGCTGTAGTATGTGAGAGCTGTCACCTCACCTCCCTCTGAACTTCCGTGCCAGGACCTTTGCATGGACAACAAGTGCATCCACCAACAACATGACCCCAGTGACTGTGACATGTCCAGTAGCCACCACATCGCAACAACAAGTGGGACGCCGTTGCATGCACGTAAGCCCATGCCCTGATGTCACCTCCACGCACGTGTGTATGAGTAACTATAGCAGCAAACCTGTAACATGGAACTGAGATGCACTGTGCCCATGATGACAAGCGGACTGGTAGGCTAAATGTATACTGTCTGTGTCAAAGTCAGCAGCACCTCAGTAAGTAGCAAATGTACATTAGCACAGCAACGGCTAAGCAGTCGTAACTCTGAAGCCCACATCCCACAGTCAACAACTAATCACATGTACCCCTACACCCTATGCTATGTGTAATCATGCTGAGTATATCCTCCACATGCATTTCGCTGCCAGTAGTGTCCACTATACTGCATCACAGAGGACATAAGTCCCAATACACGGCTTGAAGCAAAAATGTGTCTCTGCCAATTCATTTCACAAGTACGAATGAGAGAGGATGAGAGTGTGTGAAGTACACAGCAGTCGTGAGATGACCATGTAGTCCACTGTCATTGGATGTCAACGCAAATGAGTAGCACAACTGTGGAAGACACACATGTGTTATGTGAAGCGGGAGTTACGTATGGCTCAGGTGGGTGGGTGTGACGGGTAGGTGCGCACATGCAATGTTGAAACACGCTGTGTTGGGAGGATTCAGGAACAGTACATTGGCGCTCCCCTGGGAATTTGTAAAGACCACCTGTCTGGGGATGAATGTGAACTCGTGTGTGCACAACAGGCGGGCACACGATCAATGCTGCATCAAGTGTAGACGTCAGCCCACCCTCCGTGGACATGCTGGATACTGCTGTGCGTCTGCCAGGCCCTTGCCAAGGCACCCACATCCCCTGTCGACCAGGTGTATCCCCAACATTGTCCACCTGCACAGGCAATCCAGGACACGGGATGGCAGTGGAGCATGGTGGGTGAGAGGTCATGGCGCGTTCCTCCTGGTCACATCACGCAGGCAACACATCCTCAATGTGTAGTATGGCACAAGTCAAATGGAAGTAGTGGGGGACGCACACATCACGAGCAGGAGTGACGTCACGGAAGGTGGCTCGCACCATCCCACCCATTGCCTAGATTCCCACACACGTTACATGCCATTGCAACAGAGAAGCCAGCGCGTGCACAAGCAGCCCCAAGCTCGCCCCAGAGAGGCCAAAGAGTGAATGTGTGGGTCCATGAGCACCAGTTGGACGCGGCCTGGCCCGCTAGGGCAGCTACAGCCTCTGTGTGTTGCAGGTGGTGTATCCGGACTGCGGAGCCTGTCATGCATTGTCAATGTTGACCGGGTCTCGAGTCGGGGCACCACGCAAGTGGACGGCGTCCCGCCACTTATTATACCGTGAGACAGACCACTTGTTCAACTGGACCCACACATACACTCCTTGGCCTCTCTGGGGCGAGCTTGGAGCTGCTTGTGCATGCGCTAGCATCTCAGGTGCAAATGCATATTGGGGTGAGCGAGGGGAGGCCATGAGGACAGTGTAAAAGATGACTGTTTGACTCTCAGTTAGTTTAAGGAATGACCCTGATGTGGTCAGAAAAATACGTGTCTCGTGTGTATTGCAACTAGTAGATAAGCCGATGACCATCCCATGTCTTGCATGTAGCCCCGCACCTAGCCTCACCCACTCGACACATCAAAATGAGTACCAGCACCACATTCTTCCCATTCGATGCACTGACTGGGGGTGACAACCATTGGACAGTCTTGTGTAGTCCACCCACCCGTACATGTGGGCCCTCCATGATCCATGTCACCTGCGGCAAAGTGATGTCATGGGCAATGACGGTAGTGAGCAGAGCTGTCTGCCCCACGCACAGATGGTGCATCAGCTCAACAGACCCAGCACTGAGTGCAGCAGGGGTCACATGTGCAGGGGCAGCTGTGCCTGGTGTGAAGGCACATGCATATAGACAGCACATCGACCAATGTGTAGTCTGCCCACATCTACTGTCCATTGTCAGGCGGACCTAGAAAAAGATCACAAGGCAACACATCTGTGTGGGTGTACCCACTGTGACCAACACTGCGCAACCATCAACGTACTCGCCCTGTGCATGGCTCACCCCACAACGGAGGTCACATTCAGTGCCACTATCTCACACACACATCCCAATCACGAGGCATGGTGTGTCCAATCGACAGGACTGAGTTAGCACCCATCCGGAGGGTCCTGAACAGGAGACACATGTAACCCACTAGGCAGTCTGTGTTGTCACCTACTGGCATTGTGCAGTCAATGTGCAGGCCAGGCCTGCTGGGACTGAGAAGGGCAGCATGGCCCCAGCCTGACATTCACACGACCAACAAGTGCACTGAGACCTGCATTGCCAATTGTCTGGGTCACTGGATGTCTGACATGAAGTTGCCATGTACCACCACTCGGGAGGGACAGACAGGTCAAAGCGCCCGAGAGCTCACATACCCATGCCACCTGCAGTCAGCATGGTGAGCAGTGCATGTTTGAACACCACAGGCTCTGACTCATAGTGCTGTGGATCAACGACATGTGTGTCCCCCACATGCACTCCCACACACACTGCAGTTGTCTCTCACACACAAATTCTGCAAGGTATAGCCATGTGCAGTGTGCGTGGAGCCCGGAATCCAGGATCTCCAGCTCCTCGCTGGTGAGTGGACCTGGACATGTCCTCAGCGTCATCGACGTGTAGGTGGAGAGGTGGCAGCAGCAGGTGTTGTCGAGGGGTGCCAGGCTGCAGTTCCAGGTAGCTGTGGTTATGCCTGTCCCACTCACACACACACACATATAACCCCCTGGGGCAGTTTCAGTGGGTCCAAGCTGCTGCAATTCGTGTACCATGTCTGGCAGCTTCAATTGCAGACGTTGGCCTGCTCCCAGCTGGCCCGGGACGCCTACCTCCATAGTGGAACACGCAGGGTGCAACCGCGAGGGTCATTGGAGTTGGCCGTAAGGGCCTGGACCATGGCGGGTACAGTCCGCTGATGCCATGTGCACCACACAGTATAATGTGCGCACTGCATCTGCAGGTGTGGCCATGATTTGTGTGTGGGTGCAGGTCCACAATGGATGGGGCCACAACATGCTGTGTGCATAGGCAGGGACGGCCAGTGGCCAGCCTCCACATGTCTGTTGGAATATCACCATGTACACATTGGCATGGGTGCATGGGATATGCATATGCACACACATGCCATCTTTAACTATGTACATCTGCCACTTGGCACGTGCAACGTTACGTGTCACTTGTGATGTGTATTTGCAAGCAAACAGCCGTGTTGGCATGGGGCTGTCAATGTTCCTGGAGGTGTGATCCGTACAGTGCTGTACATAGGGTGCAGTAGTGACATCAATGACTGTCTCATATCCCCTCGTGCCACAGGTCCCACTTGTTTTGGCCGCTCAGCCTGTGTCCATAGCGTTGTTGGTGTGTGCCATACTCACCCAGCCTCGGAAGCAGTGTGATGCACAGCAGCTAGTCATGTTGCCGTGGTGTTGCCGCTTGCCGAATATGCAGTCTGTTACCATCAGCATGCCTTACAAGTGATTGAGGCCTACATCCCCATGTGCATGCACCTAGCAATGGTGTGTGTCACTGCCCATTGCTATTGGTAGGGGACTTGTGTAAGTGTATTGTGGCTGTGCTGTCCCTACTTGTCAGCTGTTCTGTGATTCAATTGCTTGCTCAGTCATTTTTGTTTTGTGTATGTGAATATGCCATGTGGCGTGTTGCTTTGATATGTGTCCACTTCCATCTTTCCTAGGCGGATACCAAACATTCATCGCCCCTTCCAATTGCTGTCAGACATGGAGGATGTGGAGGTCATCCGTAAATTTCGTCTGGACCGACCCACCCTGCATCGTCTATGTGCCTTGTTGGAACCCCACCTCCGTCCTCGCAGGGTGTATCCAACAGCATTCACCCCCACGGCTAAGGTGATGGCTGCACTGCATTTCTTCGCCACTGGGTCATTCCAACACACAGTGGGCAGTGGAGGTGGGATGTCCCAGCCCATGTTCAGCATGGTGCTCAGGGATGTACTGTCAGCTATGATGCTGTACAGGAACAGATACATCCGCTTCCCCAGGGCTCGTGAATTGGCGGCAGTGAAGGGTGCTTTCTATGCCCTTGGACGGATCCCCCACGTCGTTGGTGCAATAGATTGCACCCATGTTGGCCTTGTTGCACCACAGGCCACTGAGCACCTCTACCGCAACCGAAAGCACACGCACTCCCTGAATGTGCAAGTGGTGTGCCTTGCGGACATGGTGATTTCACACGTGTGTGCAAAGTTCCCTGGATCGGCACATGACGCGCACATCATGCGCAACAGCATCCTACCACGTCTGATGACCAATCTGCAACCGGACCGTGGCTGGATTGTCAGTGAGTATGTGGAGTAGTGTAGCGTGCTGGCTGTGCGATGCTGTCTTGTGTCCAGTTGGAATTGCAACGGTTCTCTGTGTCCCTCACACCCAGGTGACTCTGCTTACCCGAATGGGCCCTGGCTGCTCAGCCCATTGCGACGTCCTGGGAGCCCAGCTGATGTCCGCTACAATGAGGCACATGGGAGGACCAGACGTGTGGTTGAGCGGACCTTTGGCCTCCTCAAGTCCAGGTTCAGATGCCTGGACCGCACCGGGGATGCACTGGCGTACTCCCCACAGAAGGTGTGCCAGATAATAGTGGCTTGCTGCATGCTGCACAATCTGGCTATTCGCAAGCAGATCCCCCTAATTGTGGATGACGGAGATCAACCAGGGCCCCAGCCTGCAGACCAGGAAAGCTCGAGTGAAGAGGACAGTGGAGAGGAGGAAGCTGTGAATGTGCGTCAGCAGCTCATCGCCCGCTACTTCACTTGACGGTGAGTGTCCATGTACGACGGCTGATGTAGCTGTGGTTGTGCAGGTGTATGTGTGCTCTGTCACGGGGGCCTTTTGTTCACTGAGTGCTGTGTGTCAATGGTCCATGTCCAGGTTGGTATGCCACTGACAGTAGCTGTAGCATTGTGCCCTGTTGCTCTGTGAGATGTGTGTACATTGCTTGTAGTTGGTGACAAGTACTGTGTGATGAGTGTGTGACACACTCATTGAATGTACTCTTGTTCTGTTTTTCAACCCTAGGTCCCTACAGCCTCTCCTGTCCCATCGACATACCACACAGCAGATGCATTTCTGCTCATGGTGGCGAATGCACATCGTTAAATAAACCCAGGACACATAAAGCAGATTGTGATCAAGGTGTATTTATTTACAGCGGTGACATGTGATTGTGTGCAAGGTGATGACAAATGTGGTGCATGCTGTGACAATGAGTTGACGGTCATGGCTGCGTGATGGGCAAGGTGTACCCATGTAGTTCTATGTCCACAGTCCAACAGACACATGCCATTCACATGGCAGTGCGGGGTAGGATCGTAGTACAAGTCAATGCAGTAGGTGGTCAAGGTGGCTGGCTGACTCACTGGCGTTTGGTGCGTGCGAAGTCCTCTCTGGACACCTGTTTCCTCTTCGGACGGCCCCTTCCATGTTTGGTAGGGGGGGTGTGTGTTGATGTGCCGCTGGTGGTGGCTGAGGAGTGCTCACTCGCTGTGGACGCAGGGGAACGCGATGCTGCACGACCCTGCGCCACAGCAGGTGGTGGCGGAGGTGGTGTTGCTGGCCTTGCTTGTGCCCTCCCCCCCACCACCAGCTGGCCCATGAGGGCCACGATTTGGCCCATATGGGCGTCCATGGACCTCAACACCCCAAGGACCTCCCGCGTGTCGGAAGCCGACCTTGCCCATTGTCCTTGGGCCTCTTCATAGGCCCCAAGGACTCTGGCGATTTGCGGCAGGGCTTGGCTCCCAGGCTCAGATGGCGTTGGCCTGGCCCTGCTCCTCCTACCAGTACTGCTGCCACCGACCTGCCCACTAGCCACATTGCTCACCACGGTCCTCGGTCTGGCTCCCAGGGTGGAGCCCGACGGTCGTGCCACCCCTTGCGCAGGGGCTGTGGCCAGGGATGGCGTGGTGGTGGTGATTGCGGCGGTGGTGGTGGCCGCAACGAGCGTGGCAGCAGGGGTCTGTGACTGGTCAGCAGCCCTGGGTGATGTGTTGGTGGGTAGGAGGGGCCCTGGGGAGCGGGTGTGCCCTGCCACTCCAGATGGGCCTGCTGGGTGGTCCGTGTCCGGAGAGGTGTCCAGCTCCTCTACATCCGTGAGTCCGGGTCGGGGGCTTGCGGACTGGCTGTGCTGGCTGCTGTCACCCTCTCCAGCATCCAGCAGTTCGGCACCTGTGGGGAGAATGAGATGGGTCATTGTGTTGCACCTCGCAAAGTATGTATTGGTTGTCTGACATTCACAGTTCGTGCACTGTTGTGCACAGGTTTCCCAGAGGCGTGTGTGTGGATGTACGATGTGTGTATGCGTGGGCTAGGCAATGGAACTGTGTGATGTGGACATGTGGCATGGGACGGATTGGCAATGCCGATGGGTGTGTGTTGCTCTGCTCCTACATTTTGTGGCTCGGGTGTATGCGGGTTCCAGGACCATCGACGATGTTGGGTTGAACGATGGTTTTGGGGGACAGATGGAACGCTTAGAAACGCTGATGCCAAAGGGGGTACAGCCCCTAAACGCTTTGGGTTGAAATATGCTTTTGGGGTACATACTGTGAGTAATGGGTGCAGAACGTGACATGTGTTCTGGCAACATGACAGTGCATAGACAAAGGTGTGTGTCTGTCTCACATGCCCGGCATATCTGCTGACTGTTATCATTCATGGACATTACATTGGTAGCATTGTTGTGAGTTCGTGCTTGTTGTGTGCCACACGACGTATTGCAGATGGGCCAATTCCTTTGTGTGCGTGCTGCCCTCATACATGTGCATCAATGCTGTGCTCTTGGGGTGTTGACTATATTATGTGTGTTGTTACTCGCAGTGTGACGTGGGCTTCAGTCACTGCAGGCACATGATTTGTCATGGGCAGGTATCTTTGCATGACTACTGTATGAGGGCCATCTGTTCGTATGACATACCTTTCATGACACTGGGGCTGAGAGATAAGATGGATGATATGTTGAATGTGCATTGTGTGCCTGTGTGTTTCATGGGTCCAGTGGTGTTTGTGTGCAATATTGTGGTTCCAAGCTGTTACTTCTAGTACGGTCTGTCTTACATGGGCGTTGTTGTACGATGTGTGGGTGACAGGCAGTAAGGACTACATGGACAAGACTTCGATGGTGTTGCTGATGTGTGTGATGGGTGGCACAGTGCCTGCCGTGTGGGTCTGTACTCCAGTGGGACTTGTGCATGCAGACGTGGCTCCTTAGGTGTTGCTGTACCTGTGATGGGTCATGTGGGGTATGACTCTGTAATACATGTCCGTGTGCACATTGGTCTCATGATTGTGACTGGGAGCAGTGCTGCGTGTTCCTCTGCTATGTGACATGTCCCATGTGTCAGTCGTACTACAGTCCTCATGCCTACAGACGCACCGCCCTGTACAGTTTTCCACCTACAGGTTGATTTTTGAGTGCGCAATGCAATGGATGCCACATGGTACTGGGAGGGTGGGGTGCTCCACCTTGCTGGTCTGTGGGAGTGGGGGCCTGGTGGGTGTTGTACTTCAGCTGTCCCCCCTCCAACCCACTGACTATGTGTTCCGGCTACTTACCTGTTAGTTGTCGGTTACTGAAGCTGTGCCTGACACATGGGTGTGGGGTGTGCTCCACCTTGCTGGTCTGTGGGAGTGGGGGCCTGGTGGGTGTTTTACTTCAGCTTTCCCCCCCTCCGACCCACTGTATTTGTGTTCCGGCTACTTACCTGTTACTTGTCGGTTAGTGCAGCTATGGCTGACACATGGGTGTGGGTGTGGGGGTGCTCCTTCTGGCGCTTCTGGAGTACAAGGGGACCTGGTGGGAGTTGCGGTGCTGGCTGACTGTACACATGCCCCCATGGTTTTGTTAGTTGGTAGCTTTGGGCTGAGTGTGTGTGAGTGTCTGTTGCATGTGTGGGTGATGTCTTGTGTATTGTGTACTGGACATGGGGGTGTTTGTCCCTCGGAGCTATGGCATGGTGGTAGTGCTTGTGATTACATAGCGGTGTGCTGGTATACGTTTGTTTGTACTTATCAGCCTCCACTCCCCCTGGTAATCCGGTGAGGATCTCCGGATGTATGATGACTCGCACCTTCTCCTCCCATGCCTTGAAGGTCTTGTATAGCGCGGGATTACCTCCGCCAGTCCTGGCAGCCAGCTCACGATTCTTGGACTCCTTCTTCTTGACCACGCTTTTCAGGTCGTTCCACCTTTTGTTAATTTCGCCTCTGTTGCGTGGCACGTTCCCGACTGCATTGACCTGGTCTACGATCCTGCTCCACAACCGGTTTCTGGTGGATAGTGGTGTTTGTTGGACCTGGTTCCCATAGATTTGTGGGTGCACCTTGACGATCTCGTCGACCATGACCGTCAGCTCGGTGGAAGTGAACTTGGGCATTCTGTGTGGTGCCATGGTGTGTGTTTTGGTGTTTGTGGTGCTGGTGCGGTGTGTGGTGTGTGATGTGCAGGGGGTTTGTGTGGCCGGTGTTTGGTGGTGGTGGTGGTGCTTGGTGTGATAGGTGCGTGTCTGTGGTGTGCTGCTGTCCTTTCTGTCTCGCTGTGTTGTGTGCTTTCGTCCTCAGTTTGTAATGTTGCAGGGGGTTGTGGTCTGTGAAGGGGCTGGTTTTGTACTTACCTATGTGGGTGTGTCATGATGGTCTGTGGTTTTCAGGTGTGTTGTGGCTGGTGTTCTGGGATTTGTAGTTGATTTGTTTGTCCAGGGGGGGGTGTTTCCGGGATGTGTACTGTGTTTGGGTATTTGTGCGTGGGTTGCTGTGTGGACTTGTTGGCCATGTTGTGTGTGTTTGTTTTTGTCTGCGGATGATTTCTGTGCATGGACGTGGCCGCCAGTGCTTCCGCCGTGTCCATTTTCGTCACTGTTGTTTGCGCTGGCGGGCGGTGTATTTGTGTATTTTCCGCGCTCATGTCGGTGCGATCCTAATTTCACGGGCGGTGTCTAGGTCGTCAGGGCGGGCGGTTTTGGGTTGTCGTGCGTCTTTCCGTCCGTGGCGGGCGGATGGACTTAGACTCGGACATGGGCGGGCGGTATTTTTGTTTATTTTCCGCCTCCGGCGGTTTTCGGTTCGGGGCATCGTAATTGCTCGGTCGGTATTCAGACGGTGTAGGCGGGCGGATTTTAACACTGTGGTAGATGGTGGATTTTTTACCGTCCGACATCGTAATGGACACCTAAAATATGTAATATTTTTTAAACCTACATTTTAAACTACATTTAGTGCAACAGTAGGGAGAGTGTTGGATAGCGGAGGGTAAACAATTACTATTCCCACTCCAGCGAGTGCAACAGTAGGGAAAGTGTTGGATAGCGGAGGGGAATAATTTACTATTCCCACTCCAGCGATTGCAACAATAGGGAAAGTGTTGGATAGTGGAGGGGAATAATTTACTATTCCTACTCTAATGAGTGCAACAGTAGGGAAAGTGTTGGATAGCGGAGGGTAAAACATTACTATTCCCACTCCAGCGAGTGCAACAGTAGGGAAAGTGTTGGATAGTGGAGGGGAATAATTTACTATTCCCACTCCAATGAGTGCAACAGTAGGGAAAGTGTTGGATAGCAGAGGGTAAAAAATTACTATTCCCACTCCAGCGAGTGCAACAGTAGGGAAAGTGTTGGATAGCGGAGGGGAATAATTTACTATTCTCACTCCAGCGAGTGCAACAGTAGGGAAAGTGTTGGATAGCGGAGGGGAATAATTTACTATTCCCACTCCAATGAGTGCAACAGTAGGGGAAGTGTTGTATAGCGGAGGGTAAAAAATTACTATTCCCACTCCAGCGAGTGCAACAGTTGGGAAAATGTTGGATAGCGGAGGGGAATAATTTACTATTCCCACTCCAGCGAGTGCAACAGTAGGGAAAGTGTTGGATAGCGGAGGGGTAAAAATTACTATTCCCACTCCAACGAGTGCAACAGTAGGGAAAGTGTTGGATAAGGGAGGGAAATAATTTACATTTCCCACTCCAGCAAGTGCAACAGTAGGGAAAGTGTTGGATAGCGGAGGGATAAAAATTACTATTCCCACTCCAGCGAGTGCAACAGTAGGAAAAGTGTTGGATAGCATAGGGGTAAATATTACTATTCCCACTCCAGTGAATGCAGCAGTAGGGAAAGTGTTGGATAGCGGAGGGAAATAATTTACTATTCCCACTCCAGCAAGTGCAACAGTAGGGAAAGTGTTGGATAGCGGAGTGATAAAAATTACTATTTCCACTCCAGCGAGTGCAACAGTAGGGAAAGTGTTGGATAGTGGAGGAGTAAAAATTACTATTTCCACTCCAGCGAGTGCAACAGTAGGGAAAGTGTTGGATAGCGGAGGGGAATAATTTACTATTCCCACTCCAGCAAGTGCAACAGTAGGGAAATTGTTGGATAGCGGAGGGGTAAAAATTACTATTCCCACTCCAGCAAGTGCAACAGTAGGGAAAGTGTTGGATAGCGTAGGGGTATAAATTACTATTCCCACTCCTGCAAATGCAACAGTAGGGAAAGTGTTGGATAGCGGAGGGGTAAAAATTACTATTCCCACAGAACAAAATTCAAATTTAAAAACAAACAAAATATCAACTACAAAACAAAATATATTAAAAAACCCAAAAACAAAACGTATATAAAAATATAAAAATTAACAAAACATATAAAAATATTTTAATGTAGCAAAAATATAAAATTGACATAAAAATATTAATTTTTTTAACTTAAACAATTTACAAACAATTAAATATTTTGTAATAGAAATTTCTCTTAATCAAAAAATTAAAAATTACATAAATGTAATATTTATTTTCCTACCCTATAACACCACACAATTTACAACACACATCTAAATTAAACAAAAAGTGTACCTCTATAATTAACACAATTAATTATAAATTTAACAAATATTAATAATTATAAAACACATTTAAAAATGTAAAAATTAATGTACAAACCAAACGTTACAGCTATTGAACCTAAATCCCCAAACAAAATAAAAACTAAACAATTACCAAAATATTTATCAATTAATAAATTAATATTAATGATCAAGTAATGATTAATTAATTTAAACTAAATTACTTTCCACCCTCTACCCCAATAAACACCAAAACACACACCTAAAAATATTTACACAATTTCCATAACTAATTTTACATTAATAAATTAATATCAATTAACAACAAATCATTAATTCATTTTTAAAAAAGTACTTCCCACCATTTACCACTATAAACCCCACAACTCACACATCAAAATTATTACACAATTGGCATATTTAAATTTTAATTAAATAATTAGCATTAATTAACAAATAATGAATTAATTATAATTAAATTACCTCCCACCATATTCCCCTATAAGTGCCACCACCAATTTCATAAAACATGACACAATTAACATAATTAATTAACAATGAATGAATTAATTAATAACAATTAACAAGCAAAATATAAATAAATATTAATAAATTAATTCACACAATTAACACTATAAAATAAAATTGATTAAATATTATATTAAAATTTTTAATAAATCTATTAAAATTAAATTACTTCCCACCCTACTCCCCTATCAGCCCACAACCCGCTCATAAAAAAATAACACAATTAACATAATTACCAATTAATTCATAATAATTAACAACTAATTAATAAATACTTACTAATACTTAATTTCCACAATTAATATAAAATATAAAATAAATAAATATGAATTAATAAAAAGTTTTAATAAATAATTATAATTACATTACTTCCCACCCTATTCCCCTATAAACCCACAACCCTCTCCTAATAAAATGACACAATTAACATATTTACCAATTAATTAATCAATAAAAATTAACAGCCAATTATTAATTAATTAATTATAAATTAATTCCCACAATTAACACTATAAAATCAAAAATAAACAAATACTAATAAATAAAAATTAGTATTGAATTTATTATAATTAAATTACTTCCCACCCTATTCCCCTATAAACCAACAACCTGCTACGGAACAAAAAGCGCAAAATTTAATTAAAATAAAATTAATAACTTCTAAAAATTTAACACATATATTAAAAAACAAATGCAATACTTAGACAAAAAAATAGAGCACATACATTTAAAATTCATTCTAAAATACATAACACTAACTAAAAAAACGATATTTTTTACAACTATATTTTTGCAAACGATATTAATTACTTCGATATTTTAGAAAACGATATTTCTTACCTGAAACTCGATATCCTTGACCACGATATTCTTGCAGTCGATATTTATGTATCTTGATATTTTGCACTCGATATTAGTGAAAGTCGACATTTCCTACTCGATATTCTGACTCTTTACCCTTGAAGGAGATCTCCAAGGGCCTGAAGTGAACTGGCCTCCTGTTCAGAAGTCTCAGGGACACAAAGACTTCACCCACAGCTCCCCTGAACTCGGATGTTGTGAGATCTGACCTGCCTTAAGGTGCCTTTGCCAGTTCTGGGCCTCTGGAGGATGTTGTTTGGGAGCTGGAAGAGAGAAGAAACTCAAAGAACTACAGAAATCGACGCATCACTCTTCTTGCGGCTGTTTTTCCGACACATCTTCAAGGCGCGAGAAGAGTTTTCACGCATCGCCGCGTCGCTGCGAAAACCGTCGCTGCGCCTGTCGTCGCTGCAAGAATCGACGCATCGAGGGATCGCGGCTGAAGAGGACTGATGCAGTGCCGCGCAATGCCGCTGCATCGATCGCCGTCGCATCCCGGATTTCCACGCATCGTACCTGTGCGGCAAGTTCTTCCGACGCATCACCTGCGGGCCAGAACCGGCAGGAAGAATCAACGCATCACTCTCCATACAGACCGGAATCGACGCAACCCTTCCTCTGCGTGGAGCGGAACTGTTGCATCGCCTCCTCAGGGTCTCAGGAGTATCGCATCTCTTTGTTTTCCGACGCTGCGGCTGTTTGGCTTGGTGAACTTTGACGCCACTACAGGTACTTTGGTGAAAAGTTACGCATCCATAGTTTTCTATGGTACAAGTTCTTGAAACCTTTTTTAAGTCATATTTGTAACTGTGTGTGTTGGATTTTTGTTGTTTTGGTCTTGTTTAGTTTAGATAAAGATATTTTATTTTTCTAAACTGGTGTGGTGTCCATTTGTGGTGTTATCACTGTGTTACTGTGAGTGTTGGTCCAAATACTTTACACATTGCCTTTGGGATAAGCCTGTCTGCTCGTGCCAAGCTACCAAGGGGGTGAGCAGGGGTTATCTAAAGTGTTTATCCCCCTTACCCTGACTGGAAACAAGGGTCCCTATTTGGACAAAGGTACCTACCTCTGCCAACTAGAGACCCCCATTTCTAACAAAGAGCTATGGGAATCTGAACTCCCATTTGCCTCATTCAAGAGTGCACTTAAAATGGTGAAACAAGTATATTTCCTGGCAGACAAATCTATGCTCAGAAAAAGAACCATGCAGTGATCAATAATAAACACCTATATTGCCATCGTCCCACAAAAATATCTAGCTTTTACTTTTTAAATATACTATAAAACAAGACTAATGCAACCACATTTTGGCCTTATTCCATCCCTGGATTTTCTACTAAAAGGGCTAAGTAGCAAGTCATGCAGGAATGCACAATTTGTATGGGTCAACTTGAACCATTGGTTCACATACAATGTACTTGCCCCACTTTATTCATCAAGCACAGGAAGTGGCTATGTCTTCCTTTTAATAGGTGTAACATTTGCACTTGTCGCCACACCATTATTTTCTGCTTGCAAGGCATTCACCTACAAGTGGTGATCTGACTCATAAAATTCATGAACTGTGTGAATAGGCTTTGAGCAAGGCCTTCTGTGTAATAGCCACCTTTGCTTAGTTTATACCAGATTTGCACCAATGCAGTCTTATCATTAATTATTATTAACTAATATTGTTTAACGCAGAACAATTGTTAATTGGCACTTCACTCACAGACTTTATGCACTTTTTATGCACTTAGGGCCTGATAACGTGTTTGGCAGTCCTACCACTTGAAAGCTGCGGCCGCGGTCTATAGAAGACCGCAGCGCCGGTGGTCTTCCTACAGCCTTATTACGAGTTGACCGTGGGGCCGGTGGTGGTCTTCCTGCCGGCGGTCAATGGTTTTCCATATTTATCGATGCCTGTGTGTATATTTGGACTGTACATGTCGAATGTATACATATTGATGATACATGTGGAAAACTACCACCAACCTATTGCTAGAGTCTGGCCCATAAGTGGGCAGTCCAGTCAATGGGCATATGGTACAAAACAGACTAACCTGTTTATCGCCGTAAACAGGGTCATATTCTTCTGGGTGAAGATGCTGCTGTGAAGGGGGGACCTGGAGAAAGGGATCCACAGCGAGCTCTGATGGAAAGAACAGGAAAAGGGGGAGCATGCACCCCAAATCCTTTGATTCCGCTGACTTGAAACCGGTGGTCACACCGCCACAGTCGGCTCATCGGATAGCCAACTCATAATATGGACGGCGGTGAACTTCTCTGTTTTGTCGTATGGCATCTGCTTTTCCCTGACCACAGCCACATCATTCTGCGGTGGTCTGTGGATGGCTGGCGGTGTTGACAGTCAGACCTCACCAGTGTGGACGGCAGTTCCCAGACTGCCAAACTCATAATCAGGCCTTTAGAGAAGGCATAAATTTTGTGTTTTTTGCTATTTCATTTTAATAAAATAAGAATTGTATTATTTGTTTGAATAATGCGACCTTTAGTTTTACTGCTCTATTTCTAAGGGTTTTAATTAACTGACACTGAGCTAAGATAGGATAAGATAAGATAAGAGCAAGACTATGGATGTGGCACCTCTGCCTTACTGCATTTGTTTGATTTTTTTGTTGCTTGTCTTCTAATTGACGAATAATGCTTCTGACATTGCAAGTTTGAAAGTTTGAAACTTCCTCTCACAAATGTATCTTCTGCGTCTTTTTTCTTTTCTACCTGAAAGTTCCTCTATCTTCTAGCGATGACTTAAGACCAACTTGAACATGCCACTAGACATGGTTAGGCTCCGGCTACTTAAACAGCCCACAGGTCTGCTTCTCAATTCATTTCCAGGGAGTAACGTACCTTGTAGACCATGGGATCAGTGTAGTTTGTGGCAGTGGGACTTATCAGTTCCGTAGTTAGGGCACAGTTCTTGTCTGCACCATAGGCAGTGATATCTATAAACTGTGATCAGCTCTAGTACAACCTTCTTTCCTTTGCCTTGTCTACAATTAACTTAGTCCTGTGTATGCCTGAGATCCTGGCCAGCACAGATCGGTGTGAGCTGCTTTGCCTAGCTCTTTCCACCTAAGACTTGACAGCTGCTGTTGCATCCACACCTTTACCCTCTTTAAACTAGGTCACATCAAAGTTTCAATCAAACATCTAGTGGCCTTAGATGTGTAGCTACTCTGTTGCTGCCCACACTGCCATTAACAACAGAACTTTGTGTTTTCATTGCAAGCCTATTTTACATTGACATTTATTGTTTAAAATTCTCTAATTCTCTGATGCTTGATGGCTTCATGTGAGATAATTTGCATAATCTTGAGATTTTTTCCCCTGCTCACTCATTTTGTGTGAACGTAGCTGCTTGCAGTGTTACTTTCTTGTTGGTTAACTATAAATAATTCCTATATCTTCAAAGCATAGTTCGAGGGATGCGTTTGCAAAAGTTCTAAAGTGCCCAAAATGACTAGATTACCTAGGCCAGCCATCATTCCAGTTTAGAAGTACGACTCAAGAGGATAGTCAGTATGCCTATCAACCATAAGAGGATGTGACTCATGCTTCATGCCTTCGACTTTCAACCAAATAATGTCATGTCATTGCATTCGATGAACTTGGTACCACTTGATGACCCCTACGTTTCTTCATGCCCGCTCTCTTCTTTTTCTCTCTCGCCATTTGTATAGTGACAAGCTGGAGCTCATTAACAGAGTTGTGTGCTCTCCCCCTTCATCACGAGGGAGCTTTAATGTTTTAATCAAAAACCTGCATGATTAACAATGGGTCAAAAATTAATTTAGACTTGATTTCACATGTATATGTTAAAATAATACAGGACAAAAAAGAGGAGTGTACCCCTTTGTTAATTATAGGGACGGGGGTGATTAGACTAGAGAAAGAAGAGAGTCCCTAGCTAAAAGGTGGATACAGTGTTGTTCTGTCAACATGTACACTCTTAGTGGGGTTGTAAAGCACATTTAGTTAGACACAACAGCAATTAACATAACGTATATCAATTTGTGCAGGGCAACACACTATTTTTTATGCTAGTCTTACAGGACCCAATATAATAATGCCAACAAACAATGTCATAGAGATTGTATAAAATCAAATTTTATTCATCATATTATTAAAACCATTCTACATACATTTCACAGCAGCTTTGATCATAAATAAAAATAGATAAAAACAAGGTTAAAATTAGGCAACAAAACTACACAAAAAAGTCGACGCTGCGTTTCGGTGAGACTAGGATCAACCACCTTCTTCAGGACAGAGTTTTCTAAAAATGTAATATAATACATTATCAATTAATACATTTGTTACATCAAAATGATGACACATTATTACAAAGTTAGTTACAAGTTGGCATACAAGTTGACATATATTATTTTATTTACTCTACAGCGCCCCCACTAAAAAATGAAAACAAAACCAGCACATTATCCACTGTATATTCTTTACATTACAATGCCCCAACTAAAATGAGGACAGAAACAACACATGATCCACTATTGCTAAAAAGAAACATACCTATTGGAGTTTCAACAAGATATCCCCTGATTGATTTTGAAGGATGAAGAATCTTCTAATGTAATATTATGAAGAAAAGGAAGAGATGTCCTGAAATAAGACAAACATGTTTGATATTGTCATGTTGTTTTAATACTAAATCTTTTTTTTTTTAAATCGATTTTTAAATTATTTTTTTTTGAGGTATACATATCCTCCACAGTATTAATTGTGATGTACCTTTTTATATGGTACTATCTCTTCTAAAATTACATTCGTAGGCGCCACCGATAGATTTGTAGCAGATTAAAAACCTTTTTAGAAAAGAGAATATCCAAATAAGTTGTTTTTCAAATCCATTGTGTATTGATAAAATAATCAGAGTAGACTAACGCTTACCCATAAAAAACCAGTATCCTTTCATTGCAAGCAGATAAGCCGAGGTTTTACTTGACAATATATGTAGCAATCTTGGGTGAGGGATTACTAAGGGATAAATATATACATTGTTATCTAGAGTGTGTCATATCGTACTGAGATGAATTGCCATAAACCGGTTAAACACTCAAAATTACCTGGATATCGTTGCTTTATAGATATTGCAACGTTGCGAGGAAGGCTGTAAAAATACAGAAAAAGCAGCTCTTAGCTTTAATTTAGGTTATTTGTTACGACTACTATGATCGCTGATATTATGTGTCGTATCGCGAAGAGTCAACTGTATCGCGTACACAAACTAATTTAAAGACTTAACTATATCGTAACCAAAATCAAGTGGGAATAGCCCTTGTATCAGTTATAGCTTAGATTCTTTGTGCGGCTACTATGGTTACTATTATTATATTTATACGTACTACCGCGTGGAAACAGCTTACTCACAAACATAATCTAATGTATATTCCTTTAATTTGCATCTATCTAAAATTGGTCTGTGCTAATGAAGCCCAAAACCCCGGCAACCCGCCCAGTACTTACTAAATGCAAGACTTTCTAATATGCATTCTTTTATTTTACATCAATCTGAGGTTGGTCTGTACT
Source organism: Calotriton arnoldi (assembly GCA_963921515.1). NCBI lineage: Eukaryota > Metazoa > Chordata > Amphibia > Caudata > Salamandridae > Calotriton > Calotriton arnoldi. Next base: position 911,782 of record CAWUFW010007371.1, on the reverse strand, counting down.
AAAGAGGCTAAAGAGGCTAGAAAATCACAGCACCCCGCCCTATTTAAACAGAAATAGATTTATAAAACGAACAGTAGTACACCATACTTGTTTGCCAATTTAAAGATGGCTGCCGCCCTTCTTTACTTTTTAGGTCTTCTTAACTAAGGCATGTAATAGTAAAAATTAATACATTACTAGACTCTACTCACTAACCATCATAATTATTAATAAGAAATAGAATTTCCACCGTTGGAAATGAAAAGAGTAGACTATATTGATTTGTTTATCCTCCCGCGATATAAATCAAGGGACCATTGCCAATTCAAAGATGGCCGACCCTATTTTCACCATTTTAACAAGTTTTTCTCAATGATGGCGGAAATCACATGACCGTCAATTAGGTATTTAAAGCTGAGTAGAGGTCAGTCTGTCCATATATCCTGACTCGTGAGGACGTTCGTAGGCTGCAGGGAGGCCGAAACTCTTGTATTCAGTAAGTACTGGGCGGGGTGCTGTGATTTTCTAGCCTCTTTAGCCTCTTTAGTACAGAGCAACCTCAGATTGATGTAAAATAAAAGAATGCATATTAGAAAGTCTTGCATTTAGTAAGTACTGGGCGGGTTGCTGGGGTTTTGGGCTTCATTAGCACAGACCAATTTTAGATAGATGCAAATTAAAGGAATATACATTAAATTATGTTTGTGAGTAAGCTGTTTCCACGCGGTAGTACGTATAAATATAATAATAGTAACCATAGTAGCCGCACAAAGAATCTAAGCTATAACTGATACAAGGGCTATTCCCACTTGATTTTGGTTACGATATAGTTAAGTCTTTAAATTAGTTTGTGTACGCGATACAGTTGACTCTTCGCGATACGACACATAATATCAGCGATCATAGTAGTCGTAACAAATAACCTAAATTAAAGCTAAGAGCTGCTTTTTCTGTATTTTTACAGCCTTCCTCGCAACGTTGCAATATCTATAAAGCAACGATATCCAGGTAATTTTGAGTGTTTAACCGGTTTATGGCAATTCATCTCAGTACGATATGACACACTCTAGATAACAATGTATATATTTATCCCTTAGTAATCCCTCACCCGAGATTGCTACATATATTGTCAAGTAAAACCTCGGCTTATCTGCTTGCAATGAAAGGATACTGGTTTTTTATGGGTAAGCGTTAGTCTACTCTGATTATTTTATCAATACACAATAGATTTGAAAAACAACTTATTTGGATATTCACTTTTCTAAAAAGGTTTTTAATCTGCTACAAATCTATCGGTGGCGCCTACGAACGTAATTTTAGAAGAGATAGTACCATATAAAAAGGTACATCACAATTAATACTGTGGAGGATATGTATACCTCAAAAAAAAATTAAAAATCGATTTAAAAAAAAAAGATTTAGGGGTCGATTCCGATTTGGGCCGGAAAAAGCACCGACCGACTCGGAGCCGGAATTAATTTCGACCGACACGTACCTGTGGCGCCCGACACGCCTAGTACGATGCAAGGCGTGCAAAATCCGACCGACACGTACTGAACCCAAGCCGAACGACCGAGCCGCACGGAAAACAGCAATCCGGCCGGAAAAACACGCGAATCGAACCGACCGACACGCACCCGGAACAAATCCAACCAAAACGTACACGCGAACTCCAAACCGCTAAGTACGATGCAAGGCGCGAAAACCACGACCGAGTCGTACGGAGGACAAGCCGTACGACCGACACGCATAGAAAACCGAGCCGAAGTAACACAAAACACCGCGACCGACGCGTACGCAGCATAGAAAACTGCACAAACACAGCGTGAACGAAACGGAGAAGACCGTACGAGACAACTGCAGGGTCCGACTCGGTCACAAGAACGTTTCCAACATGCACAGAAAGTACTAAGGAAAAATACACAAAAAAAGGCCAAACAAGCAATTACAAAGCCAATAAATACTGGGGGTGGGGACAGAGAACAAAGACACACCCACAACTCCACCCATATAAAGGACACAAATCCCAACCATGATCCTTTGCAAATGCTATTCTACTGCCAGCACTCAACAGACAGCAACCACACACCCACAGCTCATCCCTCACACAAGCCACACACCATCAGCACACCAACAAATAGCTACCTCACATACACCCAGCAAAACACACACTCACACACCCTCACCTGCACACCAACACACACATCACTCACCATCACCACCCATCACCATGCCCCCCAAGAAGAATCACAAGTTCCTAAATTGTGAATTGGAAGTCCTGGTAGACGAGATCCTCAGGGTAGAGCCACAGCTGTTTGGCACACTGGTCCAACAGACACCCATCTCCCAGAAAACCAAGATGTGGGAGAGGATCATCAACAGGGTGAACGCACAATCACCATGTCTGCGCACAAAGACTGACATCCAGAACAGGTGGTATGACGTGCGCAGGAGGGTACGGGAGCTGCTCAAGAAGGACTACCTCCTGAGCCAATACACCGGCAGTGGCACTCCTGCCAAGCCAGTATGCCTCAGGCCCTGGGAGGAGAAGGTGCGGGCCATCCTTCCGCCAGTGAGCGTCTATGGACTAGAGAACATCCCAGAGCCTGGTGAGTACACAACAAATGTACACAATATTCTGCCACAATACACACACACATCACTGTCAAGGGGGAGAGTCAAACCATGCACTCATAGCAATTACACAGCAACCAGAACAGAATCATCCCAAAATGTGTATGTCAGTCAGATAAACACAACACATGCCATCTCAAAGTTACATTTAACCGTGTCATCACACGTACAAACACAACTACAACTACAGCTAGGCAGTGGCACAAATAGAACTAACAAACACATCCAGACATGTAGCCACCACTACAACACCAACACACAGTGAAGACCACTGAAAGGAAGGAATTCTGTGTATGCTGGGCAAGTCAGTGTAGCCAATAGCATCATGGGAGTCGTAGTCACACATATTGCTCACCCCCACAACTGTCCCATCAACACCAGCCTGAACCATGCTCACATCACAGGGAGTGGATAAGGACTGACAAGATGGCTGACACTGGCTACTGCTGTGGGGAGCACAAGGCCCTGCTGGGAACTGTGCACCAACAAACAGCACAACACCACTGACTGACATCCTGAGAGACAACTTCCACTCCCTGCAATGGAAGCAAGTTCCATGGTGGGATATCTGGCTGGGTGGGAAGGAGGACTCGCAGCACTGACCATAGTCACAAGCACCTCCCCTCACACACCCCCTCAACACAAACTCCACAGAACCCACCTGGGAGAATGCAATGCCTCACATCCTAACTCAAGATCCCACAAAGAACCTCCACCCTGGGTAATGTTGTGTGAAGCACAGGGACACTCTTGGGACTTTTAGCCAAACAACTGCCAGGACAACACTCCCAGCCATCCTGTCAGCACAGGCAGCCCACCCCACAGGGAAGCAGAGTCAAAAGGAAGGAAGCATGGGCATGCTGGGAAGGGGGTGGAGGCAATAGCATGATGGGAGTAGTAGGCACAGATATCGCTCAGCCTCACAACTGGCCCATCAACACCACCCTGAACCATGCTCACATCACAGGGAGTGGATAAGGACTGCCAAGATGGCTGACACTGGCTACTGCTGTGGGGAGCACAATGCCCTGCTGGGAACTGTGCACCAACAAACAGCACAACACCACTGCCTGACATCCTGAAAGCCAACTTGCACTCTCTGCAATGCAAGCACGTTCCATGGTGGGATATCTGGCTGGGTGGGAAGGAGGACTTGCAGCACTGACCATAGTCACAAGCACCTCCCCTCACACACCCCCTCAACACATACTCCACATAACCCCCCTGGGAGAATGCAATGCCTCACATCCTAACTAAAGATCCCACAAAGAACCACCACCCTGGGTTATGTTGTGTGAAGCACAGGTACACTCCTAGGACTTTTAGCCAAACAACTGCCAGGACAACACTCCCAGCCATCCTGTCAGCACAGGCAGCCCACCCCACAGGGAAGCAGAGTCAAAAGGAAGGAAGCATGGGCATGCTGGGAAGGGGGGTGGAGGCAATAGCATGATGGGAGTCGTAGGCACAGCTCTACATCCCCCACCACATGGCCCAGCAAGCTCACACTCACGTATGCACATCCCACAGAGAGTGGAAAGGCCCGTCAAAGATGTCTGACACTGTTGCTGTGTCGTGGGGAGCACAAGGGCATGCTGGGAACTGCACACAAACCAACAGCAGGACACCACTGTCAGCCATCTTGCCATTGCTCTCACACCCACACACACTGAACTCCCCACAAAAGCAAGTAAGTATGGGAATGCTGGGAAGTGGGGTGGAGGCAATAGCATGATGGGAGTCATAGTCACAGACATAGCTCACCCCCACAACTGTCCCATCAACACCAGCCTGAACCATGCTCACATCACAGGGAGTGGATAAGGACTGACAAGATGGCTGACACTGGCTACTGCTGTGGGGAGCACAAGGCCCTGCTGGGAACTGTGCATCAACAAACAGCAGGACACCACTGTCAGCCATCTTGCCATTGCTCTCACACCCACACACACTGAACTCCCCACAAAAGCAAGTAAGTATGGGAATGCTGGGAAGTGGGGTGGAGGTAATAGCATGATGGGAGTCATAGTCACAGACATAGCTCACCCCCACAACTGTCCCATCAACACCACCCTGAATCATGCTCACATCACAGGGAGTGGATAAGGACTGACAAGATGGCTGACACTGGCTACTGCTGTGGGGAGCACAAGGCCCTGCTGGGAACTGTGCACCAACAAACAGCACAACACCACTGCCTGACATCCTGAAAGCCAACTTGCACTCTCTGCAATGCAAGCACGTTCCATGGTGGGATATCTGGCTGGGTGGGAAGGAGGACTTGCAGCACTGACCATAGTCACAAGCACCTCCCCTCACACACCCCCTCAACACATACTCCACATAACCCACCTGGGAGAATGCAATGCCTCACATCCTAACTCAAGATCCCACAAAGAACCACCACCCTGGGTTATGTTGTGTGAAGCACAGGGACACTCTTGGGACTTTTAGCCAAACAACTGCCAGGACAACACTCCCAGCCATCCTGTCAGCACAGGCAGCCCACCCCACAGGGAAGCAGAGTCAAAAGGAAGGAAGCATGGGCATGCTGGGAAGGGGGGTGGAGGCAATAGCATGATGGGAGTAGTAGGCACAGATATTGCTCAGCCTCACAACTGGCACATCAACACCACCCTGAACCATGCTCACATCACAGGGAGTGGAAAACGACTGACAAGATGGCTGACACTGGCTACTGCTGTGGGGAGCACAAGGCCCTGCTGGCAACTGTGCAACAACCAACAGCAGGACACCACTGACTGACATCCTGAAAGACAACTTGCACTCCCTGCAATGCAAGCACAGTCCATGGTGGGATAACTGACTGGCTGTGTGGGAAGGAGGGCCGGCTGTCAACCAAATACAACCAATGCAGACCATGTTCACACCCCAACAAATACATAGAAATGCCCAAATAATGCAGGACAATGTGCTACACCAATATCAACCCCTGACTGTGACAACTTAGGACAATGCAATGTACAGGCCCGCACCCAGAGGCACAGTCACAACTGTCAGGTGTGTCAACCATTGATGCCTGCAGAAACATAACATACATTGTGTGTGTCTCCCAAAAACAGGTGATGATGGGGACACAGCAGCAGACGCTGAGGAGTCCCAGTCCCAGGCTCAAGAGGATGCGGAGCTCACTGGTGTCATACAGCCTCTGCCCTCCTTGGACGAAGAAGACCAACCTGGCACATCCGGTGCAAGTCAACATGCAGCACCAGCAGGACCACCAGCTGCAGCACCAGCAGGACCACCAGCTGCACCCCCTGCACCCACCCCTCCAACGACTGTCACCACAAATACCATCCCTGCCGACATGGACAGAACAAGGAGCACCACCAACACATGGACCCTGGACCAACGTGGGGCCATGGACACCACCACCAACCCCCAAGGGGGACCAGGGTCATCTGTGCGTGCCACTGCACGCACTGCACATGTCGGCAGGGGTGGTGGGAGGGGTGGGAGACAGAGGTCGCTGCTTGCAGAGGTTGCTGGTGTGCATGATGACCCACAACTGGTCCGCATAGCCGATGCGTACCAGTCCAGCACCGGAGATCTCAGCCAGGTAGTGGGGCTCCTCAGAGACATGAAACAGCAGCAGGCTGCCCATCATGCCCGCTTGGACTCACACATGTCCCGCGTGGAGTCCAAGTGGGACGCACTGCAAGAGATGACGGCGGTGCACAGGGACATATTACAATGCCTCCGCCAGATGAACAGCAACCAGTCCACACCTCCCTGTGTGCCAACAACATCTGGTGCTGAACAAACTGCAACTGCCACAGGGAGGGAGGATGACTCTGGTGGAGAGTCCCCTGCACCGCAGCAGCCTGTACTTGAGGGGCCCCCCAAAGAAGAGGGGTCGTCCGAGGAGGGGCAAGTGAGAGGCCGATGGCCAAGTGCAACCCCCAGGAAGCCTGAACCTGTTCTGGATGTTCACCTTTGTGCACAAACTGTTCACCCTGTTGACGGCAACACAACTCCCACACATGACATGGGGAGTACAAGTTGGACCAATGTCTCAGACAACTGTGGCCCCGATACTGGGGATTTTGTCTACCAGGACTTTCAATTCACTTAGGAACTTCTGATTGCAATATATATGTACAGCACTAACCATCCTATGCACTATTCACACAAATGTATCACAATAAACACACTAATACACCATACTTGCCTCTGTTGTGATTCCAACGTGGGTGCTGTCATGGGGATGATGAACTGCAAAATTACACTGTGTATGCGAACTGCAACAGCAAGTACAACACAGGCATGTGAGTAAAGGCAACGTGACACATATGAGGGAGACACACCACCAGGGCTACACAACACATACACACCTAGGCCATCTGACTCATTGCCTACACTGATGTTGCCAGGGAAGACGGTGCAATGCACAGACACCACACCTATTCCCAGTTGTAGTCAAGTAGCCCACAGGTGCAGTAAGCAAATGGCAGTCAAATGTGTGACCACAGACAACGCACATCACAAAGTGAAGCACAGGTTTATTACACAGTTGCAACATGTCGTAACCACTACAGATGCAAGGTAATCCCACCTGGCAGCGGGCACACAGTCAACAACTGTAGAAGGAAGGAAGTCCATGGGTGTGGCGCACATCACCTGTAGGGACACAACAGCTACCACCCTGGAAGTACAATCACGTCGTCGGTGGACTCAGTTGACCAAACGAATCTGAAAGTACCCTGTGAAGCACAGAAATGACACACAGTCAAAAGCAATGGAGAACAGGACAGAACAGCAAAACTCATGCACAAAACATGTTACAAGATACCCACCCAGAAACAAGTTAGCATGTCAACACTGTTGGGGAGTACAGACCACCTGTAAGCACACATCGCTACACACATCCAGTCAAGTAGCCCATGGACACACTCCAACAGCACCAGAGCACCACCTACACATATCATGCCAACTCACATCATTGACATGACACCTCAGGATACTCACATTCAGCTAAAGAAGTTGGTGATGAGCTGTGTGCGGACATCACCCTCATCATCATCATCATCACTGGCATCGTGGTCCAGGCCAGGATCCTCCACAGGTGGCGGATGTTGGTCATTGTCATCCTGGATGAGAGGCAACTCCTTCCGCACTGCCAGGTTGTGGAGCATGCAGCAGACGATGATAATCTTGCACACCTTCGCTGGGGCATATGGGAGGGACCCTCCTGTCTTGTCCAGGCAGCGGAAGCGGCTCTTCAGGAGACCAAATGTCCGCTCAATCACTCTCCTGGTCCGACCATGTGCCTCATTGTAGTGCATCTGGGCTGGTGTCACAGGGTTCCTGAGGGGTGTCAGCAACCACGGCATGTTGGGGTATCCCGAGTCACCTACGGACAGACAAGTGCACATTAGCTGACTTGGAAAAGTGGGCGGAATACTACAGATCAGATCACACACAATGGCACAAAGTCAGTACACACACCGACAAGCCAGGCACGCTGGTTCTGCATCTGTGCCATCATCCTGGGGATGCGACTACTCCTCATCACAAAGGCATTGTGTGCTGAACCAGGGAAACGGGCACACAGGTGTGTGATGGTCATATCTGCAAGACACACCACCAGTGCATTGACCGAGTGGTAGTGCTTGCGGTTACGGTAGGCCTGCTCCTGGGCCTGTGGTGGTACCAAAGCCACATGTGTCCCATCAATGGAGCCAATGACATGCGGCATCCTCCCCAGGGCATAGAAGTCACTCTTCATGTCAGTGAGTCGTTGCAGTCTAGGGAAATAGATGTACCGGTTCAGGAATAGCAACATTGCCTCCAAAACATCGCGGAGCACACGGCTCAACATGGTCTGTGACATCCCACCAGCAGTCGCCACAGTATGTTGGAAGGTACCGGTGGCAAAGAAGTGTAGGGCTGCCATCACCTTCACCTTGGGGGTCAGCGCTGTAGGATACGGCAGGCCAGGCTGCAAATGTGGGGCCAACTGCACTGCCAAATCCTCAATCAGCTGCCTGGTGAAGCGGTACCGTCGGATGCTGTCCCGTTCCACCATCGTTGCCAGGTCTGGGAATGGTCTATAGACAGCAGGAGCCCTGCAGTGCAGAGGAGAAGAAAGCAAGATTGTCAGTCACCCCACATATGCGGCATTGAACACACTCAATATCACAACATACATCATTATGAGGCACAACTACATGAAGTGTGCAGTTCCGTAAGGACATGTATGGTACATACATGGCCAACATCTGTCATCACGGTTCAACAAGTGGCATCAATAAGTCCCAGGTTGGCCCATTGGATATCATGAGGCCGTGTCACAGTTCCCATCTCCTGCTGCCGTGTCACAATCACCCCCACAGTGACATGTGAGGACAGATGTGCCCCAGGCATCACAGCTCAACGACAGGTACATTCCCATGGACCCTGTATTGCCACATGGACACTGGCATTACATGGAGTATCATGTATACACCACAGCAAAACAACCATGACCCCCACAGGTAGTGGTCCCACTTGCCACTGCAGGACAGACATGGACATCTGTGACACACACACGCACAACATCAAAGTCCATGCACACACAACGTGGATGTGGAGACTGTCTCCCATTGTGCACATGAAATCAGAGACATTGTAAACACTACATGCACACAGACTGTGGAGGACCATCACTATTGTGCCACTGGGACACCCTGGCTCAAACATACCGTCCCACATGGGACTCACGGGGTATGTGACATGACATACACATACACCACCGTGAAATGTGACCATGGCACATGCACAGATATGAACAGTTGCACATCACAGTGGTCATGTACACGTAACACCCAGGATCCTGTCCCCATGAACACGTGCACAGCCTGGGGGTGGCTGCCCCCAGGTGACACCCACAGAACAACATGTACACCAACATACACACAATAGGAAATGCAACCTTACATGCCTTATGATACAGTTTGGACAGGCTGTCGTGTTGTAGGTGTGCCCCTCACTCCCTGGGAGCTATCTGTGGCTGGCATATGTTCATCTGAGACAGGCATGGTGACATATGCCAGTCTCTTGTACAGGGATGCGTTGAACAGCAATGGACCGATCGGTGCACCCGGCCGGCCCATTGCATTCAATGTGTGCGGGTACGCGTTGTACCCCTGTACGCGTTGAACAGCAATGGACCGATCGGTGCCCCCGGCCGGCCCATTGCATTCAATGTGTGCGGGTACGCGTTGTACCCCTGTACGCGTTGAACAGCAATGGACCGATCGGTGCCCCGGCCGGCCCATTGCATTCAATGTGTGCGGGTACGCGTTGTACCCCTGTACGCGTTGTACCGCAATGGACCGATCGGTGCCCCGGCCGGCCCATTGCATTCAATGTGTGCGAGTGCGCGTTGTACCCCTGTACGCGTTGAACAGCAATGGACCGAACGGTGCACCCGGCCGGCCCATTGCATTCAATGTGTGCGGGTACGCGTTGTACCCCTATGCGTGTTGTACCGCAATGGACCGATCGGTGCCCCGGCCGGCCCATTGCATTCAATGTGTGCGGGTACGCGTTGTACCCCTGTACACGTTGAACAGCAATGGACCGATCGGTGCCCCGGCCGGCCCATTGCATTCAATGTGTGCGGTGCACGCGTTGTACCCTATGCGCGTTGAACAGCAATGGACCGATCGGTGCACCCGGCCGGCCCATTGCATTCAATGTGTGCGGGTACGCGTTGTACCCCTGTACGCGTTGTACCGCAATGGACCGATCGGTGCCCCGGCCGGCCCATTGCATTCAATGTGTGCGGGTACGCGTTGTACCCATGTACGCGTTGAACAGCAATGGACCGATCGGTGCCCCCGGCCGGCCCATTGCATTCAATGTGTGCGGGTATCGCGTTGTACCCCTGTACGCGTTGAACAGCAATGGACCGATCGGTGCCCCGGCCGGCCCATTGCATTCAATGTGTGCGGGTACGCGTTGTACCTCTGTACGCGTTGAACAGCAATGGACCGATCGGTGCGCACCCATTGACAATGGCCTAGCCTGGCAACGGACGCGTTTTCGAAATTCGAACGAGTCGGTTGCTGGAAATTCAGTTTGTCACCCACAACAATGTTGCAAAATCATGTATGTCATGAAGTTGAAGATTTGAAGGATGCTGTGGGCGTGTATTGGTGCTGCTATTCCATGGATTGGCCAGATTCAGAAGATGCAAACGACTTGGACCTATCACTTTGGACACATGGGACAGTATCTGCCTCTCCAGCACATATATATTGCTGGCTGTTCCCCTGAGAGCTCACTTGCCTGCACTACATGCTCCAGGACGACATCTGCCACTGCACTGCTGCTGTCTCTGCCCCCTCTGGACCCTGCAATGGCACGTACTGTGGAGAGAGCCCCAGCCTTCAGCCTTGAGGAGAACCAGGCCCTGCTGGACATCCTACTTCCACAGTACAGCAAGCTGTATGGGACACCAGGGGAGCAGGTGAGTGTTCTGTGCACTGCCTTTCTGAATCAATCAATCAATCAATCAATCACAGAATTTGTAGAGCGCACTACTTACCCGCGAGGGTCTCAAGGCGCTGGGGGGAGGGAAGGGGGGGGGGGATGCTGCTACTGGTCGAACAGCCAGGTCTTGAGTAGCCTCCTGAAGGTCAGCAGGTCTTGGGTCTTTCGTAGGCTTAGTGGAAGGGTGTTCCAGATCTTGGCGGCGAGGTGTGAGAAGGATCTGCCGCCGGTGGTTGTTCTTCGAATGCGGGGGACGGTGGCGAGGAGAGGTCGGCGGAGCGGAGCTGGCGGTTGGGGACGTAGAAGAAGAGTCGTCTGTTGAGGTAGGCTGGGCCAGTTTTGTGGAGTGCCTTGTGTGCGTGGGTGAGGAGTTTGAAGGTGATCCTCCTGTCGACGGGGAGCCAGTGCAGGTTCCTCAAGTGGGGGTGATGTGGCTGTGGCGTGGTACGTCGAGGATCAGTCGTGCGGAGGCGTTTTGTATGCGTTGCAGTCGCTTGATGAGCTTGGCCGGGGCTCCCGCGTAGAGGGCGTTCCCATAGTCTAGTCTGCTACTGACGAGGGCCTGGGTGACTGTTCTTCTTGTGTCTCTCGGGATCCACCTGTAGATCTTGCGAAGCATGCGGAGTGTGTTGAAGCAGGAGGAGGAGACTGCGTTGACTTGCTTGGTCATGGAGAGCGTTGAGTCGAGGATGACTCCCAGGTTGCGTGCGTGGTCGGTGGGTGTCGGGGCTGCTCCCAGCGTGCGTTGGCCACCAGGAGTCGTCCCAGGCTGAGGGGTTGGAGCCGAGGATGAGGACCTCCGTTTTGTCCGTGTTCAGCTTTAGTCGGCTGATCTTCATCCAATCGGCGACGGCCTTCATTCCGTCATGGAGTTTGGCTTTGGCGGCGAGGGGGTCCTTGGTGAGGGAGAGGATCAGTTGAGTGTCGTCGGCGTAGGAGATAATGTTGAGGTCGTGTTGTCTGGCGATGCGTGCGTGTAGATGTTGAACAGTGGTGGGCTGAGGGACGATCCCTGGGGTACGCCTCAGATGATCTCGGAGGCTTCGGATCGGAAAGGTGGGAGGCGGACTCTCTGGGTTCTGCCGTCGAGGAAGGAGGTGGTCCATTCCAGGGCCTTGTCTCGGATCCCTGCGTCGTGGAGGCGTGCGTGTAGAGTGCGGTGGCAGACAGTGTCGAAGGCGGCGGAGAGGTCCAGCAGGATGAGGGCTGCGGTCTCACCATTGTCCAGCAGGATCCTGATGTTGTCGGTGGCGGCGATGAGGGCAGTCTCAGTGCTGTGGTTGCTGCGGAACCCTGATTGGGATGGGTCCAGGATGCTGTTTTCTTCGAGGTATCGGGTTAGCTGTTTGTTGACGATCTTCTCGATGACCTTGGCTGGGAACGGAAGCAGAGAGATGGGCCGGAAGTTCTTGAGGTCTCTCGGGTCGGCCTTGGGTTTTTGAGTAGGGCGTTGATCTCTGCGTGTTTCCAGCTCTCTGGGAAGGTCGCGGTCTCGAAGGAGAGGTTGATGATGTTGCACAGGTGGGGTGCGATGGAGCTGCTGGCTTTGTTGAAGATGTGTTGCGGGAAAGGGTCTGACGGGGAGCCGGAGTGTATTGTGCTCATGGTCTTGATGGTGTCCTCGATGTTCACGCTGGCCCAGGCTGGCAGGGGGTCGTGGTCGATGGTGTGTGGCGGGTCTGGTGTATCGATCTTAGTTGGGGTTGTCTGGGTGTTGAAGCTGTCGTGGATGTCGGCGATCTTGCGGTGAAAGAAGGTGGCGAGGGAATTGCACAGGGGTTGCGACGGCGGGATGTCGTTGGTGTTGGAGCTGGGATTGGAGAGTTCCTTCACGATGTTGAAAAGCTCCTTGCTGTTGTGTGCGTTGTTGTCGAGGCGGAATGTGCATTTTGTCTGACTAGCAAGGCTGAAAGTCTGCACGCCACTGGCTAGCAGGCTCACTGAGTAGTTGTCACCCCCCATAGTGTGTAGTGACATGCACTGGACAGGTATGGTGCAGTGACAGTGCATTTGAACAAGGTTTTACTTCCCATGCAATGATACCATGTAGTGACTTCTGGCAAACTGTCCATGGGCAGCGTTGCACTGCCTGTGTACATCATGTGCCCCTGTGATTGAGACATGTATATACAACTGTGTCATGCACGGATATGTTGCATGTGTAGTAATGGCCTTTTCACTTTGTCATCCTGACAGGTTAATGCCCATCGGAAGCAGGAGATCTGGAAGGACATCGTCCGGGCTGTCCGGTCCGTGGGGGTCTACAAGCGCCGGATCCGCAACTGCCAGAAGAGGTGGCAGGACCTTCGGGGCTGGACCCGGAGGATTGCACGGGTCCAGCTGAAGCTGTCGCCTCCTCGCAGGAGGGGCGGAACACGGACCCTGACCCCCACATGCTCCAGATCCTGGCGGTGGTGTTTCCAGACCTGGATGGGCAGCTGAAGGCCAGACAGCAGCAAGGAGGGGGTGAGTCAAAGACTGCACTGTGAACGCTGTATTACATGCTATGTGCCCTCCTCTGGCCTGGTTAAACTGCCACAGTACAGCAGTCATGTTGTCCAGGAGCCATGTCCCTCTATTGTGCACTGCCCACTCCTCATCTGATACCCAGGTGTGGCCCTTACATTCAGGGAATTGTGTCACTTGGGACTGTGTCCTTGCAGTTTGCTTCACTCAAGGTGGGGGACAGCATCTGTTTCCCTAACTCTGTTGTGGGCATCATGGGTGGGTCCATTGTTCACACAACGCCTGTGTTCGGACATGTAATCTGCGTGTTGCTTTGATATGCGGTCCACTTGCTGGGCTGAGCCACCACATGTGCCTGGGGTATCTGGCACACACCCATGCAGCGGTGGGAACAATGTTTGGGCCCCAGGAGTGTGCAGATTACGTGTGTCACACATACATAGCCAGCTATCCACTGTCCAGGGCTCATCCCTCATTCATGTGGGGCAGGACAGTCATGCCTACTCCAGGCCATGCAATGCACTCTGTACTCCCACTCCCGTGTATCAGCTGACACATTGTGCGCAGTGATTTGACCCCTCAGGTGTCTGCCTCTGTGTCAGTGTGCTGTGGATTTGTTGCCAGGACTGCTGGGGTGTTTCTCGGTAGGGGCTCAGCATGCCACTGGAGATGTGACCATAGGAGACGATACTTGTGTGTCACATAGGTGTTTGATCAGCTGCCCGTGCAGACTGGGGTATGCGAATGTGAAGTTCAGGCAGCTGTTTCCCATTCACAGCAGATTGTGAGGGGCTCAGGTTCAGAGGGTAGTGTCACAGGTCTCCCATATGTCCAATCGGTATGACCTGGACAGATGAGGGTTAAGATGATGTGTTGTGTGGGGGATGTACATGTGCACTTGTGCAGCTCCAGGACTTGCATTCCCCATGACCTACTATTGTGACACAGTGCAGAGTGTTGTTGTCTGGCTGCCAAGTCATACATCACTGAGACAGTGATGTATGACTTAGCAGTCATGCCTCCGCCATGGCATGTGTCTACTTATTGGTGATCCTGCAGGGGAGTGACATGTGCTACATGCACACCATTGTGGCGATGGCTATCAGGACATGGGTGCATCATGGTGTCTGTCGCTGGTATGCATCACATGCATTTCCTATTTGACTCTGGGCATCCCTTTCATCCGGAAACCTGTACTGACTCAGTGGCAAGAGTTGTGATGTGTGCATGTCCACATGCTACACCGTGTCCTCTGCACTGTCCAACTACTGTGTAGGTGGTGCATGTGTCCACACTGGGGTGTTGCTATCCAACAGACACCAGACAGATGGGTGCAAGGCCATGTGGGATGTGAGTGCCATGGTTGGCATCAGACTGACAATTGGCTTCTCCTGTTCAGTTAGGGCACTTTTAGCAATGTTCAACTAATGATGCCAGGGCTTGCTCTGTAATGTGCTGTGCTCACAGTGGTGTGTGTGTTTGGTGCAGGTGACTGATGTCTGTCTGTTTCCCCATTGTTTGCAGATACATCCACGGCCACGGAAGGGGACAGCTCCACGGACCAGGAGGAGCCGGAGAGCCAGACTGGGTCAGCAGCCGAGGAGTGGTCGGAGGGACCCAGTGGCACGGAGGGCGAGGGGAGCCACACCGAGGAGTCCTCAGCACCATCCACCTCAGCTGAGGACCACAGCAGCTCGGAGGATGACACCCTTATGGAGGCGGGTGTCAGCAGCCACCACACCCCAGCTAGTGTAGCTGTCCCCGCCACCACCAGCACCACCACCGCCCACCCATCTGCTCCCATTCCCCAGATCCGTGGAGGCTCCCATGTTCGGGAGCGTGTCTCCTTTGGGCCAGGCACCGCACCCCCTGCCCCTGTGTCCCCTGCTGCCCTGAGTGAGGAGTCTGTGTACCTCCTTCGCCAGCTCCATGTAGGGCAGACAGCCATGCTGAGTGTCCTCCATGCGCACACCGCTCTGTTGACTCAGCTGGTGTTGTTCATGGAGGGCATCTCATCGGGCATGTCTGACCTACAGAGGGGCAATAGGTCCATGGACTCCTCCCTGACGGCAGCAGTGTCCCTCCTCAGACAGTCCCTCACCCCTCCTGCCTCTGCTCCATCCACACTCCCCAGCACCTTACCCGTCCCAAGCACACACACACCAGCACAGGCACACACCAGCACACACACGTCCAGCACACAGACACACACGCCACAAACAAAACGCACATGCACGTACAGTCAGGGGACTGAAACCAGACTCACAGGGGATGGGGCCCTGGAACACACACACGCATCCACGAGCACTGCGCAGTCCTCAGTTGCCTCTCCCTCCAAAGCACCCTCCCTTGCCTCACCTGCAACCCCAAAGACCCAGCGGCTCTTCCTCAGTGACCTCGGCCTCTTCCCCTCCGATCCAGCTGATACAGCATTCAGGGGGAAGAGGAAGCCCACCCACACGGAGCAGAGTGCCCCTCGCCCCCGGACACCCTCCCCCAGGCGCAGACAGACTGAGGCCCCCACCCGCAAGTCCCCCGGAGTCGTAAGAGCAAGACCCCGCCGCCGCCCTGCAGCTCAGGCACCAGGTCTCCTTCCTCCATCCCTCAGGCCCCCACTCCACAGGTGCCCCCACCACACCCTGCCCCAGGTTCCCCCACCCACAGATATACCATCCCCAAGAGGATCCGGCCTTCTCCCCCTGCCACTTGCTCTCCCGGCACCACACCCCCGCTGCGCTTGTCTGTGCCACTGATGTGGTGAGGGTGTCCTCCCCCTCTGTCCAGCCCACCTTGCCTGTTCCCCATTCTCCTCCCCTGGTGGTAGGCACTGCAGTGGAGTCCACTACCACCCTGTCTGACTTGGGTACTGCAGTGGCGGACCTGTCCACTCCATCTGCAGGGTCCACTGCAGTCGTGCCGGCACCCACAACATCTGAGTCATGCCCCCAGTTGTGCCGGCACACACCATGTCAGACACCTCCACTGCAGTTGTCAGTGGCTCTCCAGCACCCACCACCCCTTCCCTGCCACCTCCTGGTGAGCCCTGATCCTGTCCCTGCGGTGCCTGGCCTGCCCCCGGTTGCCCCTCCTAGTGGATTGTCCCTGGTTTTGTGCAGTGCAGGCATGCGTAGGGTGACATCTGCCACTGTCACCCTGTTTGGACTTTGACAATGGACTGGCCATTGGCCTTTGTGTTTTTCTGGACTTTCACTTTTCAATACACACATATGCTGAATAAAGCAACTTTCTGTTCTCTAGTGCTTATGCTTCTTATGTACATGTTGTTGATGATGCTAACCATGCCCTTGCTGCAGTGATGGTGATATTTGGTCTCATGATAATGAAGTGTTACTGTGCAGGAACCCATGTGGTCCAGGGGGAATGTGTCCTATCCTGTGGTGTATCCATGTCATCCATAGCAGCATCTGAGGGTGTCATGTGTTCAGTATTTGGCAATGGGATTTCCTACTTACATTAGCAATTTCACATCTGTGGCTTCCACCCCTGCACATCTGTTGTGCCTGCCATTGTTCAATTCGTCTACTTCCCTGACCGTGTGGCCATCTCCACTGGACATGCAGGTTTGGGCATCAATGGGGAAGGACTCATCTGTGTTGTCAGTGCAACATTGCTATACAAGTGTGTTGGATCTGTGCTGATGATTTCGTTGGCACTTCCATGACCAGGCTGATGTGACAGGAGCCTTCATTTGGTGCTAATTGTTGATTGTGTGACCAAGTGCTCAGCTGACATGATGGGGCCCTACTGAGGCAACATATGGCACAGCTTTCCTCACACAGGAGTGGAGTCCCCTCATGGCAGTGTGTACTCCTGTGACATTGCCTGTGCCCAAGGTGTGTGTTGTATGAGCATGTCTGTGTGTTCACTTCCATTTAGCTGTGCATGCTGTGATCCCTAGTGTTGTACCTGTTTGTGATGCTTGCTGAGTTGACCTATGTTCCCCCAAAGTCTTCTCCCTGGGTTCTCTGTGATGTGGGTGCATGGCACATTACTGGTCATCAGGGTGTCACCCATAGGTGTGTTTGCTGTCAGGGCTGAGTTTGTGTGCAGACGCAGATGGGTCACAGTCAGGTTTCCCCTTGGCACTTGTTGTTTGCCCCTGTCATGTGATTTCCAGTTTGTGTTATCTTTCAGTGATTGTGACACGTTGTGTGTGTGACTGCTGGCACTCCTCAGGGTCCGGGCTGCAATGTTGGTTGTTGTCTATGTGTGTTCTTTGTGGGTGACCTTGGCTTCTTCATTGGTGTGTGACTGTGGCTGGGATCCCATTGGTTGGTGTGGTATTGCCGTCATGTCCATGTACAGCGTAGTGTGAAGTGTCAGACATTCAGGAGTCTTGTTGAGTGGCCATGTGTGATGTGTTTCTGCACCTTGGTTCCCACCCACCACCCTGGAATAGTCATGGGTGCATGTGCAATGTCACCAGTGCATGTGTGCTTCATTGCTGCACATTGTTAGAGGTCGAGGTGTGTGGTGTTGAGTGTGTGCAGATGAGAGTTGTTGCCCGGCTAGACCCCTGCCTCCATGTTGGCCTTGGCTTACTGGCCGTGCTGATTGATTTGTGCTTGTGTAGGTGTGATGGTAGTTTGTTGCTCAGGACACATGACTGTGGTTCACAGTGTGAACGACATTTAGCTTTGTCATCACAGTGGGGTTGTAATGCAGCCCAGGGTCACCACATTGTGGGGGCCCTGGGGGTAGTGCTGTGGTGTGTCTGTGTCTTGCTGTGTCAGTTGCTGTTCCTACGTGCCTGTGTGACATGTGTGATTTGTGCTCCCTCTCATCTGACAATGCCTGCTTGCCCACATAGGGGATTTGGATCCATGAGTTACCTTTGTGTGGCACTGTATGCACATCTGTATGATTGGTATTCAGGCCTCCTCATGTGTTGTGTGGTTGCCTGGGGACACTGGCACCCCCTCACCTGTTGTGTATGATGTGCAGTGTGGGTCTGCCTGTTTGTGTTTGTGCATCTGCACCACTGCATTGGCATATCTTGGGTGTGCCATTGGCTGTATGTAGTTTGGTGGGTTTCCCCTGCTGTCCCTGGGACTCCTAGGTCATCGGTCAGCACAATGATCATGGTTTGTGTGTCCCATTGCTGCCATGGTATGGTATCTGTTCACCTCACATCTACAGTCTCCACAGGGTATCTGCATTTGTGTGCCCATTGGTGCAAATATGTGGGTCTGCATTCTGATGGTCACTTCTGTCATTGTGTCATTGATGAATGTTGACAGTGTCAGCCCCCATGGGTGTTGTTTGTCTGCACATGGCCAAAGGTATGTCTTATTTGCACTGCAGTATTTGCCTCCCCCAATCTATGTTGCAATGGGACACATTCACTACTTTGCCACTGATGTGTTTTATGTTCTGTGACCAGGAATCATCCATGCAGTTTGGCAGTTGCAGCTTTTCTTTGTCAACACTTACATTTTGGTCACTGTGATGATGGGGGTTTGGACCCCATTGCCACAATGTTCAAAATGTGCTTCAGATATGGACCCCACACTTACATTTTGGTCACTGTGATGATGGGGGTTTGGACCCCATTGCCACACTGTTCAAAATGTGCTTCAGCTATGGACCCCACACTTACCTTTTGGTCACTGTGATGATGGGGGTTTGGACCCCATTGCCACACTGTTCAAAATGTGCTTCAGCTATGGACCCCACACTTACCTTTTGGTCACTGTGATGATGGGGGTTTGGACCCCATTGCCACACTGTTCAAAATGTGCTTCAGCTATGGACCCCACCCTTACATTTTGGTCACTGTGATGATGGGGTTTGGACCCCATTGCCACAATGTTCAAAATGTGCTTCAGCTATGGACCCCACACTTACATTTTGGTCACTGTGATGATGGGGTTTGGACCCCATTGCCACACTGTTCAAAATGTGCTTCAGCTATGGACCCCACACTTACATTTTGGTCACTGTGATGATGGGGTTTGGACCCCATTGCCACACTGTTCGAAATGTGCTTCAGCTATGGACCCCACACTTACATTTTGGTCACTGTGATGATGGGGGTTTGGACCCCATTGCCACACTGTTTAAAATGTGCTTCAGCTATGGACCCCACACTTACATTTTGGTCACTGTGATGATGGGGGTTTGGACCCCATTGCCACAATGGTCATGGCCTGCTTGCATTGTGGGGCCACACACATATATGTGTGGCACATGTGATAGGGGGTCACATTGTATGTTCAAAGTCATGTTCAGTGTTGTAGGCATTTGACACAGTCTACACACGCTTGTCATGGTGTTGGGGGATGTCTTTTTCTTGCATTCCCTAGGTTGTGGTGTGCTGGTTGTGTCATGCATTGTCCATCCTATGAGTGGGGGTGGTGTTGGAGGTAGGCATCTAGCCCCCCATGGGTAGAGGTGGTAGTAGTGACAGGCATCCAGCCCCCCCGGGTAAGGGTGGTAGTTGTGGTAGGCATCCAGCCCCCCCTGGGTAAAGGTGGTAGTAGTGGTGGGCATCTGGCACCCCCATGGCTAAGGGTGGTAGTTGTGGTAGGCATCCAGCCCCCCTGGCTAAGGGTGGTAGTAGTGGTAGGCATCTGGCACCCCCCTGGCTAAGGGTGGTAGTAGTGGTAGGCATCCAGCCCCCCCTGGCTTAGGGTGGTAGTAGTTGTAGGCATCTGGCACCCCCATGGCTAAGGGTGGTAGTAGTGGTAGGCATCCAGCGCCCCTGGCTAAGGGTGGTAGTAGTGGTAGGCATCTGGCACCCCCAAGGCTAAGGGTGGTAGTAGTGGTAGGCATCCAGCCCCCTGGCTTAGGGTGGTAGTAGTGGTAGGCATCTGGCACCCCCATGGCTAAGGGTGGTAATAGTGGTAGGCATCCAGCCCCCTGGCTTAGGGTGGTAGTAGTGGTAGGCATCTGGCACCCCCATGGCTAAGGGTGGTAGTAGTGGTAGGCATCCAGCCCCCTGGGTACGGGTGGTAGTGGTGGTGGGCATCTGGCACCCCCTGGCTAAGGGTGGTAGTAGTGGTAGGCATCCAGCCCCCTGGGTAAGGGTGGTAGTGGTGGTAGGCATCTGGCACCCCTGGCTAAGGGTGGTAGTAGTGGTAGGCATCTGGCACCCCCTGGCTAAGGGTGGTAGTAGTGGTAGGCATCCAGCCCCCTGGCTAAGGGTGGTAGTAGTGGTAGGCATCTGGCACCCCCATGGCTAAGAGTGGTAGTAGTGGTAGGCATCCAGCCCCCTGGGTAAGGGTGGTAGTGGTGGTAGGCATCTGGCACCCCCTGGCTAAGGGTGGTAGTAGTGGTAGGCATCCAGCCCCCTGGCTAAGGGTGGTAGTAGTGGTAGGCATCCAGCCCCCTGGGTAAAGGTGGTAGTAGTGGTGGGCATCTGGCACCCCCATGGCTAAGGGTGGTAGTAGTGATAGGCATCCAGCCCCCTGGGTAAGGGTGGTAGTTGTGGTGGGCATCGGGCACCCCCATGGCTAAGGGTGGTAGTAGTGGTAGGCATCCAGCCCCCTGGCTTAGGGTGGTAGTAGTGGTGGGCATCTGGCACCCCCATGGCTAAGGGTGGTAGTAGTGGTAGGCATCCAGCCCCCTGGGTAAGGGTGGTAGTGGTGGTGGGCATCTGGCACCCCCTGGCTAAGGGTGGTAGTAGTGGTAGGCATCCAGCCCCCTGGGTAAGGGTGGTAGTGGTGGTAGGCATCTGGCACCCCCCTGGCTAAGGGTGGTAGTAGTGGTAGGCATCCAGCCCCCCCGGGTAAGGGTGGTAGTGGTGGTAGGCATCTGGCACCCCCCTGGTTAAGGGTGGTAGTAGTGGTAGGCATCCAGCTCCCCTGGCTAAGGGTGGTAGTAGTGGTAGGCATCCAGCCCCCCCTGGGTAAAGGTGGGAGTAGTGGTGGGCATCTGGCACCCCCATGGCTAAAGGTGGTAGTTGTGGTAGGCATCCAGCCCCCCTGGCTAAGGGTGGTAGTAGTGGTAGGCATCTGGCACACCCCTGGCTAAGGGTGGTAGTAGTGGTAGGCATCCAGCCCCACTGACTTAGGGTGGTAGTAGTGGTGGGCATCTGGCACCCCCATGGCTAAGGGTGGTAGTAGTGGTAGGCATCCAGCCCCCCTGGGTAAGGGTGGTAGTGGTGGTGGGCATCTGGCACCCCCTGGCTAAGGGTGGTAGTAGTGGTAGGCATCCAGCCCCCTGGCTAAGGGTGGTAGTAGTGGTAGGCATCCAGCCCCCTGGGTAAGGGTGGTAGTAGTGGTAGGCATCTGGCACCCCCGGGCTAAGGGTGGTAGTAGTGGTAGGCATCCAGCCCCCTGGGTAAGGGTGGTAGTGGTGGTAGGCATCTGGCACCCCCTGGCTAAGGGTGGTAGTAGTGGTAGGCATCCAGCCCCCTGGGTAAGGGTGGTAGTGGTGGTAGGCATCTGGCACCCCCTGGCTAAGGGTGGTAGTAGTGGTAGGCATCCAGCCCCCTGGCTAAGGGTGGTAGTAGAAGTAGGCATCCAGCCCCCCCTGGGTAAAGGTGGGAGTAGTGATGGGCATCTGGCACCCCCATGGCTAAGGGTGGTAGTTGTGGTAGGCATCCAGCCCCCCTGGCTAAGGGTGGTAGTAGTGGTAGGCATCTGGCACCCCCCTGGCTAAGGGTGGTAGTAGTGGTAGGCATCCAGCCCCCCTGGCTTAGGGTGGTAGTAGTGGTGGTGGGCATCTGGCACCCCCATGGCTAAGGGTGGTAGTAGTGGTAGGCATCCAGCCCCCCGGGGTAAGGGTGGTAGTGGTGGTGGGCATCTGGCACCCCCCTGGCTAAGGGTGGTAGTAGTGGTGGGCATACAGCCCCCTGGCTAAGGGTGGTAGTAGTGGTAGGCATCCAGCCCCCTGGGTAAGGGTGGTAGTAGTGGTAGGCATCTGGCACCCCCATGGCTAAGGGTGGTAGTAGTGGTAGGCATCCAGCCCCCTGGCTTAGGGTGGTAGTAGTGGTAGGCATCTGGCACCCCCATGGCTAAGGGTGGTAGTAGTGGTAGGCATCCAGCCCCTGGCTAAGGGTGGTAGTAGTGGTAGGCATTTGGCACCCCCATGGCTAAGGGTGGTAGTAGTGGTAGGCATCCAGCCCCCTGGCCTAGGGTGGTAGTAGTGGTAGGCATCTGGCACCCCCTGGCTAAGGGTGGTAGTAGTGGTAGGCATCTGGCACCCCCATGGCTAAGGGTGGTAGTAGTGGTAGGCATCCAGCCCCCCTGGGTAAGGGTGGTAGTGGTGGTGGGCATCTGGCACCCCCCTGGCTAAGGGTGGTAGTAGTGGTAGGCATCCAGCCCCCCCTGGGCAAGGGTGGTGGTTGTGGTAGGCATCCAGCCCCTCCTGGGTAAGGGTGGTAGTGGTGGTGGGCATCTGGCACCCCCCTGGCTAAGGGTGGTAGTAGTGGTAGGCATCCAGCCCCCCCTGGGTAAGGGTGGTGGTTGTGGTAGGCATCCAGCCCCCCCTGGGTAAGGGTGGTAGTTGTGGTAGGCATCCGGCCCCCCCTCGGTAGGGGTGGTGGTGGTGGTGGGCATCTGGCACCCCCCTGGCTAAGGGTGGTAGTAGTGGTAGGCATCCAGCCCCCCCTGGGTAAGGGTGGTAGTGGTGGTGGGCATCTGGCACCCCCCTGGCTAAGGGTGGTAGTAGTGGTTGGCATCCGGCCCCCCCTGGGTAGGGGTGGTGGTGGTGGTGCGCATTCAGGCGCCTGTGTGCATATGTGGCATTGGTGATGGGCATCCCGCCACTATGGTGCTGCTGTTGCTGGTGTAAGTAAATTCTGCATCCCTCTGTGTGTGTGTGATGTGTCGTGTACGTGTTGTATGTGTTTTGTGATTGGTGTCTGACTTACCTTCTGTGCCGTACGCGTCCGTGCCTGTTCCGGTAGTAAATGTAGAATATTGGTATGATCGGGACGAAGGGATTCATGGTTGGTTCGTGTCGTTCGTCTTTCTCGTCGCTTCGCGTCGTCCTCGTCGCTGGCGTGTTCGCCTCGTAGCCGTGGATCGTGTTGTGGCGCGAATCGGAGCTTATGTGCGCCTCTCCCGGATGCTTTGACGTGCCGTGCGTAGCGGCGGGTTCGGTGCGTACGGAGCGCGCATCGTACTTGTTCGGCCGGACGGGGCTGCATTTTCCCTTCCGTGCAACTCGATTCTGCGTTTCCGGATTCGCCTCGGTCGGAGAACAGGTCCTGGATTGGGTGAGTACGACTCGGCCGGATTCTGTGCTGTTGTGCGCATCGTACTTACTCGTTCGGTATGATGTACGTATCGGTCAGGAAACAGGCATTCGCATGGCTTTTTTCCCGACCGAATGGTATTGGGTGCGCCTCCGACCGAGATCGGAATCGGCCCCTAAGTATTAAAACAACATGACAATATCAAACATGTTTGCCTTATTTCAGGACATCTCTTCCTTTTCTTCATAATATTACAGTAGAAGATTCTTCATCCTTCTAAATCAATCAGGGGATATCTTGTTGAAACTTCAATAGGTATGTTTCTTTTTAGCAATAGTGGATCATGTGTTGTTTCTGTCCTCATTTTAGTTGGGGCATTGTAATGTAAAGAATATACAGTGGATAATGTGCTGGTTTTGTTTTCATTTTTTAGTGGGGGCGCTGTAGAGTAAATAAAATAATATATGTCAACTTGTATGCCAACTTGTAACTAACTTTGTAATAATGTGTCATCATTTTGATGTAACAAATGTATTAATTGATAATGTATTATATTACATTTTTAGAAAACTCTGTCCTGAAGAAGGTGGTTGATCCTAGTCTCACCGAAACGCCGCGTCGACTTTTTTGTGTAGTTTTCTTGCCTAATTTTAACCTTGTTTTTATCTATTTTTATTTATGATCAAAGCTGCTGTGAAATGTATGTAGAATGGTTTTAATAATATGATGAATAAAATATTGATTTTATACAATCTTTATGACATTGTTTGATGGCATTATTATATTGGGTCCTGTAAGACGAGCATAAAAAATTGTGTGTTGCCCTGCACAAATTGATATACGTTATGTTAATTGCTGTTGTGTCTAACTAAATGTGCTTTAAAACCCCACTAAGAGTGTACATGTTGACAGAACAACACTGTATCCACATTTTAGCTAGGGACTCTCTTCTTTCTCTAGTCGAATCACCCCCGTCCCTATAATTAACAAAGGGTACACTCCTCTTTTTTGTCCTGTTACATACAGCTTGTCAGCTGGGAGTATTGCCATTTTTGGTTAGTATTGACTGTATAACCCTCATTAATACTTTCATAATGGATAACCTGAGAACATATGGGTTCACTGAAGATCAATTTAATAAGATAATCAATGGAACATTAAAAGATATTACCTCTATTACAATCACTAACGGAGACGAAGAACAATGGAAAGTTCTATGGAATTTAAAAAAAGGCTGTTAGGACCGAACTGCATGCTGATTTTCTAATTGAATATTGTAAAGGGAATAATACCGAGAGGCCTACAGGTTTGTAATGAACCTGGGGTTTTTGTTAAGAATCAAAAATTCATAGAAAACTGGACCTTTATTGCAAACAGATGCAGCCGGGATTGGATGTTGCTAATAATAGAGACTGCTCAAGAAGTATTGATCATAGAGAGAAAAGAGATTGAGGAAATGGAACTCAAACTTAAAGAAAGCACAGCATTAGAGGAGGCAAAAAGCTAATTAGAGGAGATCCAAAACGACATCACGGGATATAAAGAATATTTACTAAATAAAAAGCGAATAAACTTAGGAATGACATTTCCAAATATAATGTGGAACTAGTATATCCATATTTGCAAAAAGATTTCTATGACAGACCTAGAGAAGAACCCTATAATAATAAAAGAAATTGGGTACAACCGAGAAGGACATTTCCTAAAAAGAGAGTGATGTTCTTTGATACCTCGTATACTAGTTCAGAATCAGAAAACGAGGTACCAAAGGACGATTACAATACCAAGAACAGGGAAATGACCCCAAGTACAAGCAGAGATACTTTTTCTTTTTTAGAAAAGCGCCCGAACAATCGGGGCCAGACCAGGGGCAGACCCAGGGGGAGAGGGAATTTTTCACCTCGAATCCTACACAGAATCGACCTCATACGAGAAGCCAGAAACACTGGGATTAATTGATAAGGCACCGATTATCAATCTCTCCAATAGAGTACTGACACAAGTGGAGGTGACATTGTTAGAGAAAGGACTAGGATACGCAATAACTTCTCCTGTGGACAGATACAATCTTGAGAGAGACATTCAAAATTTCTTTAGAAAAATTTGTCTCAAATGTTATTTTGAAGGTAAAACCAAGATGCCAACACAAAACAAGTCAGGTTTGAAACCAAAATCCACCTGGACCCCTCCTTTGCAACTAGTTAAAAAGACATTGAAGTCTTTGAAAGAATAGTGGAGAAAAACATAGACGACCTTTTGAATAAAAAAATTTGGGTTGAGAATAACTTGACATCACACCAAAGCATTGCTCTATCAAACTTAGAACAATGCCAAAGTATAACCATCAAGCCCGCCGATAAAGGCGGGGGGATAGTGATCATGGAGACAAGTGATTATAACAGCAGAATGATGACTCTCCTTAACAACATTGAACATTGCCAGAAGTCCAGTAGAGACGAATGGAATGTTCTTGTACTTAAGGTCAAAAATCTTTTATCCTTAGCAAAAGAAGACGATGTAATTTGTCAAGACGAATTAAATTTTTTAAATAATCCCGAACCCATAATTCCAGCCCTTTATGGGTTACCTAAAGTACACAAAGACACCAATAATCCACCCATGAGACCGATCGTAGCAAGTATTGATTCCTTGACAGAGCCACTGAGTAAGTACATTGACATTTTCCTTCAGCCGTTAGTAGTCCAACAAAAGGCATACATCAAAGATACAACAGCAATGATTAGGAAAATAGAGAATCTTCCCTTTGACAGTGACACTCAGTGGCTCGTGACATTAGACATTGAAGCCTTATATTCAAATATCCCACAGGACGACACGATACAAATGATCAAAGATCTCATAAGTAACAACGATGAAGATCTAAATGCACATGCCACCTTCATCATAGACTGTGTGGAAATTATTTTGAAAAACAATATTTTTCTTTTCAACACAGGCTTTTTTAAACAAACAAAAGGGACCAGTATGGGAGCGACCTGCGCTCCCAGTCTGGCATGTCTGTACGTAGGGATGTTTGAAGAGAAACATATTTTTAACACAGCGGCACCATTCTTCAAAAACATAACGGCGTGGTCCCGCTATATAGACGATATTTTTTTCTTGTGGACAGGCACAAAAGAAATTCTTATGGAATTTATAGAGTGGCTTAATATGGGAGATAGAAATCTCCATTTCACATCTTCCATCAATAAAGAAAGTTGTGACTTTCTAGACATTAAGATTAAAAATGTAAATGAGGCACTTCAAGTTGAACTGTACACCAAGCCTACAGACAGAAACACTATCTTGCATTACGAGAGTAATCATCCAGCCTGTCAAAAGATAATATCCCTTTCGGGCAATACCTGAGGATCAGGCGTAATTGTAGCAATATTAAGGACTACAACCTACATGCAGATAGATTGACCAATAAACTTTTAAATAGGGGATACTCAAGAAAAATGTTGAAACGCGCATACAAACGTGCTAAATATTATAATAGAGACTCCCTGTTTGAAACAAAAGAAGCAAATCAAACCTCAGGTGAACTACCTTTGATCCTTGTTACAAACTACAGTACCATTAGCAATAAGGTCAAAAATATTATCAATAGAAATTGGCATTTAATAAACTCACAAGAAAAACCTATGTTTTCATTCTGGCGAAATCGTACTATTAGGAATTGTCTGGTACACACCTACAGGAATGTGATTCCTACCAAACAACTAAGCATAACAAACTCCCCTTTACCCACTGGTACTTTTCCTTGCAGTTCATGCAACAATTGCAATAACATTTTGAAAGGGACCAGTGTGGTTCATAACAACGTAACCCATTATTTTAAGAATATGGCGAATTGCCGCTCAAAAAACTTGATTTACCTAATTCTGTGTCCATGTAAATTGGGCTACATAGGAGAGACGTCAAGAGAAATTAGAATTAGGATTAATGAGCACAAATCGGCTATACGGACCTGCAAGAGAAATGCCCCTTTAGTGGAACATTGGGCAGAAAAGGGACATACAGTCGATCAGATCCAATGGTGCGTTTAGAAATAGTCCAGATGAATGCACGTGGCGGTGACTCCACAAAAAACGCAAGAAAAGAGAACAGTTTTATATGTCCAAGTTTAAAACCTTTAGACAAGGCCTAAACAGTAGGGAGGACTGGGAAAAACTGATACAATAGCTGTCCCATGTCTGATGTTATCAATCTAACTATGACAATACAATGAACTTTCGTAGATGATACCGATAATTATCTGAGGACATATCATTTACAAGCCGCCAGAAGTCGAAATAGAATTATAAAATGAACAGTAGTGCACCATACCTGTTTGCTAACTCAAAGATGGCTGCCCCCCTTCTTTGTTGTTTAGGCTTTCTCAATGAAGGTAAGATATAGTAATGATTAATCCCTACCTATACATTACTCGCTAACCACAATGATTATGGTATCGATATTTATCCCAGGAAATATCATTGACAAGCCGCCAGAAGTTTAAACAGAAATAGATTTATAAAACGAACAGTAGTACACCATACTTGTTTGCCAATTTAAAGATGGCTGCCGCCCTTCTTTACTTTTTAGGTCTTCTTAACTAAGGCATGTAATAGTAAAAATTAATACATTACTAGACTCTACTCACTAACCATCATAATTATTAATAAGAAATAGAATTTCCACCGTTGGAAATGAAAAGAGTAGACTATATTGATTTGTTTATCCTCCCGCGATATAAATCAAGGGACCATTGCCAATTCAAAGATGGCCGACCCTATTTTCACCATTTTAACAAGTTTTTCTCAATGATGGCGGAAATCACATGACCGTCAATTAGGTATTTAAAGCTGAGTAGAGGTCAGTCTGTCCATATATCCTGACTCGTGAGGACGTTCGTAGGCTGCAGGGAGGCCGAAACTCTTGTATTCAGTAAGTACTGGGCGGGGTGCTGTGATTTTCTAGCCTCTTTAGCCTCTTTAGTACAGACCAACCTCAGATTGATGTAAAATAAAAGAATGCATATTAGAAAGTCTTGCATTTAGTAAGTACTGGGCGGGTTGCCAGGGTTTTGGGCTTCATTAGCACAGACCAATTTTAGATAGATGCAAATTAAAGGAATATACATTAGATTATGTTTGTGAGTAAGCTGTTTCCACGCGGTAGTACGTATAAATATAATAATAGTAACCATAGTAGCCGCACAAAGAATCTAAGCTATAACTGATACAAGGGCTATTCCCACTTGATTTTGGTTACGATATAGTTAAGTCTTTAAATTAGTTTGTGTACACGATACAGTTGACTCTTCGCGATACGACAAATAATATCAGCGATCATAGTAGTCGTAACAAATAACCTAAATTAAAGCTAAGAGCTGCTTTTTCTGTATTTTTACAGCCTTCCTCGCAACGTTGCAATATCTATAAAGCAACGATATCCAGGTAATTTTGAGTGTTTAACCGGTTTATGGCAATTCATCTCAGTACGATATGACACACTCTAGATAACAATGTATATATTTATCCCTTAGTAATCCCTCACCCGAGATTGCTACATATATTGTCAAGTAAAACCTCGGCTTATCTGCTTGCAATGAAAGGATACTGGTTTTTTATGGGTAAGCGTTAGTCTACTCTGATTATTTTATCAATACACAATAGATTTGAAAAACAACTTATTTGGATATTCTCTTTTCTAAAAGGTTTTTAATCTGCTACAAATCTATCGGTGGCGCCTACGAACGTAATTTTAGAAGAGATAGTACCATATAAAAAGGTACATCACAATTAATACTGTGAAGGATATGTATACCTCAAAAAAAAAAAAAATTAAAATCGATTTTGAAAAAAAAGATTTAGTATTAAAACAACATGACAATATCAAACATGTTTGTCTTATTTCAGGACATCTCTTCCTTTTCTTCATAATATTACAGTAGAAGATTCTTCATCCTTCTAAATCAATCAGGGGATATCTTGTTGAAACTCCAATAGGTATGTTTCTTTTTAGCAATAGTGGATCATGTGTTGTTTCTGTCCTCATTTTAGTTGGGGCATTGTAATGTAAAGAATATACAGTGGATAATGTGCTGGTTTTGTTTTCATTTTTAGTGGGGCGCTGTAGAGTAAATAAAATAATATATGTCAACTTGTATGCCAACTTGTAACTAACTTTGTAATAATGTGTCATCATTTTGATGTAACAAATGTATTAATTGATAATGTATTATATTACATTTTTAGAAAACTCTGTCCTGAAGAAGGTGGTTGATCCTAGTCTCACCGAAACGCCGCGTCGACTCTTTTGTGTAGTTTTCTTGCCTAATTTTAACCTTGTTTTTATCTATTTTTATTTATGATCAAAGCTGCTGTGAAATGTATGTAGAATGGTTTTAATAATATGATGAATAAAATTTGATTTTATACAATCTCTATGACATTGTTTGTTGGCATTATTATATTGGGTCCTGTAAGACTAGCATAAAAAATAGTGTGTTGCCCTGCACAAATTGATATACGTTATGTTAATTGCTGTTGTGTCTAACTAAATGTGCTTTACAACCCCACTAAGAGTGTACATGTTGACAGAACAACACTGTAACCACATTTTAGCTAGGGACTCTCTTCTTTCTCTAGTCTATGTTAAAATAATGCAACTGCCGTTGGAATCATTTGCTATTGCCTTTTAAAGTGCATTTTTCTTCACTTCTGCTAAATAGGCCTCAATTATACCTCAATGTCATCTTTTTAAAATGGATGCTACATCACATTCGTGCTTTGTTTATGTTTCTCCTGCATGTAGTCAAGTGAGATTTGAATTGTTTATTCCTGAATTACACTGTTTTCAAAGAAAGACATCTAGCACAGGCTCACTATTGTAACATGTTTTCAAGGATCTTCCGTTTGCACTCAGTGTCATTCATTCACAATGGTTTACTGTTGTTTATGTAACTAACATCTCTGGATGACATGGGTTTCTACTAGGGATGCAGTCTGATTTCTTACTGAATTTGCTGCACATTTGAGACCTAACCTTCTTCTAATTTTGCCTATTATTCTGCATTGTACCTATTACTGAGAGACTTCATAGCAATGACTTTATACATTTAATTGAGATTCGCTGCATTTCTGTACTGTACACTTTTGAGTTTTTGTAATACAACTTCATAGTTTTTTCTAAATTCGGCTCTTAATCTCACTTATTGAGTCAGTCTTTTCTTCTTTGATTGTATTTTGATTTGTTGATTTGTACCTCGTCTCCGGGACACATTGCCTCATGAAATTGAGGTTAACACCATTACGATCCACTCCACTGTTGTGTCTGGTTCTGATGTGTAAGATCTTTTGGGGTACAGCGAGCCCACAATCGTTCTGATTGCTTTTTACTGAGAAGAAACCATCACACATTTGCCCACACCTGCTCCACAAAGAATACCACCAGCCATCTTGCATCTTCATTTTTCTTTTAATTTCCAGCTCCCATTATCAGTTGCTCCATGGATAGATTAGACATTGTATATTTGTGCTTGGCTGTCAAATTAAATATATATATTACATATATGTATTACCTATAAAAGCACGGTCGATTTGAATTTTATTTGTTTTTATAATAATTATTGTTAAGATAGGGTTTCTTACAATATGTAAAATCTAATAAAATATTATTTACTTGAGAAAAGAAATCATAAGACATTTGCTATCAAGGCAAAGACGCTTTGCGAGGGATGTCGGGGTCCAGATTCTGGGGAGGCATGGCTTGCTCCATGGCTGGTTGGTGGGCCTTCCATGCTCTCTGGTGCTCAAGGAGGACTCGAGTGGAGCCCGGCAGCCCTCGCTTAGGAATATCAGAAGTGTTTTGAATCGAATGGAGAGAAGCTGGCTCGTACCAGCTAAAGAGATACAACACTGCAAAGCATATTTTCTTCAACTTCTAGCATTCCTCTCCCCGGACCTTATATTTGCTGGGGCAGTGTTATTTGAAGTAACAAACGTTTTTAGAAGCAAACTTCCATATGCCAATTGTTAGACCTGGCACCATTGGCGTGGGTCTCCCTTCCATTTTTTGCTGTTGCCTCTTATGTTTTTGCTGGTTTTAGATGCTTTTGGGCACTGTGCCACTGCTGTTCAGTGCCAC
Organism: Calotriton arnoldi; assembly: GCA_963921515.1. Taxonomy (NCBI): domain Eukaryota; kingdom Metazoa; phylum Chordata; class Amphibia; order Caudata; family Salamandridae; genus Calotriton; species Calotriton arnoldi. The sequence goes on along the minus strand of CAWUFW010007371.1, from coordinate 879,903 downwards.
AGTGCAAGTGCTCCCTATGGTAAATTGATGTATGGATTAGTGACTCCATGATTGGCTTGTTTGGCTTACTGTCAGACCCTAGTACAGTGCACTGCGTGTGCCCAGGGCTTGTAAATCAAATGCTGCTGGTGGGCTTGCAGCACTGGTTGGAGCCACCCACCGGAGCAGCGTGTAAAGTGTGTCTCAGGCCTGCCATTGCAGAGCCTGTGGGCAGTCTGGTACTGCCATGTTGACTGGGCAAGTGTACCCACTTGCCAGTCCTTAAACCTTCCCTTTTATACATATTAGTCACCCCTAAGGTAGGCCCAAGGGCAGGGTGCATTGTAGGTAAAGGTAGGACATGCCCTGGTGTGTGTGGCATGTCCTAATAGTGAATTACAGCCATTTTTGTTTTTCACTATTGCAAGGCTACCTGTTCCCCATAGGCCAGAATGGGCAGTTAGATTATTACATCTTATAATCCTAACTGACTCAGGGAACCTGGTAGAAATTCGAGTTTAGTACGCCTGAACTCAGAATGATAAAATACATCTTTTAGTGAAGTTGGTTTTAACATTCTGTGTTTGAAAATACCACTTTTAGAAAGTAGGTATTTTCTTGCCTAACTATCCAAGCCTGCCTCTGCTAGGTTGTGTATTCCTTGTCTGGAGATTGAGTGACAGGGGCTGGGGGTGGCTACAGGAGACAGGGTGAGTCAGCGCAGGGCTGAATAGAAAGATCTGCATCCAGAGTGGAGGGAGGAGTTGCACCTGGGTCTGAATAGAGCTGTGCCTGCCTTCCACAATGCTGGCTCCACCTCCAGCCGGGCGGCTGAGCACTCTGCCCCACATTCTGAAAGGAAAGAAGGAGTCAGAAAAACAAAGTGCTCCAGGACTGACCAGAACTGGTTTTGGACTAGGCAGAGGCCTCTCTGCCTTCAGAGAACAAAGAGAAACTGTGTATAAAAGGGGACCCAGACCCCTAGGAAATTAGATCACTTCTGGGAATCAAGACGAACCTTTGCTGAGGAGAAGAACCAGGAAGCTGAAGGAGGAGACTACCCCTGTGCTGTGTGTTTGGGGGTTGGCCTGCAGTGGTTGCTTCATTGCCAAAGAAAGGAGAAAAGGACTGAGTGTACTTTCTATCAACTTGAAGAAGAATCTCCAAGGGCTTGAACTAGAGCTTGCCTCCTGCCTGAAGTCTCAGGGATACAAGACTTCACCAACCAGCTCCCCCCTGAATTCCCTTGCTGGGAATTGAAGAGCCTGCTGCTGTGCTGGGCCTTCTGAGAGACTGCGTGTCGCTGGGAGCTGGAAGCGCGACGCAACAACGAGAAGCGTGTCGCCGCCGCAGTCATCGCATCGCCGAGGAAGCGAGACGCCGCTGCCGCTGTCATCATCGCATCGCCGAAGCGCGGCGCATCGCCAGAGAAGTGGGATGCTGCCACGAAGGACATCATCGCATCACCGGAGAAGCGCGTCGCAGGGCCTGTTGCGGCTCCCAAGATCATCGAGTCGCCGTCGGGCGTGCACGCATCGCACCAACGTTGTCGCATCGCAGCCAAGACGCCATTTTTATCGCATCGCACCGGAGAAGAGTATCGCATCGAGGTGCCATCTGTCGCATCGCACCGGAGAGCAGTAAGAAACCGACGCATCAACTCCCCACACAGTAAGGAAGCGAGCACCAACTCCCCTGCGCAGCAGTAAGGAACCGACGCATCCACTCCCCTGAGTGTACGCAACCGATGCATCACCTTCCCTGCGACCCTTTTGTTTTCTTTGCGTTACGCATTCAAGGTACATTGAGAGTAAAGTGTCGCATCTACAACTTGAGAGAACTGAACTATTTTATAACATTCTAAAGTCTATTTTTGAGTACAGTATTGTGGATTTTTGTCGTTTGGTCTTGTGTTAAGTCTATATAAAAATACTATTTTTATAATACAACCTGTGTGGTGTCCATCTGTAGTGTTGTCACTGTATTACTGTATGTGTTCACAAATGCTTTACACACTGCCTCTGAGATAAGCCTGCCTGCTCGTGCCAAGCTACCAAAGGGGGTGAGCAGGGGTTATTTTAGGAGTGTAGCCCCTCACCCTGACTAGACGCAAGGGTCCCTATTTGTCACAGGTACATACATATGCCAACTAGAGACCCCCAAATCTAACATTGGTGGTCAGCGGTGAGGATTTGGACTTGCATTTGTGATTCATATACAGTGATTGGTGTACACTACTAGTGAGTGCAGACCATAACGCAACCACATACTTTTGAGAATTTTTTCCTTGGAACTTCTTTTCTATTTTTGATTCTTGAGAACTGCCAGTCTTTTTACTACCATGAGCAAGTCAGCATCCATAGTATCTGTAGACATTGTTTTGGAAGAAGAGAGAATTGATACCTACCCTGTGCCTTATCTCAAAGCTTTGTGCAAGAAATGTAAAATCTCTGTGAAAGGCCTCACCAGGAAAGAGGAATACCAAAAGGCGCTGAGGGCCTGGGTAGAATCTAGGAATGCCAGTGAGCATCCTGAGGAGCCAGTAATGGAGGCAGAGGATTTAAATGAGCACCTTGAGGGGCCAGTGGGCCCAACTGGAGGAAAGCACCTTCAGGGGCGGGCAGCAGTGTTTCTTCCAAAGGGTTGTCCCCAGGAGAGCTGGAGGACAGAGCAAGGGAAGAGGATGCATAAATTGGAGCTAGCTAGGCTCAAAATGGATGGTCAGAAAGACATAGAGAGCAAGAAAATAGAGCTTGGGATGGAGTTAGAAATGAAGAAGTTAGCCTTAGAGGAAAAGAGAATGCATTTTGAGCATGAGAGAGGATTGAGGGAATTGGAACTCAAGGCCAAGAAGTTACAGGTTCCTCCCTCTGGTGGCAGCACACCGCCAGTGCATGTAGAAGCAAGAACCTACATTCCCAAAGATGTAGTTAAAGATTTCCACAAGAATGAGGATATTGGTCAGTGGTTTAGGGCTTATGAAGCTGCAATGTTGGCCCACCGGGTCCCTGAGAAGGATTGGGGAGCGGGGTTGTGGGGCCGCTTTGTTAGTGATGGGAGGGACACTTTGTTGGATTTGCCTACAGAGGAGCAGATGTCCTATACCCACATGAAGGGAGCCCTAATGTCCAGATTTGGTTTGACCCCAGAGCTATATAGACAAAGGTTTAGAAATTGCAGACAACTGGAGTCTACCACTTGGGTGGAATATGTGTCTTTCTTTTGCAGAGCATTGGATGGTTGGGTGAAGGGTAGCAAAGTGAATAATTTTGAGGCGCTCTATGATTTGCTTGCAAGGGAGCACTTGTCAAATAACTGTTTTCCAGAGCTACGCCAGCATCTTATTGATAGCAAGCTGACTAACCCTAGGAAGCTTGCTGAGGAGGCGGACCGCTGGGTGAGCACCCGGGTCCAGAAGGGTCATGTGGGAGACTTCGCCAAAGGTGGGCAGGGTCCCCAGCAGAAGAGTGGGGGGACAAGGGTAAACAGAGGGAGTTCCAGAAAGGGCCCCAAGTAATCCCCAAGGGAACCAAGGGAAAGGTTCCCAGCCTCCCCTGAGAAGAAGGCAGTGGCCCCGACAGATAAGCCTGTTCACAAGGGGCCCAAGACCTGTTTTAAGTGTGGTCTAGTAGGCCACTGTTCTTATGATGCTAGATGTCCCTTGTATGGGAAGACAGCACCCACTGGTGCACCACCCCGGCAGTTGGCTAGTGTAGCCCTGGGGGAGGAGATGGGTGCCCAAGGTGGGTGGGGTCCCGCAGAGATGTCCCTTGTCTCTTTAGGAGACTGTGAGGTGGTCCCCAGGACCCAACTGCCTGATAACACTAAAAATACAGGCAGTGGGTGACCATCAATGGCAAGAGGGTGGAAGCTCTTAGAGACACCGGAGCCAGTGTGACAGCTGTCAGTTGTCGGTTGGTGTCTGAAGAGCAGGTAGTCCCAAATGCATTTTACCCAGTTGTTGCCGCTGACAACACAGAGAGCCACTGCAAGGTGGCACAGGTTCCCTTTGAGTGGGGGGTCTCAGGGACTCTTCAAGTAGCTGTGAGGCCAGCCATGCCTGTTGAATGTCTGATAGGTAACGATTTGGAGAGCTCCCCTTGGGCTAAGGTGGAGCGGAGAGCTCATTTAGAGATGTTGGGTTTGCCTGAGTGGGCCTGCGTGACCACTCGGTCTATGGCAGCCAGTAAGGGTGTTCAAGAGGACCTGGAGCCTGAGAAAATGGCCCAGGTGCCTGCCTTAAAGAGAAGAGGTAGGGGCGCGGGAAGCCGGCCCCTGAGATTCCCACAGCCCAGGAGGAGGCGGACCCTGAGGGGGAGCCTACCGGGGAAGAGATTGCTGAACTGGGAGACCTGCCTGAGCGGACCCATTGGCAGCAGGAAGGAGGTCCCTCCAGGGAAGAGTTCTGTGAGGAGCAGAACAAGTGCCCTTCTCTTGTGGGTTTGCGGCAGCAGGCTGCAAACCAGGCAGCAGGTGATCAGTCTGGATCACATTGGATCTACTGGGAGAATGGTCTCCTGTATAGTGAGCCTAAGGTTGCTGAGCCTGGGTCAGCCCGTGTGCTGGTGGTACCCCAGCGCTTCAGAGCCTTCCTACTGGGGCTGGCTCATGATGTGCCTTTAGCAGGACATTTGGGGCAGGACAAGACCTTTGAAAGGCTTGTCACCCATTTTTATTGGCCCCAAATGCGCAAGAGTTCAGACACTCATTGCAGGACCTGTCAGACTTGCCAGGCAAGTGGAAAGAGTGGGAGGAAGCGCAAGGCTCCTCTCCAGCCATTCCCTGTGGTCAGCACCCCCTTTGAAAGGGTGGGCATTGACATTGTGGGGCCTCTGGATCCCAAGACAGCCATGGGCAACAGGTTCATCCTGGTCTTGGTGGACCATGCCACCCGGTACCCGGAAGCCATCCCTCTCAGAACAGTGACGGCCCCCGTGGTGGGACGTGCACTGATGGGGATTTTCTCCCGCGTGGGGTTTCCCAGAGAGGTGGTGTCAGACCGAGGTACCAACTTCATTTCCAAGTATATGAAGTCCCTGTGGCAGGAGTGTGGTGTAACCTACAAGTTCACCACTCCTTACCACCCCCAAGGTAATGGGCTGGTTGAGAGATTCAACCGGACCCTCAAAGGCATGATTATGGGTCTTGAGGAACCCATGAGGCGTAAGTGGGACGTCCTCTTACCATGCCTTCTCTTTGCTTACCGTGAGGTGCCACAGAAATCTCTAGGGTTCAGTCCCTTTGAGCTTCTCTATGGACACCCAGTGAGAGGACCTTTGAGTTTGGTCAAGGAAGGCTGGGAGCAATCTCCCAGGAAACCTCCCAGGATGTATATAGCTACATGCTGGCCTTTAGGAACCAAACTAGGCGATTCAGAAAACTCGCTGAGGCGAAGCTGGAAGCCAGCCAGGAGGAGATGAAGCGGTGGTACGACCAGAATGCCACTCTGGTTGAGCTTCAGCCTGGTCAGAAAGTGTGGGTCATGGCCCCAGTGGAGCCCTGTGCGCTCCAGGATAAGTGGACCGGACCATTTGAGGTGGTGGAGCGCAAGAGTCCGGTTACCTACTTGGTGGACTTGCGGTCTCCCAGGAACCCCTTGCGGGTCCTGCATGTCAACCGCCTGAAGCCCCACTTAGAGAGGTCCGAAGTGGGCATGCTCCTAGCAACAGATGCTGGAATGGAGGAGGAGACTGAACCTCTTCCTGACCTCCTGTCTGCAACAGAGCAAGATGGGTCAGTGGATGGAGTGAACCTCTCTTCCACCCTGACCCCTGAGCAGCAGAATGACTGTCACCAGTTGCTGGGACAGTTTTCTGACCTGTTCTCCCTGATTCCCAGTGTCACTGATTGGTGCGTCCATGATGTAGACACTGGGGACAGTCCTCCTGTCAAGCACAAAACTTACAGGGTGACTGACAGGGTGAGAGCTTGCATCAAGGAGGAGGTCTCCAAGATGCTTGCGTTGGGGGTGATTGAGTCCTCTAACAGTCCTTGGGCCAGCCCAGTGGTCTTGGTCCCAAAGGCTGCCGCACCGGGTGTCTCACCAGAACTGCGGTTCTGTGTGGACTACTGAGGGCTCAATTCAGTCACCAGGACTGACGCGCACCCCATCCCCAGAGCTGATGAGCTCATTGATCGGTTAGGGGCTGCCCGGTACCTCAGCACGTTTGACTTAACATCTGGGTACTGACAGATCGCCTTGACTGATGGGGCAAGAGAGAGGTCAGCATTCTCCACACCAGATGGGCACTACCAATTCCGGGTTATGCCCTTTGGGATGAAGAATGCCCCTGCCACCTTTCAGAGGTTGGTCAACCAGGTGTTGGCTGGACTGGAAGAGTTCAGTGCCGCCTACCTGGATGACATTGCAGTGTTCAGCGCCAGTTGGGAAGAACATCTGCGCCACCTCTGGGAAGTGTTGATGGCGCTGCGGAGAGCAGGCCTCACGATCAAGGCGAGTAAGTGCCAGATCGGGCAGGGTTCCGTGGTGTACTTGGGACACCAGGTTGGGAGCGGCCAGGTGGCGCCCCTACAACCCAAGATTGAGACCATCCTGACTTGGGAACCCCCAAGACCCAGACAGAGGTGAGAGCCTTTTAGGACTCACTGGGTATTACAGGAGGTTTGTCAAGGGGTATGGCAGCATTGTTGCACCCTTGACAGAGCTGACTTCCAGGAAGCAGCCCAAGAGAGTGATTTGGACTGACACCTGTCAGAGAGCTTTTGATGCCCTGAAGACTGCCATGTGCACGGCGCCCGTGCTCCTGGCACCCAACTTCTCAAAAGAGTTTATTGTGCAAACAGACGCTTCAGAGCATGGTGTGGGGGCTGTTCTATCACAGATTAATGAGGAGGGCCTAGACCAACCGGTAGCCTTCATCAGTAGGAGGTTACTTCCACGGGAACAGAGGTGGAGTGCAATTGAGCATGAGGCATTTGCTGTGGTCTGGGCACTGAAGAAGTTGAGACCATACTTGTTTGGGACTCACTTCCGGGTTCAGACAGACCACAGGCCCCTCAGATGGCTGATGCAGATGAGGGGTGAGAATCCAAAGCTGTTGAGGTGGTCCATATCCCTACAGGGGATGGACTTTACGGTGGAACACCGCCCTGGTACAGAACACGCCAATGCTGATGGTCTGTCCAGATTTTTCCGCTTTAGTGATGAGAACTCCCCGGAGGTAGGGTAGTTCTCCCCACATTTCAGCTGGAGGGGACACGTGTTAGACCTGGCACCATTGGCGTGGGTCTCCCTTCCATTTTTGCTGTTGCCTCTTATGTTTTTGCTGGTTTTAGATGCTTTTGGGCACTGTGCCACTGCTGTTCAGTGCCACAGTGCAAGTGCTCCCTATGGTAAATTGATGTATGGATTAGTGATTCCATGATTGGCTTGTTTGGCTTACTGTCAGACCCTAGTACAATGCACTGCGTGTGCCCAGGGCTTGTAAATCAAATGCTGCTGGTGGGCTTGCAGCACTGGTTCTGCCACCCAGCGGAGCAGCGTGTAAAGTGTGTCTCAGGCCTGCCATTGCAGAGCCTGTGGGCAGTCTGGTACTGCCATGTTGACTGGGCAAGTGTACCCACTTGCCAGTCCCTAAACCTTCCCTTTTATACATATTAGTCACCCCTAAGGTAGGCCCAAGGGCAGGGTGCATTGTAGGTAAAGGTAGGACATGCCCTGGTGTGTGTGGCATGTCCTAATATTGAATTACAGCCATTTTCGTTTTTCACTATTGCAAGGCTACCTGTTCCCCATAGGCCAGAATGGGCAGTTAGATTATTACATTTTATAATCCTAACTGACTCAGGGAACCAGGTAGAAATTCGAGTTTAGTACGCCTGAACTCAGAATGATAAAATACATCTTTTAGTGAAGTTGGTTTTAACAATCTGTGTTTGAAAATACCACTTTTAGAAAGTAGGTATTTTCTTGCCTAACTATCCAAGCCTGCCTCTGCTAGGTTGTGTATTCCTTGTCTGGAGATTGAGTGACAGGGGCTGGGGGTGGCTACAGGAGACAGGGTGAGTCAGCGCAGGGCTGAATAGAAAGATCTGCATCCAGAGTGGAGGGAGGAGTTGCACCTGGGTCTGAATAGGGCTGTGCCTGCCTTCCACAATGCTGGCTCCACCTCCGGCCGGGCGGCTGAGCACTCTGCCCTACATTCTGAAAGGAAAGAAGGAGTCAGAAAAACAAAGTGCTCCAGGACTGACCAGAACTGGTTTTGGACTAGGCAGAGGCCTCTCTGCCTTCAGAGAACAAAGAGAAACTGTGTATAAAAAGGGGACCCAGACCCCTAGGAAATTAGATCACTTCTGGGAATCAAGACGAACCTTTGCTGAGGAGAAGAACCAGGAAGCTGAAGGAGGAGACTACCCCTGTGCTGTGTGTTTGGGGGTTGGCCTGCAGTGGTTGCTTCATTGCCAAAGAAAGGAGAAAAGGACTGAGTGTGCTTTGTATCAACTTGAAGAAGAATCTCCAAGGGCTTGAACTAGAGCTTGCCTCCTGCCTGAAGTCTCAGGGATACAAGACTTCACCAACCAGCTCCCCCCTGAATTCCCTTGCTGGGAATTGAAGTGCCTGCTGCTGTGCTGGGCCTTCTGAGAGACTGCGTGTCGCTGGGAGCTGGAAGCGCAACGCAACAACGAGAAGCGTGTCGCCGCCGCAGCCTCTGTCATCGCATCGCCGAGGAAGCGAGACGCCGCTGCCGCTGTCATCATCGCATCGCCGAAGCGCGGCGCATCGCCGGAGAAGCGGGACGCTGCCACGAAGGACATCGTCGCATCACTGGAGAAGCGCGTCGCAGGGCCTGTCGCGGCTCCCAAGATCATCGAGTCGCCGCACGGCCGTCGGCCGTGCACACATCGCACCAACTTTGTCGCATCGCAGCCAAGACGCCATTTTTATCGCATCGCACCGGAGAAGAGTATCGCATCGAGGTGCCATCTGTCGCATCGCACCGGAGAGCAGTAAGAAACCGACGCATCAACTCCCCACACAGTAAGGAAGCGAGCATCAACTCCCTGCGCAGCAGTAAGGAACCAACGCATCCACTCCCCTGAGTGTACGCAACCGATGCATCACCTTCCCTGCGACCCTTTTGTTTTCTTTGCGTTACGCATTCAAGGTACATTGAGAGTAAAGTGTTGCATCTACAACTTGAGAGAACTGAACTATTTTATAACATTCTAAAGTCTATTTTTGAGTACAGTATTGTGGATTTTTGTCGTTTGGTCTTGTGTTAAGGCTATATAAAAATACTATTTTTATAATACAACCTGTGTGGTGTCCATCTGTAGTGTTGTCACTGTATTACTGTATGTGTTCACAAATGCTTTACACACTGCCTCTGAGATAAGCCTGCCTGCTCGTGCCAAGCTACCAAGGGGGTGAGCAGGGGTTATTTTAGGAGTGTAGCCCCTCACCCTGATTAGACGCAAGGGTCCCTATTTGTCACAGGTACCTACCTATGCCAACTAGAGACCCCCAAATCTAACACCAATGAATCCAACTATATATAAAAATAGACACAGAAATACATACACAAACGCAGGAAAGCGTACATTTAAAAATAAATGCATAAACTGAATAAAGGCAATAGGAAAGTGCGGACTGCCTACTCATTGGAGGACTGCCAGGGATGGGATGGGAGGGTAATCATATGCACTAGGCATACCGAGGGGAAGATGCAGGATGCGGCTCCTGAATTTATAAGCGCCCCTTGCAGCGCGCACGCCTTCCTATCACTGTGGCGCTTTGGTATCTATCTGCCGCAGCCAGACATCAGTGAAGGACGAGGTAGACCGAAGAAGCGCCGGCCCTCATATCTGAGATCATTAAGGAAGAGCCAGACATGTGGACAAATGGAAGAGAAGTTTTATTGACTCCGCTGTCACTTAGGATGTGCGCGAGATGAGAGATGTCAGCTTGGATATCTGTGATCGTTCGGTGCGGTGTATGCAAACACCAAGAGAAGCGCTTCCTCCAGTCTGTCAATCAGCTCAGATTTCACTCCACTGATTCCAGTCCCCCCCCCTCCTCTCACGCCGCCCCTCCGCTTCCCCCATCCTTCATTATCAAGCGCTTTCCCCTTCCTGTGGGAATTTAAAAGACATATAGACTCGGCGGTGTCCCAAATCCACTCCAGGGCCTTAATCAGATACTATTTCTAAGCAGGAGAGCACGCTCGATTCTACCCAGATGAAAGCACCAGCGTTTCACATTAATAGCCTTTAATGAACCCACCCTGCTCACGCCTACACCTGTCACAGCAAATGAGAAACACACATCCTCCCGGCACGTATATACAATGATGCCTCAGTAAGCTAGGCGTACTTACAAAGTGACTGCAGAATGAGATCACCAGGTCAGTCATTCTTAGGGTGACCAGATTTTCAGAATTAAATACCAGGACGGGCACAAACATAGAAATAGGACTAAATGTTCTATTAGGTCTCAGGGCTTCTTTACACACACATATATATATATATATATATAAATACAATTTTTTTTAAAACACAAATACCAAAACCAAGTTCCCTTCACAAAAAAGAAGAACGAGCCACACAGGTACAGCAGGTCCAGCATGCTTTAATCGGCTTTCAGGGCATGACGCGTTTCGTAATTAAACTTTTTCAAATGCCTCAAAATTGTGAATGCTCGCAAATGTCCACCTTTAAACCAGCTTGCCTCACTAGGTCTGGCTGAAGTCATCTGGCAGGCACTGGGGAGTATCTCGAAACTCAGCACTCCGAGTCTCCGGTAAGGCAGTGACACAGCGTTTGTACTTCCCAAGTGGGCGGTGCCTGCCTCTTCTCCCCTTTGCACCTGGATCTTGCTTGTGGAGAAAAAGCGGCTGACCTGGACTTTCACCCCGCATAGCGCAACTTAATCCTCGGAGCATCTCAACAGTGTATTATGCTCCTCGTGCAGTCACGGTCCAACCAAATGGTAGGTTTCAGCTGCGAAATGCGGTGGTTCAGCGTTTCCCCAGTCCATGAGGTACACCAAAAGCGCTTGTCACTGCTACCGCTGAACAACTTGTGGGGTGGGGGCTCAGTGCGCTGTGGCCGTGCACATAATATCCAAAACCAAGTTCCCTTCACAAAAAGAAGAACGAGCCACACAGGTACAGCAGGTCCAGCACGCTTTAATCGGCTTTCAGGGCATGACGCGCTTCGTAATGAAACTTTTTCAAATGCCTCAAAATCGTGAATGCTCGCAAATGTCCACCTTTAAACCAGCTTGCCTCGATATGATTGGCTGAAGTCATCTGGCAGGCACTGGGGAGTATCTCGAAACTCGGCACTCCGAGTCTCCGGTAAGGCAGTGACACAGCGTTTGTACATCCCAAGTGGGCGGTGCCTGCCTCTTCTCCCCTTTGCACCTGGATATTGCTTGTGGAGAAAAAGTGGCTGATCTGGACTTTCACCCCCCCCGCATAGCGCAACTTAATCCTCGGAGCATCTCAACAGTGTATGATGCTCCCTCGTGCAGTCACGGTCCAACCAAATGGTAGGTTTCAGCTGCGAAATGCGGTGGTTCAGCGTTTCCCAGTCCATGAGGTACACCAAAAGCACTTGCCACTGCCACCGCTGAACAACTTGTGGGGTGGGGGCTCAGTGCGCTGTGGCTGCGCACATAATATCCAAAACCAAGTTCCCTTCACAAAAAGAAAAAAAGAACGAGCCACACAGGTACAGCAGGTCCAGCACGCTTTAATCGGCTTTCAGGGCATGACGTGTTTCGTAATTAAACTTTTTCAAATGCCTCAAAATTGTGAATGCTCGCAAATGTCCACCTTTAAACCAGCTTGCCTCACTACGATTGGCTGAAATCATCTGGCAGGCACTGGGGAGTATCTCGAAACTCGGCCCTCCGAGTCTCCGGTAAGGCAGTGACACAGCGTTTGTACTTCCCAAGTGGGCGGTGCCTGCCTCTTCTCCCCTTTGCACCTGGATCTTGCTTGTGGAGAAAAAGCGGCTGACCTGGATTTTCACCCCCCGCATAGCGCATCTTAATCCTCGGAGCATCTCAACAGTGTTTGATGCACCCTCGTGCAGTCACGGTCCAACCAAATGGTAGGTTTCAGCTGCGAAATGCGGTGGTTCAGCGTTTCCCCAGTCCATGAGGTACACCAAAAGCACTTGCCACTGCTACCGCTGAACAACTTGCGGGGTGGGGGCTCAGTGCGCTGTGGCCACGCACATAATATCCAAAACCAAGTTCCCTTCACAAAAAAGAAGAACAAACCCCACAGGTACAGCAGGTCCAGCACTCTTTAATCGGCTTTCAGAGCATGACGCGTTTCGTAATTAAACTTTTTCAAATGCCTCAAAATCGTGAATGCGGTGGTTCATCGTTTCCCAGTCCATGAGGCACACCAAAATATATATATAGCCAAACACCACAATCCTGCAGTACCGATGTCCTCGGCGAAAATCAGGTGCGGACCACTGCGTGCATGTTTTCAAATAAAGTGCTTTATTTCAATTTCAATGGCATCGAACCACAATACCAAGGCAAGTGCCCAGCGTTACGTGTTTCGACCGCGTTGCCATGGTCTTGATCACACAACGCACTGGACCTTCTAACAACATTATATACTATCCAAGTGAAGTTAATTGAGACACGCCCATGCACAATAGAACTAGAAGACATCCTGGGCATTCTCGATGGTTTAAAGAGACAACAACTAACAGGGGCAGATTTACAAGCCCCTTGCGCCACTTGTGCGTCACTTTTAACATGGGAAAAGTGACGCAAAAGTGGCGCAAGGGGCTTGTAAATCTGCCCCACAGTGTCTAAGTCCCACAGAGTTGCCTCGTCATGAATAAATACATAAGGATCTGTACATAGAGTGAACACTGTGTATACGTGTATGTAGATAAGATCATATATATAAACAACATACAAAAATAAAAACCGAGTGGTTAAGATTGTCATATCTACACTGTATCTCATACAGAAAAGCCTAGTAAAAGATCCTAAATATATTAAAGAATCATGTCGATGTCCTTCCCATTAGCTCGCAGCGCTAGGGCAAAACAAGTGCAAACCCATAAAGTGCAAGTGCAAAAATTAAAATCATCATTGTTCTCAACTATTAACCTTCATAGTTAAAAATGTAATGAATAAATATTGAAGGCCTGGGGCATACCTATTTCATATATACATATACATAAAGTGCAAGTGCACCGTAAACATATGACATATATATGTATATATATAATATATATGTGTTCTTTAAAAAAATTTATTTTCACATTACCTCCCTTTCTGCGAAGAGTTCGAGGGTCCGGCTGCTGGTGGGCCTGGCCTTGCCCTATGGCCTCTGCAGCCCTGATTCACACCTCATTAAATCCTGCTGTGCTGCTTAAATGAGGCGAAGCAGCACAGCAGGAGAGTTTAAAGAAGTGAACTTCTGTCGCCGTTTCCAAGAGGGCGGGTCGCAATGTGAGCATGCATAACACTGTGATTAACTTGCAGGTTCACCCGACCCTCCCTTAAAACCCAGGCACTACCCAAAAACCGGGACATTTCTCCAATTTGGAGAAAAGTGTCGGGACACTTCTCCAAAACCCGGGACCGTCCGGAGAAAACTGGGACGTTTGGTCACCCTAGTCATTCTGCACATTTGCCTAGCCCCAGTAACAATTAGGGCCTGATTTAGACTTTGGTGGGGTGGATATTACCACAAAACATTGGCTGAGGACCCTGTCCTCCAAGTTGACGGTATGCCAGCCTTAGTCAGAATCGGATGGACCCCCATGTTTCCGATTGTGGTGCCCCTGGCTGGCTCAGCCATTGGAACCCTCCACCGACAACCCAATGGAGTTAGGACTGTTGGTGTGGATGCATCAGACCAGCCGCCTATTCAGAATGCATAGAATCATGCACTTTTTTTGTTCTGTTTGAGACCAATAGGGAACCCTGGTGGTCTCAAACAGAAAAAATGACCCCAGCATCTTGGAAGAAAACTCAAAGGGAATGAGAGCATTTTTTTTTTTTTTTTCAAAAGCAAACTCCCTTATCCCTCCCTCAAGCATGGCAGTCACACAGAAAACTTTCAGTGCCTTCTGAGAATCTGCCATGTTGACAACTCCTCTGAAGGCAGAGAGATCTCCGCAGGGTCCATGGGAGCTTCTTGATATGGTGTGCTTCAGTCCAGTCAGGGTGTCAAAGAAAAGACCTCGCCATCTTGACAGATGCGAGGTCCCCACCAAAAGTCTAAATCCTGCCCTTCGTTTGCAAAGCCTGAAAGTGTCAATTAACTGAGTCCTCTTCCTATTTCTCAAAAGATCCCAAGAAATGACAGCCTTCTAAAGGTCACGGGCATTTCTTTGACTGAGTGCAGAGCTCAAGCAAGGAATGGACTACACATTCTTGCACAAGATCAAATGGCTTACACTGTACAATCTTGTCTACTCACCTCCTTCACTTTATTGTATTTACCTCCCTCCTTTTCAATGTAACACCCGTTCAGCCTGCCACTGAATCCCCGGCCACCCCATATCTTTTTTTGCTCCAAAGTGATGAACCCATTTAGGTATCTCATAGCAACACAGGTGCCTGAGCTTTGGCCATATGCAACTCCTAGCTCAAGCATACATCAGTATACAGAGTTTCCTTCAAGCCTAGACTCAGAAAGCCACCCCAGACAAAAGTGAGGGATGTCAATCTGATAGACAGTTGGGAGTTCTTGGCAAGTAACACTCACATCCAATCTCCGAGGGAGGTCCTGATGTCTGGGTTAAAGTGGGGTTGGACTCCCATGGTATACTGGGTCACTCGACTCTTGCCTGGACTAGGATTTGGTAACACTCTTGCACGCTGAAAACATGTCCTAATTCTGAGAGCTACAACAGACAGGGGTGAAACGCAGGCCCTTGCAACCCCTACATAGTGAAGGGTCACCATTCAGGGACCCCATATTCTGGTTCAGGACAATAGACATCTGTGGGAAATGGGAGTTTCAGGAGCCCCACAACATATTCTGCATGCGATGCCCATCATTTCACGGTACAACACTGATAGCAGACATCGGGGCCATATTACAAGAAGTGCCATATGGGTGTAACAACTGTGTGAATCTATTTTTTCACATCCTGTACACTTTAGTATTAGAGAAGGGGCTGCAGGTGCTTCCACTGACTCTTTAGCAATGACCAGTATCACAGGTGAATTGTTTGTTCCTTCCAGTGACAAGGGGGCGTACACTGCATTGCTAGGGGATGTGGCCACATGCATGCTAGGGAACTACTTATCCCACATCAATAGTGTATTGCAGATGCAGGCATAGGAGCAGAAGGCCCAGTGACCATTCACAACCTATCAAGTGGCACACAGTCAGTGCACCACACAAAGGTATCTCTTTGGATGGGGTCACAGGGGGCACAGAGACATCCTATTTATCCTTCCATAGCAGACACAGTCACACACTGAACACACCTGCAAGGGGATCAGAATTCCCACCTTCAAGTTCTGCTTACTGCCCTCTGCATTGAAAGAAGGACCGTCAGTTCAAACCACCTGTCCACCTTTTAATGCTGTGCTCTCCCAGTGCACTCACAGGCTTTTGCCTGCCCTAGGGATGCCGCATTTTGTATGTTATAAGGTGCGATGTCCATGCTTCTGCTGGGTTCACCCAAATGAAGAAGCGTTGAAGGAGCGTTCAGTACGGACATACACAGCATGTACTTTTACATAATATGACAACTCCTGTCCTATGACATGGCGTCCATGCTGGACAGATGTCTACCACGACTAGGCTAGCCAGTTTGATAACTTAATCCTGACAACAGTTACTTACATTGCCATCTGCTTAGCTGAACATGGGTTCTAGGAGGCTTGAATACATGGAGGCATGTGCAACCTGGTGGCTGTGAGACTCAAGTGACTCTACACGTGGGATTGCGATGGGCGTTTCTCACACCTCAAGAACTGTGTCCTTGCACTGTGCCTGGCAGTGTTCAAGAAGTAGTGGGTGACTTGTGTCTGAAGTTTCTTGTCTCTTTTGTGTGAATACAAGTCCACAAATCCCTTAAAAAAGTCTCTGGTAGTGTTGGACTTGTCCCTTTTTGCAGGGTCATCCCTAAACTTTTTGCCTTTCTCCTAGCCTTTTTTCTGACATGGTGTTGGTGGTTCTAGGACTCTGGGCACTTTAGCACTGCTGTCCAGTGTAAAGTGCATGTGCTCTCTGTGATAAATATGGTAAGATTGGTCTACACCTGTTTGGCCTATTTAATTTACCTGTCAGTCCCTTGTAAAGTGGTATCTCATATACCCAGGGCTGGTAAATTAAATGCTACTGGTGGGCTTGCAGCGCTGATTGCGCCACCCACCAAAGTAGCCTTTCAAACCTGTCTCAGGCCTCTGCCATTGCAGGGCCTGTGCGTGCAGTGTTACTGCCGCTGTGACATGGCACCTAAAGTGCGTGCCATGTCTGTGACCCCCCTTTTACTGCATGTCAGTCACCCCTAAGGTAGACCCTAGCTAGCCCTATGGGCAGGGTGCATTGTAGGTAAAGGTACCTTGAAGTGTGTGACATGTCCTGGTAGTGACAAACAGCCATTTTGGTTTCTCACTACTGTGAGGCTGCCCCTCCCATAGGAATGCATTGGGGATTCCCTGATAAGTGTTTCAGTGGTAATTCCTGATATGAGAGGAGCAGCATGGTCAAGTTTGGTATTTTTGGAATAGTGATAATAAATGCTACGCAATGGTGTGCGCAGATTTATTATAACTATTTTAGAAATGCCACTTTTAAGGTTGGCATTTCTGTGTGCTATGTGTCTGCATGCCTGATGTAATTGCATGTCTGGCTTTTGAGTGACAGGGGCCTAGTGAGGTGTGTGTGGCTCCAGGAGGGGCAGGGTGAGTCAGCGCTAGGCTGAATGGGACATCTGCATTTGGAGTAGTGGGAGGAGAAGTCCCTGGTCCCTGAATAGGTCTGTGCCTAGCCTGTACAATGCTGGCTCCGCCCCCTGTGGTGTGACTGATCACCGAGCCCCCACCTGACAAAGGGGAAGAGGAGCCCTGTAAACAGAGTGCTCCAAAAAACCCCAGAACCAGTTGGGACTGGTTCCCCCAAGCCCTGTGCCAGGGCAGACAAAGCAAATATGTGGTATAAATATAGGGGCTGTGACCCCATGAAAAGGTTGTGCTTTTGTGCTTCCAGAGGACTGCTGCTGCTGGGCCCCAGGAGGAACCGCCACGAGGGACTGCCTCCCTGCTGGAGGGCCCTGTGTGCTGGCCTGCCTAGGCCCAGCCCTTGCCCCCTGGAACTTTTGGACCAGACCGCCCTGTGTGCACTGAAATAACTCTCCCAGGACGAGGAGAGTGCTGGGGCTTCGCAGCGCGGAGCTGCAACCCATTTAGAGGGAATCCCGGCGTGGGGATTCCCCAGCATTTTTGCTGATATCTATGCATATTTTAAAAGCGGGTGCCCACCCCGCATTGTGGTGCTGAAAAGAAATCACCGTTGCGGCCCAATCCGAAACGGAGAGCCGCCGCACGAGCTAAAGTCAGGCAAATGGCCGCCTGACTGTGGGGAGGGCCAGGAAGTGGAAGTGACCGGCTGGAGGCTGCCAATTGCAGCGCGGCCGGAGAGGAAGTCAGGCAACGCGGTGCCTGACATGGGGCGGGGCTCCCGTATCAGCGAGGGAAGCCCCGCGTCCACAGAAGAGCCGGGAGAGTCCTGCCTTTGCCCAAGACCAGAGGAGTCCCCGAGCAGCCCCGGTGAGTGGGGCGGGAAGCAGGCTTTGTCGATGCCTGTTCCCGGCTGTGAGGAGTTCCAAGAGAGCCCGGTGAGTGGGGCTGATTTGAGAGCAGTGGTGCTCCCAAGGCACAGTGAGTGCCCGTGCTAGTCCCAAGAGAGCCCAGTGAGGGGAGCCCCTTTCGAGGCACATTGTCGGTGCCAGGTTTTCCTGAGCGGTCCCGCAGGAGAGCGGGCCGCTACAACGTTGGGGGCATTGTTGTAAAAGTCCCGGAGTGGGACTGAGAGGCCGTTGTGGCCAGTGCCTGCCTTTATTTTCCCAGCTGCACCACCAGTTAGCGGCAGCTGCAACGTGGGGGCACATTTGTTAGAAAGTCCCAGTGGGGACTCAGGAGGCTCAGTTAGTGCCAGTGCCATTATTTCTTTGGGGCATTTTGGTTCTTGAAGTAGAGGAGTGAGATACACTCCTCTGCCCCAGCGCTTTGCGCACTTTGCCTCGCTGCATTTGCAGCTACGCCCTGACACTTGGGACATAGGGCATTTGAGCCCCAGAGAGAAGGACAGTGGGCCTGGGGTCAGGTTTGGTACCTGTGTGAACCAGGAGGGTGCAAGGCCCTAAGTGAAGCTGATGTATGCACCTGGGGATTGTTACTACGGTGCACTCCTAAATGTGAGTATTGCATAATGTGTTTATGCTGGTGATACCGAATGGGTAATGTGTTTATGCTTATGAGGTTATTGCATAATGTGTTTATGCTGATGAGGCCTAATGCGTAATGTGTTTATGCTAATGAGGTTTGGGGCCAAATGTGTTTTATGCCTAATGTGATAATGCTGAGGTCATTATTGTGCCAGTAGTTACTGGTTGTGTTTTACATTTGCTACTTGTGCTTTGTGATGGTTCTGACAGTGGCCCGATTGGCTCTGTCATGTATATAATCCCCTGTGAATATTGCCTAGTGCCAGTTGGCACAGTGTATATTGTGTGATTAGTATTCTAATGTGTTTATGATAATACAAAGGCTATTTTTTTATATATATCCTTGTGTGGAGTTTCTTTAGTGGTGTGCCTAGCGTGTTGCTGCTGTGTGTGTGTGTTGCACAAACGCTTTACACATTGCCTCTGGGATAAGCCTGACTGCTCGTGCCAAGCTACCAAGGGGGTGAGCAGGGGTTATCTTCAGCGTGTAACTCCCTTGCCCTGACTAGAGTGGTGGTTTCTGCCTGGTTTTGGCGCAAGCCCTAGCCAACCAGAAATCCCATTTCTAACAGGTAGCATATGGTACGGCGGGGCCACAAATTATGCTTACAAAAAACCACTATTTTTCATTGGAGGAAGGGGTAAAGTCCTCTCAAGGTGTGATGAAGGAGCAGTTTCCTAAGCTTGCTCTATCAGCAACCCTACATGTATCAATCTATGGGGGGATATTCACAAGAACGTGTGCTAAACATCTCCAAAAAATGTCAACGCAACTTTACACATCGCACCCTATCACGGGAAAATAACCCCATGTTAACGTGGAATTCACAACACGGCGGTACCATGCGATAGTCCGCCGAAAACGCGGCCTATGTCCGCGATACAACCACCTCGAGGGAGATAAAAACACAAACCACAACACTAATAAACGTGCGATGAGCCCATTTGCGATGAGGAAATCAGCGATAAGCAGTACCAGGCCTGCCATACACACACGGCAGGCGGGAAAATCACTACAAAAGGAGAAAAAACACACAAACACAAAATGACCAACACCCAAGCACCATGGAAGCAGCCGGAGCAGGCGCAGAGGACGAGCGCAACGCCACAAGCACACCGGACAACCAGCCTGGGACCTCGGTGACAGGGAAGGGCAAGGACAAGAAGAAGAGGAAGACGAAGTTTAGTCCGCAGGAGAATAGGATCCTGGTCACGGAGGTGATAGAACACCATCAACAACTGTTCGTCACCTCCAATGTGTCATTGGGCACCAAAAATGGATAATGGCGGTCCATCGTGGACAAGGTGAATGCTGTCGGAGAGCACAAGAGGTCAATGGACGAGGTCAACCGGCGATGGATTGACATCAAGCGCAAGACCAAGGAGAAACTCGCAGGCAACCAGAAGGCAGCAATGCAGACTGGAGATGGGAGCCCAGCGCCACAGCTGGAGCTGGATGACATGGAGGAGCTGGTGTCGACAGTCATCAGTGTGGAGACCGTGGCCGGAGTCGGGGGACCGGACACTGCTCGACAGGACACAACAAAACCGCAACAGGGTGAGTGACCACCAGGTACTGGGGGGACGGGGGGAGATGGCCACAATGGCACACATGCACAATCAAGCAGAGCACAGTGCACACCCACAATCACTCTGGATCATGGCCCTGATCAACAGCCTGTCACAATGTACATTGCCATGCTGTCTGAATGTGAACATGTACCATGCGGCTACATACATGTGGACACATTGTAACACAGCATCTCCCCTTCACATTGCAGGGGCACCTTCAACGCCACCTGCAGAGCAGTCCCAGCCACTCTTCACTGATGACGAGGAGGAGACCCCCAGCATCGACACCCAAGCCCTCCAAGACATCATTGAGCTCATCCGCCAATCACCTCCAGGACCAGGGCAGCCCAGCTGCACCGAGGAGACCCCACCCACTCCACAAACCACCCAGCAGGAGGCACCCACAACCCCGGCTGTCTCCCAAGACCCCCCCGAACAACACATGGCCTTCCAACGCCGTGTGTTGGAGGTCCAGAGGGAGATGGCTGAGCAGGTGCGGGTGGGGTTCGACCTCATGGCTACCAAACTTGACGCCATCCATGGGTGTCTGAGTCCCATCAGGGACCACCTCCAGTCCCTAACGGACACCCACAGGCCGCTCCATGGTCTCCAGCTAGCCCTGGCTGACATCGCTGGAGTCATGACTCGGAGACAAGAACACCTGTCCGCTCAGAGTGGCTCCAGCGATCTCAGCCGTGAGATGGCACACATGCGGAGGCTCATGGAGGACATGGTGCGGATGGAGGTGGAAAGGATGGCAGCCACCGCTGCACATCAGCGAAATGTAGCTGGGATCTACCATGCCCTGCATGTACTCATCATGGCATTGCTGCCACAAGGCATGGCGCAGATGAATGCTGCTGCCCCTACACCATCCACATCTCTGCCCCCTGGTGTGTCAGTGCCTCACAGTGCGGCAGGCACTTCCACTCCGGCACCTGATGTGTCACTGCCACACAGTGCGGCCGACAATCCACCTCCGGCCCCTGAAGTGTCAGTGGCACACAGTGCCGCAGCTGGAACTGCACCACCCACAGGTGGGGCAGAGCACACATCCGAGGACGAGGACGTGGATGGGCTTGAGTTCAGAAGGAGGCACTAGCATTCATGTCCGCCACCTGGCCTGTTTCTGCTTGGTGCCTCACATCGCCCCATGACCTTCCACTGACCCCCGATACACTCTGCTGCACTCACCTTGGACTGCGACATGGACTGCCATATCCTGTTTGGTGACCAATGGCACGGCGACCAGACTGCGGACTGTACCCTTCCTCTTCCGCTGTACATGTCATTCCCCGATGGACTCTGGCTGGCCCTCCACGGGCACATATTGTGAAGTGGGGTTGGCATGGCCCTGTACTGCTCCAACTGCAAAACTCCACTGGATGTGCATTAAACATTCAGGAACGCACTGCTGTGTCATGTCTTTCATCATTCATGTATGAATGTGTAGATGAATGTGGGCTCAGTGATTCCCCCCAACGTCAATGATGCTCATCTAGTGGGAATCCAGTCACAGTGTGCTACATTTCCGATTGCGTTCCGGGTGCCGTAGACACTACAACAGGGACACACGCATTAGTCACTTCCTTGTCCGGACATGGACTGAACCACGCCCAGAGCCCCAGAGCCATTGTTGCAAGCCCTGCGCTGGTCCGGTGTACGCCAGGCCAGACCACTCCGCTTACGCTCCGAGGGGGGGCCCACATAGCTACATGTCGCAGGCGTACACGCTAGTGGTTTGTAGGTCGCTGGTCTAGTTGTAAGCATGTCACGGCCGCTCCCTGGGGCAGGTTTGCACGCACACCACACCCATCCGGCACAGGCGTCACAGGCCATGTGACCCCGCCAATATAAGGGGCCGACAGCATCACATTCCCCACTGCCAGTGGTGACTGGATGACGGACGTTGCACGATACTCAATCATAAAGGGCCCATGACTTGTTGCGCACAGGGTTAGTGGCACCCGGAGCCATGCGGCCGTCACGGGCCTACCACCACGTGGCGCTGACTGGGGTTGCACAGGGTTAGTGGCACCCGGAGCCATGCGGCCGTCACGGGCCTACCACCACGTGGCGCTGACTGGGGTTGCACAGGGTTAGTGGCACCGAAATTGCTGAGCGGGTGTGCAGCCTGCGATGATGACGTGTGCACTAATGTGGTCTCTGCCATTGATGCCTCAGGACTCAGCGTCATGTGTAGGACCTGCTGGGCCGCGGCGCGGGTCCGCATGATGTGGAGCATGCCAAGGTGGCGGGACCTGGGCCTGGATCTTGCACGGGCACGTGGTGTGCCCACTGGTGGTCACACCGTTGGAGGCAGGTGAGCAGTGGGGCCTGGGTGCGCAAGTGCGGACGGCCAGCGCTGGCCGGCGGGAGGGGGTAGGGTGCGGCTGCATGTGTGCGCAGGACGGGCAGGCGTTGTTGCTGTGTGCAGTGTGATGGACTCTGCCATGATTGACTCTGGCCTCGATTGCAGATTACAGACCTGGTGGCTTGCAGTGTATACCGGCACGTGGTTGGAGACACACCGGTGGCAGCAGGTGAGCAGTGGTGCCTGGGTGTGTGGGGGCAGCAGTGTCCCTCCTTCACCCTCTCTCTCTCTCTCTCCCTTCCTTTCCCTCTCTCTCTCTCTCCCTCTCCCTTCTTTTCCTTCTCCCTCCCTCTCTCCCTCTCCCTTCCTTTCCCTCTCTCTCTCCCTCTCCCTTCCTTTCCTTCTCCCTCCCTCTCTCCCTCTCCCTTCCTTTCCTTCTCCCTCCCTCCCTCTCTCTCTCTCCCTTCCTTTCCTTCTCTCTCTTTCTCTCTCTGCCTTTCTGTCCTTCTCTGTTTCTCTGTGTCTCGCTCCTTTGATGTGCGCAAGACACACGTTCTGATTTTGGGCTTTGTTTTCCAGGCTGTGACATCAGGATTGTCCCAGACGGACCCGACAGGAGTCTTCCGCGTTGGTGTTTTGTGTTGTATTCAATAAAGTTTTTGGTGTTTGCTTCAATGATGAGTGACTGTTTCTCGTTCTTCTGCTGACACGTGTTTCTTGTTGTCATTGTGCGACACCATGCGCTTTTTGTGGCTCTTGTGTCGTGCAAGGTGTTTGTCCCGGGGGGGGGCGGGGTGTGGTGGGGGTGGGTGTTGTGGCCCTTTTGGGTCTCGGAGCTTCATGATCATTGTCTCCATGGCATCTGTGGGTCTTCAGATGTGGCTCTGGGCTGGGCTCCAATTCATACTGCGGGTAGTCGTCCTGCTTTACACCAGCAAAAGGCAGGTGTTGAATCCCTGCTGCTACCGCGGCTTATCGCCTGTTTTTGGTTCGCATCACAGATCTGGCAGTTTGTTGTGAAAGTGGTGTAGTGGTGTTTTGGTGTGTTTTTGCACGGGAACGCCTACTCTGCATCTCATTAGGGTTAGTTGGTGGTGTCACCCGTGGAGGTAAATGTTGAGGCAGTTATCGCGGGAATACTTGCGTTGTCTGCAGTTTGCAACCGCTTGTGAATCGGGCGTTAAATCTATCTCCACTTTTGTTGCGTTAAGGTGGCGATAACTCGGAGATAAGTCCTTGTGAATATGCCCCCAGGTGTTTTCAATCCCTCTACCATAAGCTTCTGCGCAAATTGGCTGAGGACACAGATTATAACAGGACTGACCACCACTGAGAGAAGATCTGCAAACTTAACTGACCACACAGAGCTTCCCAGCACAACCAACATCCTCCAGCTCAAGCTTTATTAATGTAGGCTCTGTTCTTCACTCCAACACTACAGAGAGGGCACTAGACGGTGTGTGTCTGTCCCCTGGTGGACTTGTGGCCCCTCCATGGTTAAGGCCAGCACTGCACACCTGCTTGTATTGGGAACTCAGACAGCTATTTGCTGAGAATCCTGCAAAAACTCTCATACAGATCACTGAACTCTCATGCAGATGCTGAAAAATAGGAAAAGTGTGAGGAAATCAAAATCATTCTTATTTTAGCATTTGCTGTGATTTAAAGAAAAGCGCCCTTACTTAACAGGAAGACATCAGCCATAATCATGAACAAAGGGTTGGTAAGAATTTTGTAAGTAGAAATGTGCAAGACAATGTAGCATGCTACGTTACTTACGGCTTTACATTATGATATGGCAGCAAACAACTATTTCCTGTATCTACGAATTGAGAATCCCGGAGTTTTCCTTACATTTTCTGTATTCCCCCTTGTCACATAGGGCACTCTATCTTCTGTCTGATACTTCCCTTGAACCATTTTTTCTCTTCCCCTCCTCTTGCAGTTTCTTTTGTATTTACCTTCATGCACAGACCCTCGTTCTAATGTAAACTTTTGTGATGTTTTTGTTTTTGTATGTATTGTGCTCAAAGTTTGAATGCTAAATTAAATCCTGAAAAAAACTGAAATATGTTTCTGCTATCGTTTTTCACTTTCCTGTTTTGGGCATGATTGCAAGTATTGGTGCTATTTACACCTGCAGCCGGTGCAGGTAAGAGCAGTGGGGAAGGGTGGAGGGGGGAGTCGAAAGACGACGACGAGGGAAAATAAAATAAAAATAAATAAATAAAATTACCTTGCGAACGGCGCATCGCCGAGCAGGCGATGTGGCGAGCGCAAGGTGAGTCTTTTAAAAAATATAAAAGTTCTATTCCCTCGTCTTCGACTGTCGGCTCCCCCCTCCACTATGCCCCCGTCTCACCGCTCTTACCTGCACCAGCCGCGGCTGGCTATTTATCACACCTGGTAAATAACGATACCCTGGAGTACGTTATTTATTGGTTGTGATAAATAGCACATATTACCAGCTTCCCGGAAATAACATGTGAATTTTAGTATTTAGCGCGCCAAAATCCGCGTGGTATGGAAAATACCGTTCACATATCCCCTGTTACATTTCAGCAGGTTTGACCAGCAGAATTTAACAAAGTTTGAGGTATTTAACACATCTGAAATTATCGGATGAGTTAAATACCTTCCAACTCGTAATTCCGATCTGGATGAAATATACCGACCACCTTGTAATTTGGTCCTTAGAATTGGAGTTGAAATGATCCTCAATGCAATTTTTATAATTTTTTCTTTTTCTTTATACTACTGTCTCTTTTTTTACGAGTTTCAAACGAGTTCCTATTGGGGATTTTTCTGGTGACTTTCTTTGCAACAGCATATTTTTGAATTTTCACTGAGTTATTTTTCTTGTTTTTTGTGGCTAGTAATAAAATATCCTCTACTTAAATTAATTCTTCAAATGCGCATAATGCAGAGAATGATCTGTGCGCCGAAACAGCTCGTAGGAACTTAGGACCAGATGTACGAAGGCTTTTTGGGTCGCAAAGGTTCCGATTCACAGAATCGGGCCTTTTGCGACCCCAAAAAGGCCTTTTGTTATGCAAGAAATCCAAATTGCTATTCAGTAACACGTTGCCAGATCACAATTTGGGTTTGAGACTAAATACAGCATTGATATATGGATGTGGCATGTTTAGGGCATCTCTTCCAAATAGTAAATCAGAATGGAATGCATTAATGTTAGACCACTACTGAAAGGTAGTGGTAAGGCTTTCTCAAAGGGAAGGGGTCCCCAAGAGGCCCCATTCCCCTTTGTGAATGTTGAGAGAAACATTTTTTTTTTAAGTAGACAGTGGTCCCAGGGATCACTGCCTACTCTTAAAAAAATGTTAGTTAAACTTGTAACTTTTTTTTTAATGCATCTCTTTTCCTTTAAGGAAAACAGGTAGCAATTTGTATTTTAAATTGCTTTATTTTGAAGCAATCTCATACATGGTGGTCTGCTGACCTCAGCCAGCCACCATCCCTAAGATGACTGTGATTCATGGCGGGTAACAATTTGTGAACTACCTCGTTAATATTCATTAAATAGGTCAAATCAGGTTTTTACAAACTTCCTCATTAGTACATAGGTTAGTTTTCAAAAACAGAATAAATTCAGTAAAAGTCAGTGAATAATTTGTGACCACTTTTACCGACTTCATTCTTAGTCCATCTGGCCCTAGGAGTAGAGGGGAATGCAGTGCCTCTGATGGTGACGCCACTGTAGGATCTGCAATCAGAAACAACTTTTTAGCAGAGCTGATGCCAATGGCAATACTGTGAGAAGTGCTGACCTCATTAGGGCCTCCCATGCTTTAGCACTGCTATGAGCATTCCCAATGTCCATGCCCTCCACTGTAACCATGGCAGTCACTGACAGAAAACTACTACACATATGTGCCATGTGCTGTGAGACAACTCCCAGCGTGTAGGGATATTAGTGTTATGAATCCTGGAGATGAACCCTCTCTTTGTAGTTCTCTATGGGAATTGCAAAAATGAAGGCATGGCTGACCTTCAGCCTTGGATTATCCCCCAACTGCCCACGGAGCTTTTGCCATGGACCTGGTAGTAGTTTCAAGGAAAAATGCCCACAGGTATAGCAAACACTTTTAATTTAGTGCACCAGTGCATTGCCAGGGTGGTGAATGTATGGTGTCCAACCAACCTAAGTTTAAATGACCCCTTAGATTCAATAAGTGATGGATCTTTAAATACTATCTTTTCTCGCTTGAATAGCAACATATATAGTATATAAATGAATGTTAATTAATTTATTGCCTGGAAATTTGGTGAACGGGAACAGCAACAGTGAAAACTATGAGTATATGTAGCAATGGCAGCAGGTAGATTAAAAAAAATATATATATATGATTGCAAAAGGTGCATTTTACAACACACATTTCAAGAACAAATGATGAATTTTACAGCATAAATGTCTTGAAATCTCATTAGAAATAAGAAAAAGCATACGCCAGCTATAATACCCAACTGTCTTTTATAAACTGCCCTAAACCCCCCAAAGCCAAGCAAAAACATCGAAACGAGCCGTCAATGTATTTTCTGCCTATAATGCATCTCTGTCTCTTTACTGCATTAGTCGGCCAAGGCCAAGAGAGGAGGTGACACCGTACCCGTCAAATACTGAAATATTAATTTGTGAAAAATGTATATAATTCAAAATAACTTCCCGCTAACAACCTGCAACTGAAATAGAATATACTAATTTACCTATACAAAAGTAAAATATAAATTAAAACTCACAAAATACAATTGAACAATTAAAATAACAATTAATACATTTTCATAATTATTCCACATTTACATGTTTAATTAACTTACATATTAACCCATTACTAAATTATAAATTGCTAATAGCAGAAAATGTAATTACACTTTCAAAATTACAAACTATACTAAAAAATCAAACCAATTACATTCTTAAAATGAACATCTAAAATTAGGATAATAATGAATATATATTACATTAATTAAAACGATGGTTAATACAACCATATTAAAGTGATCAATATTATATAGAACAATATTTTTAAAAACAATATTACGTACATAGAATAACATATTCTTAACTTCTATATTCAGTACTCAATATTTGAAATGACAATATTTTGGACAGAATATTCATATCACACGATATGTTGGTTCAATATTTTTGTCATTCACACTCTTGGATATGTGTAATATTTGACGCCCTCATCAGATATCTGAGTCAAGAGTATTTGTGATGTGTTGTTATGTTGTCCTTTTTTAATTTTTATGATGCCCAACAGACAAACCATGGGGACGTACATGATTGTCAATACAATTCTCCATTGTCTTCCAAAAGATGAGCATTCCCATACCATAGTGTTGTTATTTGATCCCTCTGTAGGACACCTAATACATGTCTGGCATGTTTTCAGTTAGCTCCTATAGTCCAGCCTGGGTGATACTGATTTAATGCAAGTACTTCAGCTGTATTTGTGGAAATCTTGTGCTCTCACTGATGCTTTTCATTCCCTTTCATGCCTCTTGCCACTGCATATGTGTTAATTCTCTACCAACTTCATTGCTCCATTTGGCACTATTTTTTTACCTCTAGCTGTTTCCCCTGTTAATCACTGCAGTAAATGCAGATATCCCGCGGCATTAACAGGTAACCCAATCCTTGCCATCACAAGGAGAGTACATTGAGTGTAAGAAATGTTGGCCTTGCAACCTACACCTCACTTCAAACTCCTCATGTGGAGGTATCTTCTGATCCCTTAATATGCCATCCTTCTTAATGCCACCTACTTCTTTCCATTCTATTAAGATGTTGTGGTTTTGCACAGCAGATCCTACAAACCCAGATAACTTCCGTCCCATCTCCACCATTCCCTCTCTGGCAAAGCTCCTTGAGAAATGAGTACATACCCAACTATGCAATCACATCGATCAGTTCCACCTTATTGACCAATTCCAATCCGGTTTCCATCAGGTTCACAGCACGGAAACAGTCCTTACACACATAGTTGATGACGCACTTAAAATGCTAGATGAGAACAAATCTTGCCTCCTAATCCTCCTAGACCTATCCTCAGCCTTCGACATGGTCAAACATGACAGCCTCCTTGAATTACTTGAACAAAGAATGGGACTAGCAGGGGTTGTCCTAAATTGGTTCGCCTCATTTCTACACAACAGAACTCAAAGAATTATGGTTAACCAATCCTTGTCCACTTCCACTCCAGTCACTTTAGGGGTCCCTCAGGGGTCCACCTTATCACCTACTCTCTTTAACCTGTTCATGGAGCCTCTAACGGAAATTCTGAAATTTTCCAGTGTACAATACCACATGTATGCAGGTGACACCCAAATATACCTTAAAATCTCCCCCCCCGAGGATATCCGTCTACTCAACACTCAACACAACTCTCCAAAAAACCCAAAACTGGCTAACCAGAAACCACCTTAAACTCAACTCGCTCAAAACCGAATTCCTCTTAATTGCCCCACCAAAAAGATCCCTCAACATTGAAAATTGGATGAAACACTTAACAGCCTTCAACTGCCTTCCACACATTATAGATTCCACAAGATCACTGGGAATTATACTTGACAAGAATCTCAACATGCAGGAACACATCAGCTCAGCCCCCAAAGGAGCAAACTTTCAAATGAGCATTCTAAGAAAATTAAAACCCTTCCTCCTCTTCAACGACCTTAAATCAGCAGTGCAAGCTATAGTGATCCCCAGATTAGACTAAGGGAGTGCTACACTTTGTGGTCTGTCGAGATCAAAGTTGGCTCCACTAAGGGCATCCCTTAACTCTGCTGCAAGGCTCGTCACTGGATCGAAAAGGTACAACCACATCACTCCAGATCTAAAGGCACTTAACTGGCTTCCTTATGAGGCAAGGATTCAGATAAAAATTGCTTGCATGACACACAAAGCCCTACACTTCAACACACCGAAGTACCTAGCTGACAAACTGGAACTGTCCAGCGGTGGTAGATCATCCAGAAGCACCATCACCTTACTGTTGAAACCTCAAAAATTTCGGAAAAAGAAAACCTATAACCGAGCCTTCTCCGGATTGGCCCCTAGAATCTGGAACTCCCTCCCCCCCGCGATCAGACTGATCCCTTCAATCACTTCATTCAAAAAAGAAGTCAAACTGCTTTTAATGAACAAATCTCTGAACTAAACCCACTGACTCTTGTCTGGATACTGATATGACGCAGTTCTCCAACCAGGGCTTGCACATGCCGTCTGAGTCCTGGTTTATAACTCACTGTTTCACTCTTGATTTGCAACGGACAATGTCAGCGTTTATGTTTCTTGGTTATCTATTTTCTACTTATTGAACTATTTGTAAAGCACTCTGATACCCTTCTAGGGTCAAGTTTGCGCTATATAACACTTTATAAATAAATAAAATAAATAAACTTCCTACTTACAGAAGTACAGAGCTTCACGAGCCTGATCCTGATGACTGATGCAAGGTGGCGGAAGGATCAGCTCTATATCCCCCAACAAAGGATTGAGACTAACCTCTGTTTACAGAAGGGTCAGCTTAGTGAAGCCCAGGTTCATCAGTGAGCTTTGATGTGCAGTTATTTGATTGACACTGTGGTGTGTCTTTGTTGATGGTTGTCTGTATGTGTCTGTTAATGAGTACTTTGAATGGGATTTCTGATCGGGTTGGGACACAGTCAGATGGAGAGAATCTCCAGTGGATGAAGGGATGTCTCTTTTTATTTGGAGTACTGGGTTCTTATGTACAGCATCTCGTAGAAAATACACAACCACTACAATAAGATAACACTACACACAACATGAAAGCAGGCCATGTCTAAAGGCTTTAAGGATAGAAGTGAAATAAAATGATGACGAGAAGAGCAATACAGACTGTCACGGGGAAACATTATTAAGAATCTGCAAAGAAGACATCCTGGTTTCATGTCTTGGCTTTTAAGGACACTCCGTGTGATTTTAGGCAGATTTATATGTCTGCAGTGCTCTCATTCTATTGCAACGAATCAGTTAGTACTTGAGATGAGATCCTTTGAAAGTCCTACTCGGAAGCCTAGACAGATGCAGTGCAGTGGGGAGTCTAAGAACCTGGAAACGATGGAGAGGCTTTGTATCAAGATGAAACAAAGATTTATTACTTATTCATACCTGCATTTATTCAGCCGCACTTCACATGCTGTGCTTTATGAACAGAGCTTTGCTGAAGATTATAATGATGTACTGATGTCAAGGAGTAGATTAGTACAAAACACAACTAACAGGAAGGCTATAAAACAGTACAAGACAAAAGCTATTAGTAACCGAAAATATGAGAGCGAGACAGAAGAGAGTTCCTTGAATTGTATTAAATTCAAAATAGGAAACAAAAGAAAGTGACTCATTGAGACAAACAGCAAGATAGAATTTCACAAAGACGAAACGGGTAAATATTTATTTGTAAGTGCATTTGAATATTTCAACACTTTTGGCCATGTAACAAACTTATTTTTATTAGCGGTATTTGAATGTGTTTGCGATGAGACCCATTAGTGATATTTATTGTGTAAATTATGACTCTTGTGTACTACCTACTGTAAAATGAGTCCCCGGTAGATGTCTGGGTGAGTTGAGTTGTGGGTTCGTATTCATGTTTTAATGTCATGGTTCTTACTGTGCAACATTGTATTTAACCTCTGTAACTCTGTATAACTTGTTTCTTACTAATACTCTTGTAAAACACTCTGATACCTATTGGGGCAGCAGCCTCCCAGGCCACTGAACCAGCGTCCCAAATTTCAATTTCCCCAATCTGCAGTGAAAGTCTTTTCTCTAAAAGCACGACTGCCCCTAAAATGGCCTCTATGAATGTGCCCCTTGCCAAAGCACTCCTTCTCCCCTTGTTGGGGAGGGATCCAGCATTTATGACCTGGAGTCTCAGAGACCCCTCTGAGAGAGTCCACAGCGATAAGGGAGTCACACATAGCGGAGGATTGGGAATTGCTTCTGTAACTCATGTATCTCATGTAACTACGCTCCAGAAACTGATGTAACTTAGTAACTATGCTTTGAAACAATTGTCCTTCCTCATGTAAAGCGCTCTGATACCTCCGGGTCTAGCCAGCGCTATATAAAACTTTTCAAATAAATAAATTAAATAAATGACAGGGCATAATTGAGAGCTCTGAGGCTGAGGGCACTGTGAGTTTCCCACAGTGCCTGTCAGTGGGTCAGAAAGGTGTTCAGACTACATGCTCTTCCAATCCTTCACCTCTTTGAAGACCATGCACGGTGATGGTCACATCTGAGTCAACTGCAATCACCATTTTATGTGAAAGTGTGTGAAGTAGGGATACACAGCTGTCGAAATATTGGTAACACCAAAGGAGACGAAATTCTACATTTGAAGGGGAGGAATGAGAGTAAATGTGGGTGAGTGGAGTGAGAGACGGCATGGTGAGGGGGTAGGTGATGCAAAGAATTGCATGTGGACAGAGAGAGTGACGGGACAGTGATGAAGGGGAAGGAAATGATGTGTAAGATTTGCAGATGGTGAATTTCAGAAAGAAGTGGGGAGAAAAAGGGTGAGAGTGCTTACCAGAGTAGGAAACTGCAGACGAAAGTGTGAAGTGAAGAATGGCAGTGATTGAAACCATTACTCCTTCAACATGCTTTAGTAATGTTTAATTCACTGTCTCATATTTTCAGAATGAAAATATTTTCGCAACAAAATAATTGTGCTTACTCCTTTATCTGATACTGCTAACAAGCTTTGGCAAAGGTCATAGGTCTGCCTTGTTTTAACAGATTTGTTTTTGTGTGAAGTGCCTTTTGTGTTTTTCTCTTTCTTGCTCTAGATCAATACCTGATGAGGAAAAATAAGGGGCAGTCCCTAAAACTAAGTGCCTGTGAGGTGAAAGATTTTATAATTAGACGAAGGAAGGGGTTATGTTTCTCATGTCCTTGATTGTATTTTGCATGTTTTCTTTGTTCCATTGATTTTGCCTTGCTCTTGCTCCTGTAAAGCGCTCTGATACCTCCGGGTCTAGCCAGCGCTATATAAACCCTTTAAAATAAAAAAAATAAAATGTGGAGGGGGTCATTTTTCTGATTGAATGTTTGGGACCCCTTTAGCAACATAGATATCCTTATTAGATCTCAAATACAAAGATCTAAAATGGAGGCTACAGCAAGAAAAGTTTACTATAGACGACCACCGACAGACAAGACTGTCGCATGACTGTGCAAGGCCATGGTAAACCAAGCTAAAACTCCAAAGCTTCTATGTACACTGATGAAAAAGATGTGGTACCAAATTATCATCGAATTTAACCTGACATGATTTCTTTTACAGAAATACCACTCCCCTGGAGGTAACAATAGGAAATCTTTGCCAATGGATATTATATATATATGTGTGCAAATGATATTTAGCACACAATATTATACCAGACCTTTTGTCCCATGCACTGGAGTGCATCCCGTTATTACTTTGTGACCCTTTGCCTGATCTGAAATGTTGTCTTTAATTCTAGCATTGCTATACTGATTCATCATGACTGGGCCTATCATCTTTATCCCAATTCCACTGGTTAGTTGTGAAGCATTTACAGTGAGTATTTTGGCAGACTTACTGTTCAACCATTTTTAGAAAGAGATGGCATGGCGTCTCAAGGTTGAGATACCATCAGACACAGCAAGAGAGAATAGAGGTGTTTTGTGGGACCTCTCTCTGTCACTAGAATACTGTGCATTTTGGAAATTTGACAGAGGTGCATTGTGAGTGTTCTGTGGATATCCCATTAACTGTATACTGTTGGATGTTGTCAGTCAGGATTAAGGTGCATTTGGGACAGCTTTGTGAATATTTCTGTAGTGGAATGCAGATCAGAAAATATTTACATCAAGAAAGTTTGCAAAGGTCTCAAAATTGGTATATTGGTGCAAGGTGCAAGACAGAATATAGGGAAATTGTGAACGCTCTGTGGAGATGGGAATGGTTGTAAGAAACTGCACTACTAGTTGAGAGGGATATGAGTCCTTCACAAGTAATGAGTCCACAACCATCTACCTAATGGGACCCAATGTCCCCATTGTAACACTTGAAGCTCTTGGGGAAGCGAGACAGAGTAGTCCAAGGCCTACACAGGGAAGGTGGTGTTGGCTAA
This sequence comes from Calotriton arnoldi, assembly GCA_963921515.1. Lineage (NCBI taxonomy): Eukaryota > Metazoa > Chordata > Amphibia > Caudata > Salamandridae > Calotriton > Calotriton arnoldi. The sequence continues at coordinate 846,467 of CAWUFW010007371.1, read as the reverse complement.
TACCCCAGACCAAAGGCATGTAACAAACAACACCCAATAAATCATTGCTCAGTCAGTGCTTTTACTTATATAAGGAAAATATGCTTATTAATTGCACACTACTGAATGCTATTTATTTATTTTATTTATTTGAAAAGTTTTATATAGCGCTGGCTAGACCCGGAGGTATCAGAGCGCTTTACATGAGGAAGGACAATTGTTTCAAAGCATAGTTACTAAGTTACATCAGTTTCTGGAGCGTAGTTACATGAGATACATGAGTTACAGAAGCAATTCCCAATCCTCCGCTATGTGTGACTCCCTTATCGCTGTGGACTCTCTCAGAGGGGTCTCTGAGACTCCAGGTCATAAATGCTGGATCCCTCCCCAACAAGGGGAGAAGGAGTGCTTTGGCAAGGGGCACATTAATGGAGGCCATTTTAGGGACAGTCGGGCTGGTAGTTTCAGTTTCTGGAGCGTAGTTACATGAGATACATGAGTTACAGAAGCAGTTCGAAATCATCCACTATGTGTGACTCCCTTATCGCTGTGGACTCTCTCAGAGGGGTCTCTGAGACTCCAGGTCATAAATGCTGGATCCCTCCCCAACAAGGGGAGAAGGAGTGCTTTGGCAAGGGGCACATTCATAGAGGCCATTTTAGGGACAGTCGGGCTGGTAGAGAAAAGACTTTCACTGCAGATTGGGGGAATTGAAAGTTGGGACGCTGGTTCAGTAGCCTGGGAGGCTGCTGCCCCAATGCAGCCAATGTTGGTGGCCATAGAGTGGAGAGAGCGTTAGCAGACTATGGAGTCCGCAGTAACATTGGAAATAAATGTGAGGGTGAGAAAAGGGAAGCCGACCGGGGGAAATTTTAGCCGCCATTTTGAGGTCAGGCAGGTATAGGCAGGATCACCGGGGATATTGGCTAGACCCGGAGGTATCAGAGTGTTTTACAAGAGTATTGGTAAGAAACAAGTTATACAGAGTTACAGAGGTAAAGTACAATGTTGCACAGTAAGAACCATGACATTAAAACATGAGGGTACTCGAGGGAGGTATATATGACGCAACGTGATGGGTTCAGGGGCATCAGCAATATTCACAAACGAGGAGCAGATCCGAAAGGTCGCCCAGCTAGAGACCGGCGGGACCGGAGGTAGGGACCAAGGACGCTAAGATGGCGGATAGGACAAGAGTGTCTTTAGGAGATGGTCCCAAAGTGGCGGGGTGCATATGAGTCTTAGTCCAAAAGTTCAAAAGAGTAGTTCTTACCTCCGCTCAAATCAAAATAAAATGAATAAACCTCCAAATATTCCCAGACGTCATACGGGAGGCAAGCCAGGGGGGATAACAGTAGGGAAAAGCAGCGGCAGTCAGGTCCGGTGGCGGGGGGAGGGTCAGGGGGAGAGAGCCTCAGTTCGGCTCCTCTGCGGCCATCCGGAGAAAATACAGAGGCATCGGCAGCATTGAGATGGGATCCGCCGAACACTGGACGCCAGGGAAATTTGGTGAAAAGGCAGGGAGGAGGAAGTCCTGGATGCGGAACTATGGCAGCCAGCAGCAGTGCCCGAGGCATCAAAATGGCACCGGATGGCAAATGGTCCCGGTGGACATTGCCCCCTTGCAGAAATTGGGCGAGACGTCAATCCTCCGGGGGAGGAGGAGGAGGGCCCACCCTTCGGGTCCGGTCGCAGGGGCTCCGGTCGGGTCCTCCTGGATGCCGATCGGTGGAAGCAGGCAGGGTCTCGTTGATGAGCTCCTACTGGCCAGCGGGAGAGACCCCACAAGAGGCGCCTGTATACGGTGTCCCCGCTGGTGCCAGGAGACCTCGATCCTAGAAAGTTCAGAGGACCCACCCTTCAGGTGCAGGTCGCCGGGGCTCCGGTCGGGTCCTCATGGACGTGAAACGATGGGAGCAGGCAGGGTCTCGTCGCCGAGTCTCCTCTGACCAGCTGGAGAGACTCCCAATGGCGCCTGTATACTATGCATTAATTCACAAATATGTACATGATGGCAGGTGGAAACACCGATGGTGACACCCTCCTGGCAGTTCATACCCTTAGAGAGCATTGAACCCTAACACAATGATACCTCCCACATATACCTGACAGAATATAATCCATTAAAACACTTAACCATTCACTATCCGTTTTACCATTGTCAATAAAGCATTTCAATTTCATTAAAATATGTGCATGAGTTTTTGTTTTAACTTTTAGTATGATGTTAGTGCAATTTTAGGGCCAGCAACAGGAGTCCCCATATTCCTTTGCCCTTGAGTTATACTTTGTTAAACTGCGGGCTTGCACAGTTATTATTTTTTGTTTTTTTTGTTAGCTTTAAATAAAGCAGACTTGTGCCACAACTTTTCCTTAGGCCAGGTGTCCCAGCCCTCTCTTGGTGTGAGGTAACTTTGAGGTTGTGTTGGAGCCTATGCCCATGCAACCTAGTTGGCTCCCCGCCTGGAGGCAGAGATATGTGTGTCCTGGCGCAGGATGCAGTCACTGGAGGTTTTTCCTCCCCCATTTGCATTGTTAAGCTTGTGCTGGCCGTGTGCTACCCACTGCCTCCAAACACAGGAAGTGATTGAAGCACATTTCAGTGTGCATGGGGCCTGACCTCCTCACGAGCAGATTCCTCAAGAGCAGAGTCGTGCTCCTTCCTTCTTCGGTCTCCAAGGACTGGGGAGCCCTTGAGGACTGTGTTAGTGAAAAACATGATGGCGCTTTGGTCTGTATCTTCATTTTATCGGTTCCTGGGGAGATGGCGGCCCCTGGGGACACAAAGCAATCAACGGGAAGGCCCATGCATGCCCCCCTTTCCAGCAATGGTCTGTTTTTCTCCAAAGAGCTTTTTGTCACCCCCAGGGAGCCTTTATGGAGGAGGGTTGAAGGACTGTCACATGTGTACCACTGACCTTGGTTCACTCTGTTTTCTCTGGCCTCTTTGCACTCATAGTGACCCGCTCTAGCCACCAGGACTGCTGATTGGTCTCTAAAATGTATTATATTTTCTAGGAGTTAAATTTTCACTATGCTCCTCTTGGTACAGGACCTGTCACCTGTCTGGACACCTGGCACTTCTCCTGGGCCCAGGGTTATCCTCAGCAGCACCCCAGGGCCTCAAGGCATCCCTACCTGCACCATCCAGATCCCTCAACCTCCTGGTTGGCCACTGGCAGTGCAACAGAGGCAACAAAAATTAGGGTCCCCTCCTTCTGCAGGACAAGTCAACAGAAGATCGAGGAGAGTCAGTCAAGTTTATTCGATCAATAACATGATCATTCACATACATAAAAACACATGACGAGGAGAGTCCTTCAGAGTTCCCCCAGCAAGTCCATCCCTCTTCTGTCCCAAGGGACTGGGGGGGCGGTCAGCACCACTGGCCCAGTAGAAACAAATCCTAGTCCCTGGGTTGCAACTGAAATAAGATGTCCTTGAATGCATCTTTGCAGCAGGGTTTAGGTATCTTCACTTTTCCAGCTGGTCATTCCTCTGGTGTCACTTTCCCTAAGTCTAGACTGTTCTCAAAGGTCTCTTGTGAAGACAAGTTTAAGTGGGGGTGGAAAGTTCTAGAAGGTAGGCACTGCTGCCAAACCCTAGAGTAACACATCACCACTACATCCCTGCCCCAACCCTCCTGCCCAGCAGTTGGAGATGTTCCAACATGGTGACTTGTTGAAAAACCTCTCTGAGAGTCTGGAACCATGCACCTAACTGCCACAGCTGCCTGGTCCTTTACATCCAAATCTTCAAAGGAGAGCCCCTCCTGTGTTTGGCTCCAGAGGTCTAGCTGGTCACCTTGGTTTCTGTGGGAGTGAGCTTTCCCAGGCCAGGTGTAGTGTGAAAGGTAATTTGCATATGCAGATTCCATCCCACCCTTTCTCAGGAACAAGCCCAAGCCCTGTCAAATGACTCTATGATGTAGGGAGGCCTTTGAACTTCCAGCTGGCCACCAGAGTAATTACTTGACACCGCAGGTAGAACAAAAGCCAGAAATCCAATTACAAGCTGAGTCAAGGAAATATGACAAATCCTCAAGTGCCAGAAGGAATGCAGATGTGACAAAAGTGACATTGAATCGACACTCTGGGTTTATTTGTAACCCATGATCACTGTGTCACGCTAGACTCCAGGCCTCACAATGGTGAAATTGCAGTTTGGTGCAAATTTTGCCCTGAATGTATAACACCGTGATGCACACTTACTTTTCAGTAATCACTACAGATACTTACACTATTAATGCTCACTCATACTTTAAAACCTACACCTGGTCAGCACTAAATCCTGAAGGGTCCCTTCTGCAGCAGGCTACTTGTGCGTATATATCAGGCTAAGCTCATACTATCAGCCCGCACACATGTGCAACATGTGGGTATATGTGTTCATGGACAAGCAGCCTAGAGCCTCTTGCCCTAGTTGAGCTGCGCAGCAGTGGACCTTAGCTTAAAGGTTGGGCTCTCGCAGTTGCACCTCCAATCCATTTTATTCCAGCTTACAGTGAGTGAGACTCGGGTAGTGACACTCACGCACAGCAGAGGTCCATAAACTAGGTAGATTAAAAATCAAAAAATATAAGGGGATTAAATGTGTAGAATCCATTCTCACAGTTATCAATTAGTGGCCCACTTAGGCCCAAATTGGTCCAAAGTGACCCAAAAGGCTAAATCAAGCAATGGAATATCACAATCCAATTCTGGGTCACTGTGCTGAGGAAGCCAACTCACAACTGCATATTTTCTCAGAGAAGCCATAGACCACATCGCCCCCCCTGACTAAACAAGTTGCATGGAGTCAAAAAACCCCAGCAGGATAATTCAATGATGAAATTTCTGCCCTCAAAATGATATGCAAGAGACTCAAGCGTATCTGATGCAGAAACTAAAACCCATGTTGCAGGGACGATTCTAAGGTGGCTTTAAATGCATATCGCCAGCTTATCAATGAATCCCGCCAAGGCTACTATTCTCAGAATACCAAAGCCACTAATAAGTTCTACTGTGAAATCTTCCAGATTGTCAAATCCATCACCTCACTATCCTCTGTCTCACCCTTGTGTTTCCCCTCTGAAGAGATCTGTAATGCACTGGCCTCTTATTTCTCTGAAAAAGTGAAGAACATGCATCTTTTCCGGTGAAAGCAAGAAGTCACCCACTACTGGAGACATGGTTTGACTCTTCAGCTTATAGTATCAAACGCCGGCAATTCTGCCAGATCCACCTTATGGAATTACCATCCTTATGCTCCACCATCAAATCTGGCTCTTCTGCAGATTTAGTTTCCCCTTCCATCTTGGGGCAGGGCTGCAACAAAATTCAACCTGTCGTGTGAGAATTAATTAATTTCTCCCTGTCCTCGGGTCATTTGTCCTAGCAGTGGAAACACACTTTGGTGGTCCCTCTCTTAAAAAAAAAACTACTTGATCCATCCAAGCCTGAAACTATCAACCCATATCCTTGCTGCCTCTCTTTTCTAAAATAGCAAAAAAACATGTGAATAGGCAGCTCTCCAGGTTTCTGGAGGACAACGAGCTCCTGCACAGGACTCAATCAGGCTTCCGTCCCTCTTACAGCACAGAGTCTGTCTTGCTGCTAGCCTCTGAGTCTGCACCGCGGGTTACAGATGAGGGTGTCACTGCAGTAATTCTTATGCTTGACCTCAGGGTCATGTTCAATACTGTATCTCATAGCATCTTGGACAAGAGGCACTGGAACTATGGCATTGGTGGCAAGGCTCTGCTTTGGCTAACCTCATTTCTGCAGGGGCGCACTTTTGAGATCTCAGAAAAGCCATTTCGCTCGATGGTATGGTCCCGGCACCAAGGAGTGCCGCAAGGCTCCTCACTGATCTCAACCCTTTCTAATGTCTATGTTATCCCTCAGGTGGAGGTTATTGAGCGATATGGCTTCACCATTATTTTATACGCTGATGACAAGCAACTTGTCATCACCATAGCTCAGAACAGCGAGCTTCCCTCAGCTCTCGACTGCCAGAGGTCGCTGCCTGGATGGACCTTAACTGCTTGAAGCTGAATGCCAGGAGGACGGAGGTACTGGACTTGAGCAAGCACCTCAATATCTCGTACAAGGCATGGTGGCTTGATTACGTTAGTCCTCTACCACCTACCAAGGTCAAAAATTCAGGCATCTGGTTTGATGAAAAACCCTCCTTTGATAACCAGATTAATGCCTTCGCAGGGAAATGGTTCGAGATGCTGAGATCCTTGAAGAAAATTCTTTATCTCTTACCTGAATCCGCCCCAAAAACTGTAGTTCAGGCACTGGTCGTATTCAGGCTGGACTACTGTACTGTCCACTACTTGGGCTTATCTCAGTTCTGTTTGAACAGGCTTCAACGGGTCCAGAATGTGGCTGCTTGGGCACTGCCTAGACTTCTCAAGCGTGCCTCCATCAGTACCAGTCTGAGGAAACTGCACTGGCAGCCAGTGATGCAGAGTTACGTACAGGGCTCTCGCTTCTTAAGGCCCCACTTACCTGCAGTCAATAACTAGCCCTTATGTTCCCACTAGGAACTTAGGATCGGCCGAAGCAAAACAGGTCATCATTCCTAAATTTAAAAGAGCCCATATCGGAGGAAGCACCTTCAGTCATCTTGCACCAAAAATCTGGATCACTCTCCCAGCTGGAATCCGACTAGTTCCCTCTGAAACTCTTTTCAGGAAAAAATTGAAAACCTGCCTCTTCAGATCTGGTTAAGACCGATCCAGCTGTAAGGGCAGCACTTTTTCTCTAAGAAATCAGTATCCCAACACTGGGACACTTTGCAAGAAGTAGCTATGCGCTTTAAAAAGCACATTATTATTATTATTATTATTATTTTCATTATTGGTCCATGGTGCAAGTCAGTATAGGAGTGCTCCATTAGATCCCTATGAATGTCTTTGCAATGCTACATCTGTGCAGGACATAGGCTAGTATTATGGTACATTATGAGAGTCCTGTGAATGTTTCAATACTGTGAAATCAGTGTAGGATCGAGGTCAGTATAGCTGTGCACCTTGAGAACCATGTGAACATCTCAGCAGTGGGATAGAGGTGTTTGGTGAAGATCTGCATAGAGTTTCATTATCAATTTGAATGTTTCTCTGTTGAGATACAAGTGCAGGACGCAGGTCAGATAGAAGGAAATCCTAGGGGACCTGTAAATGAGGCCTGGGTGGAGTTTGTGGAGTTTAACTCCGCAGAATTATGCGGAGATAATGGAAAACTCCGCGCAATTCCACAGAGTTCTGCAAGTGGCCGGAGTCACAGTGACTCGGGCTCATGCTGTCTTAAATACTAAGGATGGGCAAGAAGAAGCAGGCACTGGTTTGTCAGTGTGCCAAGGAGAAGGGATTTCACCAGAAGTCAAACTTAAAGATTTCAAGACGGTGCATTTACAAAGCGTTGTCGACCAAGGAATTTAAATGTAATTTGCAAACAGACTACAGCGCTCTTCCCACAAATGTCCTTCCCGTCGATATATTTCCAGCAGGTCCTTGCTTTAGTTCTTCCGAAATCAAGAACCGGGTCAGCCCTGGAACCAGGGTCCCAAGTGCAGTAAAGAAGAGAACGCTGCAGCGGTCATGTTGGTCAAATTATTTCCCTTGCCTTTTCCATGACGACACCACAACACACCCAGTGGTTCAAAACTTCCAAAATGCACTATGCATGCAACATACCTACACAACAAAGGCGGTAAAGTCGGTAAACAGCGCTGTTTTGCTGCACCTTCACCCCCCTCTTCACATTCCCTGGCCCCGCCCTCTGCTATAAGCACTCTCACCCCCCCTACCAGTTGGTAGAGCACCTCCCGCTCAGGATCTTCTCCTTGGCTGTTAGTAGGCACAGGCTGTAGGTGTCCAGGTTGAGGTTCAAGGAGCCCATGGTGGCCCCCGTGTTCAGAGAGGCCACTCTCTGCACCCCTCACTCCAGTCCTCTGCCTGTCCTCCTCTCGGTCCACTCTCGTCTCTTCTCCTCTCAATCCTTCTACGCTATCTCTCCCATCGTTCAGTCCTTCTCAGCTCCTCTGCTTCCCTTTTCTCATCTCTCTGACCCCTTATTCTCTCCCTCCTACCCCTCGAGCCACTTCTCATGCCCCCTGGCACACACAAGCTGACAGCAGGACAAGGTTAGCAGTAGCACAGCTCACTGGGCTCCGGGGGAAAGTTCTGGATGGTGTGAACTGAAAACAGAAGCAGTCTCAGCCTTGGCTCCTCCCTTGGCCTCTGCGCCCTCCCCTATCCAGGCTGGAACTTAAACAAACTGTCAGAGGCTGAGAGGGGAGAGGCAGAGGGAGAGAGGGAGCTGCAACACTGGATGGGAGCAAGGTTATGTCAAGAGAGGAAGGAGGTAGCTGGGGTGGGCGTTAGTCAACTCCGCCACATGGCGGAGCAGAGTTTTTAGCTGAGCTCCAAGTGGAGCGAGGAGTAGCAAACATTTTGTGAATTACGCCGGCGGAGCGGAGTTTATCACCCATGCTTACTGTAAATGTCTCAGGATTGGTATATCCATGCAGGATTGGTGCATGATGGAGGTACATCGTGGGAACCTTGTGAATATCTCAGTATTGGGATATCACTGCAAGGCACGTCATCATGGAGTTGCCTTGTAAGTACTTTGTGAAAGTCTCAATAATGGAATAGTAGTGCATGATGTGGACTTGTACTGAGGTGTGTACGCCATTTAAATGCCACAGTACTGGGAAAATATTGCAGGTCCATCCATGTAAGGGTGCGTCATGAGAGCCCTGTGAATATCTAAGTGGTAGGTTGGTAGTGCTTGATGCAGGTCAGACAGAGGCACCTCAGTAAACTCACTTGATGTGTCAGTCGAAGAACTGCTTTTGAATGGTGTGGATCAGAATAGATGAGCAATATGACGGTCCTATATTTGTCTTTTTACTGGCTGAAATGTCAGTGCATTGAGCGAGTCAAAAAGAGGGCCATTGTTTTGTTTTTTTCAACAGTTTTATATAGCGCGAACTTGACCCGAAACGGGTATCAGAGCGCTTTACATAGCACCAGTTGCATTACATGAGGACGCGTTCATTTTTTGTTAGGCACAGGAAGATTGAGGGGCAGATGTATCAAGGATAGCATTTGCGATTTCTTAATAGCGAATTTTAGCGAATTCCTATTAAGGAATCGCAAAATGCTATGTATGTAGGAATCGCAATAATAATTGCAATTCCTTAAAATTCCTTAATTGCAAATCGCAAATTGCGATTCGCAATTAGGAATACCTTCCCATTCATTCCTATGGGCCTAGAGGCCCATAGGAATGAATGGGAAGACATTCTCAATTTGCGATTCGCAATTAGAGAATCGCAAATTGAGAATGCAATTTCAAGGGTGCCAGGGTGTCCTTTGACACCCTGTTGCACCCCTGAAATATGTATGTGTGCACATGTGGCGCACATACATGCCCTAAGGGCATGTATGTGCGCCACATGGCACTTTGAAAAATGCTAAAAGTGCATTTCTCAAAGAAATCGCATATTACCACCAACTTGAAGTTGGTGGTAATTTGCGATTCCTTAAGGCCAAATTGCACTTTTTGATGCTTCTTACATTGCATTTAAGGAATCGCAATTTGCGATTCCTTAAATGCAATCGCAAAATAGGGAATCGCAAAGTTTGCGATTCCTTATTTTGCGAGGCAGTTTAGCCTTAATACATACCACGAAGCAAAATTGCATTCGCAAACGCCGAAATTCTGCGAATTTCGGCGTTTGCGAATGCATTTCTGCTTGATACATCTGCCCCTGAGTGATTTGCCCAGAATCACAGGATGTTCAGCGTTATTGCCGAGACTCGAACCCAGTTCCCCAGATTCGAGGTAGACCAACTCTTCTCCCGTTGTAAATGGTGGTTTAAGTGTGTCGGTACAGTCAGTTACTGAGTACCTGTACTTAGTTAATTAGGACGTACCTGCACCTCTGAGGAAGAGGAGGGTAATAAGTGTAATTGAAGGGTATTAACACTTATGAGCATTAGAAAAGTAGGTACCTGCATCACCTCTAGCCCATACTTTGGGCTACAATCTTTTACCTCCAATGTTGTGCAGTGTTCAGTTGCTTTGCAGCCTGGTTTGTGCTACTTAAATGCCCATTAATCGCAGAAAGAATGTTGCTTACGTTTCAAAATAATCCCCATGTTCACACCTCTCCCCCAAACCTGGTGAACCCTCACTTTAGTTGGGAAAAGTACATTTCTATTTAGGTAATTGCACAATCCTCTTCTATTTCCCCTCCCTCCTCTGCTGATTCACACTATTCTCAAACCCTTGCGCCCTTCTGATAGGCCTTAGGCAGTGCAAAGCATTAGCCCCTGCAGCCAGGGCTTTAAGTGGGGGGAGGGGTCTGTGGGGGTCTGAGCACCCCCAGTTTTTTTTGGGGGGCCTGGAAAGGGGTCTCTAGGGGGCTCTATTTTCGGGCCTCAAAGGTCAAAGGTAGGGTGACCAGACATCCCGGTTTTTGTTTGGTGTTTCGGGTGAGCATGCGCGCGCACTGCTTAAGGCGTGACGTCATTGTAGCAGGAAGGAAATCCTTTGAAGAGAGACACTTTCTCTCGGGATTTCCCTTCTCTTTGAACACGCAGCGCCACCTACGTCATCGTGCCAGCCATCGGCACAACAACAGCTGGTTAGAACCGGCACGACCCTGCTTTTACGGCCTGCAGCAAGATTTCTCCAGCAACCAGTGTGACCCTGCTCTGCCTTAAAGCAAGCGAGGGACGAGGGTCTACAACAGAATCCAGCAGCAGTGACACTACCAGTGCAGCCCTGCCCCTGTCGGCCCGTCATCTCTATGCCTCAAAAACGTGTCTGATTTCTCTAGATACATACCTGCCCGTCTTTTTTCTCAATCATATGTCTATTTCCAACCAACCGACCGTCCACCCATCAGTCAGAAAACCCCAGAAGCATTAAAAAAGTTAGTAGTTTGCATGGAAACCCTGCCAGCAAGTAATGCGGATTGCGAGAGAGGTTTCAGCACAATGAACTTAATTGCTAGTCCAACAAGGGCCTCTCTTCTTGTAGAGACCATTTCTTCATGCTTATGGGTAAAACTCAATGGTCCTCCATTTGAATTGACGCAAAGCTGTATGTAAAGAGTTGGCTGGCAAAAGGTAGAAGGTCTGCTGAAGAAAATTGTTGTGAGAAACCCCAGCAAAATAGACACAGTGAATATCTTCAAGGGTTTTGGGAAATCCTGCAATAGATTTCTAAGTAATGTAAATAATTTTTACATGTTTTTTAAAGTGTTTGGTATTTTATGGCTTATACTTAATAAATATACCTTTTTGCCTATTTTATTATCCTTTGCTGGATGCGACTTCATGATTTTCTTAAGCACACAATGCTAGTTATCTTGATTTAGACCGCGCCCCTACTCGGATAGGCCACACCCCTTTAAGAAATTTGTCACGCCCCTTTTAGAGCACCCCCAGTGTTTTTTTCCCCACTTAAAGCCCTGCCTGCAGCCCAGTGGTGGTGGGGGGTGCAGAGCTCCAGGGGGCCCCTCAGCGCAGTACACTGACTGGTTCTGGGACCAGTTAGTTCGATGTTCATGCACTCCGTCACACAGCACTGTGCACCTGCGGGAGGCACCTGGCCTGCGAGCTCCTGACTGTGTGGGGGGCATCCATGTTCTTTGCAGGGGGGCCCCCTCAAGTTTTGCTACGCCACTTGCCTTAGGTGTGCTTCAACCTACCAGTGTGCCCGGTGTAACACATGAGGAAGCGCAGCTGGAGGGGCATGGGACCATAAGTCTCTCCAGCCTCTGCTTTTATGGCGCATTTACCTGGAATGGGCTCATAAAATGCCCTGTTGGAGTATTACGGCCTGACGTGGCGGCCTCGCGGGGAGGCTGGGAAGCGGGAGTGCGCGCAGCCGCTCATGTTAACGTGAGTTATTCCATGTCAGGGGCCCTGCGCTAACTAGCACCAAACCGTTTCAGCTCCTTTAAGGTTAATCAACTCTGCATTTGTGTCAGCTGGAATGCCTCATTAAGATGATGGAAGGGCGCGGATGCCGCCTGGCAGCCCGGGAATGGCAGGCAGGCTCATCCGCAGGGCCAGGCGGGCTGCAAGGATCAATAAGAGGCCCCCCTTCTATCAAAATGTATCTCTTACTTTGCAATTTGGTGGATAATTTGAAGAAGCGCCAACTGGCTTTCTGGGCGGATTCTCTTGTTCATATGCAGAATTTGTACAGCTATATTAGCACACTTAGCTAAGATAAAGTGCCAGGGCGAGCCAGATCATTGCAATAGTACAGAGGGAGGGGGATATGAGGGGGCTAGGGAGAGGGGGGAGTTATAAGGGAGAGCCTGAAAGGATAGTTGAGAAGAGAAAGAAGCAAGAGGAGGTAAGGATAAAAATGCAGTGGGGAAGGGGAAGGTTTAGTCGAGGTCCGATGTGAAAAGCAGGAATATTTAAAGGTATTTTGGTGTTGAGGTGGTTATTGTGTTTTGGCATCTTGCCCATTCTGTGTGGCAGTCCGGTATTTTCAACTCTTACACCTCCTTCCTCTCAGTGCTTGGCGCTGCACCCAAGACCAGATAAGACCACCTTTTTAGTCACTTACACACATCACCAAAACACTTCCCAAATAGGATCACAGCACAAGCAGCAGTTTGCCAGGCATGGACCGCTCCACGGTGTAGCACGGTACCTATCTGAAAGTGTGCGTCAGCACGCCTCAATGAGGTTTAAAGTGTCATAGAAGTGCTACAGGACATCCGTGCTCATGTGACTAATGACTGATGAAGCTGGTGGCGTCATTGGCGTGTGGCTCTATTGCTTATGCCAGAAAATGTGGGAAGGGAGGAATCAGGACCTGTGGTAGAAAGGGAACTACTTACACCAACTGGCAAATCCTAAATCAACAATGGTGAATAACGAACATTATTTAGAGTTCAGATCAAAATTGCAAGACCCATTTTTTCCCAATAACTATAATAAAGCAGTTTCCATTTTCATTAGTAGTAATGTTAAAATGTTGGTAAAACCACGCACCTCCAGGCATACGTTAGGCAGCTGTCACCAAAACAGGTAGCTCTGTGCTATGTGGCCCACAGTAATGTACAAATAGCACGCCTGATGGGGGTTGGGGAGGGGGTGGAAGCGAAAACAGGAAAGATAAAGTGGGCTTATTGAGGAGAATATGGCAATGTGACTTAGAGAGAACATTTTTTTGAAGGAAGGAGTCTGGGGGACAGATGAAAGCACTCCTAATGGAACCAGGAAATGATTCGCAGGAGCCGAGCTGATGAGAAAGGGACGCGCTAGTGTCACCCGTAGACCCCTGCCCCTCTTTACATTACGTTTTGTTTAGGTATGTGTATTGCACGGATAGAAATAACAGGAGGCGTAACCCCGGCCTTTTTACCTGTAGATTTTGATCAATCCATTTACTTCAGACGGAAACCGTGCAAATAATGCACACATTAGATTACACTTTTGGAACACGGGTTACTTTCACTCTTCTTCTTAAAAGGTAAAAGACAAAAAAAATGCAATGTCTGTGATAGCGATGTTAGGATTTAGTTAATGAATGTTGTTTTATAGAGGACTCTTTAAAATAAAATAGGAATGCGTGGCACTACTCAGTTCATTTGGAACTGTTTACTGAAAAGAGAAAAATAATTTGTTACGTTGTTTTTTGTGTGAAGTTTCTGGCATTTTTATGGTTCACAATCTGTCACGAGTAGAGTTTGTAAGCGTTTGGGAGTCCAGATGATTCAGATGTTTCCATCAAAAACAAAAGTCTCAATTTTCGTGTAATAATGTACTTTTAGACCTGTCTGGTGTGAATAAGGGAATTGATATTATAAGCAAAGGGGTTGTTTTGTAAGGCTTGGCGTCACTGTTATGATTTTAAAGTCTTGCGTGAGATAGCGCAAGTGCCGAATAACCTTTGTTAACTTAACTTAAAAAGCGGCTTAGAGCCCGCCCCTTACTTATCATTGGTTGGCTTCATCATCACTTTCATTTCCTTGCTTCTCATTGGTTAGTGCATCAGGTTTCACTTTCTCTTTGCGACCCTTCATCCCTTCGATGGATCATGGTGCAAGTAGCAATTGATTTCTTAACAGGTTTCCTTCTTCTTGTCCCTCTAGGATTGAGGTGCTTATTTTTCTCCCTTCCACTCTGTTGCTGCTGTTCCTCCTTGCCCTGTTGCTTGTTGATCCCGTTGCTTTTTGCCCCGTCCCTCCTTTCCCATTGCTTGCTTCTCCTCCATCCCTTCCACCCTCTCCAGCCTCATTGCTTGTTGCCCCAGCCTTCTTGTCCTGTCCTTTTTCTATAGATAGCACAGACCTGGAGTTGAGCATCAAGCAGTTGGATCTTATCTACTCTGCTACCATGGTCAAGCAGTTGGAGAACTTGGTTCTGGTCGGGGTTGTCTTGTCCATCAGGGAGAGGATGAGCTGGGTGTCATCGGTGTAGGAGATGATGATGAGGCTTTGATATCAGATGATGTTGTCAAGTGGTGTCATGTTGATGTTGAACAGTGTTGGGATGAGAAATGATCCTTGGGTGACTCCGCAGATCAGGTTCTTGGTCTGAGATGTGAAGGTTGGCAGCCTGACTCTATGGGCTCTTTCTATGGTGAAGGAGCAGATCCATTTGAGTGGGAGTCCTTGGATTCCAATCTCATGGAGTCTTCTGAAGAGTGTGTTGTGGGACTGCCGCTGAGAGGTCAAAGAGGATGAGGGCCACTGTTTCTCCTCGGTCCAAGATGGTCTGGCTGTTGATGATGGCAGCGATGAGTACTGTGCTGTGCTTTTTTCTGAATCCTGATTGAGTGTTGTTGAGTAAGTGGTGTAGTTCAAGGTAGCTTGTGAATTGCTTGTGGATGACCTTCTCTATCACTTTGGCTGGGTAGGGCAACAGGGAGATAGGACGGAAGTTGCTCAGTTGGCTCTGGTCGGCGAATGATTTCTTGAGGAGGTGATTGACAGATGGATGCTTTCAGTCTTCCGGGAATGTGGTGGATGTGATGGAGATGTTGATGAAATGGGTGAGAGTGGTGCTGATTGGTGATGCTTCAAGGTTGTAGATGTGGTGGGGGCATGGATCTGTTGGGGCCCCTGAGTCGATAGTCTGCATGATCGTCGCTGTGTCTTGTTTGGTGAGAGTTTTTCATCCAGTCAGTTGGTCATCTTGGTTGGTGATGAGCAGGTTGGGGATGAGATTGCCAGGGTCTGGTTGGAGTGTAAAGTTGCTGTAGATGTTTACATATTGGTTGTGGGAAAAGGTTGATAGGTTGTCACATAGTTCTGGGCCCAAGATCACAGGATGTTGAGCCGACACCATGACTCAAACCTGGCTCTCCCTGTTTCAAAGTCGGCAGAACTGGACATGCCATTTAATAGTTAGAACCATTCTATACAAGCAAACAGCATGCATGGATGTAAACAGTATAGGATTTGAAAGAGTCACTAAGAAATGTATTGACCTAAATAGGCCTATCATGCACGTTCCAATAAACATGCATACATTTTAACTTTCTAAAAAGGTGTGAAATAACACTAGATTGCTTGTATTTAATTGGAATGAGGGGTAATACTTAAATCTTGTGTGGCAAATATTGATTTGAATGTAAACCAAATGATTTGTTACAGATATGGCAGCTTTCAGCTGCCAAGAGTTTACATTTATTGTTTCACTGGTCTCACTGGAAATATCCTGCAATAAGGCGTCCATTCAGCTCACTTGCTACTGTTCTGCTGACCTTAGACATGTTAGAAAGCAAAGGGGTAACCCAGTATCCCTCAGAACCTGGGCATATATATCATATCAGTAACGGTAGTTTCTGTTGGGTAAGACAATTTCTTTGCAATTCACAACACTTATGAAAATCAGTGATTCTTAAGTCGACACTGGAACACATATGAAGTGACAATGTGATTGGCGGTATCAAAAAGATTTTTACTTTTTCTTTTTTAATTTTTTAAACATTTTTAAATGACACCACAAAACTTCAAACAACACAGGCTGTCTTGTAATTCATTAAATGAAACGGCGCAAGTGACAGATATTTACAGTGACTAAAAAGTGCCCAAGTGACAGAAGGTGACTTCATGTATTATACATGGAATTGAAGAAACAATGCGTTGATAATACATTTACACAAGGGAAGGGATTTGAAGTAAGTCCAAACACGGTATCCTTTAAGTATCTCTAGCCCAAGCAGCGATTGCTTAATAATTCGAGAGCAGCGAGACCTATGGGTATATGGACAATTGTAACCGGTTACAGGGAGTCACCTTCTGTCACTTGGGCACTTTTTAGACACTGTAATTATCTGTCACTTGTGCTGTTTCATTTAATGAATTACAAGACAGCCTGTGTTGTTTGAAGTTTTGTGGAGTCATTTAAAAAATTTTAAAAAAAAGAAAAAAAGAAAAAGTAAAAATCTTTTTGATACCGCCAATAACATTGTCACTTCATATGTGTTCCAGTGTCGACTTAAGAATCACTGATTTTCATAAGTGTTATGAATTGCAAAGAAATTGTCTTACCCGACAGAACCTACCGTTACTGATATGACCTTAGACATGTGGAAACATTTCTGGTACTGTATTGCGTAGAATCGCTTCCATGCACCTCTGTCCTAGTGCTACCAGAAACATTTCAAAGACTATATTCAGGAATCTGGTTTAATGAAAAAACACTGAGCATGGCTGAAAGTTTTTTTTTTATTGCTGGCAGGTGGCGGGGCAGGAGGCATCTACACCCTTCTGTTGCACACTACCCTCCGAGATGCCTCCCGCCCGCCCTCCTGTCGCCGTCATAGCGCTTTTTTAATTAACTTTCAGCCATGCTGCACTGCAGCTGTCCTACTGTACAACATGGCTGAAATCATTGACAAAGCCAATAGTTTGCATAGGTGAGACCTATTGACTTTGCCAATGTTTGCTTTGTCTGGGGTGCATGACATTGGTATCAGAGGTCAGGCCAGAGGGCTTTATCAAAAGCTTCTGCATGTCTGTGGTCGATAACATGCCAATGCCTACTAGTTAGAGATAACAGAAGCCTAGTATTGCCATCCAGATTGAGAATCTTAGCTACATCGGCAGTGTGTGTGCTTACATGTTACACGTGTGAAGTATTATTTTTTCTTGCAACGTTTGTATTTGATATTTGTACGTCTCATTACTGGTGGGCCTGTATGGTGTTATTAATGTTTATAATGCATATATGGGACGCGCTTACCTGTTAGCAGATACTGCCGTGAGTGGAACGGCTTTCCTTCAGTCTTCCTTCAGCCCTCCTTCTCCTCTTGGCAGCCGTGAGGGGAAGGCTCATCGGCGCTAAGGTCCTGCCGTGAGGGGAACGGCATTGGACACAAGGGACTACACATCCCAGCAGGTGCAGGCAGACGCCTGCTGACATCGTCATTTCGGCGCCAGGAGGCGCGATAAGTTGCGTCCCGGCCTCCCGCAGCGTGGGACGCGCGCGGGCGAAGCCCGGGCCAAGGGCGGGCCCGTCCTTGCCCGTCAGTGTCCAACAGAGGCCGGGCCGGGCCATTCCTCTTTCGCTGGTGGCATTGAACCAGGTGAGCATTGCCCTTTGAACATTTGTATTCCAGCTGCTCAACAAACTTCTATCATGGGGAAGAGAACAGATATAATACCGCCCCGCCCAGTCATTACAAGTATAGATAGTATGCTGGAAAGGGCGGTGAATATAGTCTCTAATGAAATTGATTTAACGGAGAGGAGACTGTCCCTTGGTATTGAGGCATTGCATGATGGTCCTATGTCAGGGACCGATTTGGTTGATACAGCTGGTTCTCTTCTGCTTTATAGCGCTCGGAATGCTCATCGGACGAACTTATCGACTCCCAGCCCAGGTCCCATGCCTGGACATGAAGCTATTTTGACTCAGAGCCCGAAGGCCATTAGCACTGCAATTGACCAGGATCCCCCCACGGCTAGTGCTATAGTGTGTGCGGGTGCAAAGAGGAAAAGGAAAACAGTAAAGCCCGCCCCTTTGAAGAGAAAACAACCGCCTCGTACTGGCTCTACTCGTTCTGTTATGCGTACTTGGTTACACACACCTTTACAGACTCAGGCCCAGAATCCTGAACTTGTTGACTCTTCACACCATGGAGAATTAAGGAACTCTGTTAGCACTCAGACGGGCACCATACTGCCCTCTCTTCCGTATAACAGCTTGGGTGAGACCTTTATTGACACCGTTGTCAATAGTATCTTTGGGTGTATTAAAGACCTGATTGACTCTAACTTTTGTGCTTTGTGGAAACGGCTTGATAGGCTGGACACTTTGTCAAATAAATTATGCTCCCAACTTAAGAATGTCAAACCTGCATCAGTAGAGGGGTGGAATCAAGTTTGACATTAGTTGACATTGCCCCTCAACTACATGTTCCCGCCCCACCAGTCCCACTGTTACCACCACTTGGGACGTGTTCTACCTGTGAGAAGGTAAAAGAATGCCTCATAGCAAAGGCTACTGCCACTTTAG
Organism: Calotriton arnoldi; assembly: GCA_963921515.1. NCBI lineage: Eukaryota > Metazoa > Chordata > Amphibia > Caudata > Salamandridae > Calotriton > Calotriton arnoldi. The sequence continues at coordinate 827,986 of CAWUFW010007371.1, read as the reverse complement.
GGAATATACCTAATATTGTAGGGTTAAACACTTTGCCAGTTACAACTTTATATACACGGTTAGATTCTAGCAGCACGACGCGTGCTAATACAGAGAGACCTAACCCAAGGGATCTTAATACATGTGGGGGGGCTCCAACCCAAGCAAACACTATAGATACCCAAGCCAGTAAAGATATACTGAACCTCCCACCTGCATCCTGCCCATTTGTCTGTGTACTTGCAGGCATACCTGCTCTTAAGAAAAATCAAACTGAGACATGGTACCAACGCCGCAATAAATGCGTTGATTGGTTATCCAAACATAAGGGATATAAGGTGGCCGATGCAAATAATATTATTATGGTTCGATGGATAAGCTGGGTCGGGTCCTCTGTTAAAAATATCGAGGGGGACTGTATTGTTGTTAACTTTCGAAACCCTGCAATGGTGAAATCCCTACTAAAGGTACAGGAAGATACATGTATGGGGCCCAGTAATATTTTTCTGCTGCCATTGGGATATTTTTACAAACCAATTTTTAGCTCACAAATGAATGATGGTGCATCTCTATTGAGGCATAACTGGTTCCTGCCCTTGTCCTCTTTAGACACTCAAGATTGACTTGCACCCGCCCAGTCACTGAAAGGAGTTAATAGTTTACCTGATGTATGCCCACTGGAAGGACGTCCAAATCCAACCAGGACCGGCATCAACCATAAACTGAGTATGCTTAGTTGGAACGTTGCCGGCCTGGCATCTAAAATGAATTTACCAGACTGGATTGAAATAGTCAAAAATCAGGACATTATAACGATGCAGGAAACTTGGGCCACTCAGGATTTTTATTTAGAAGGGTTTCAATGTTTTAATATTGTTGTGCCGGTTCCCAAGGCAGGGCGACCATCTGGCGGGCTTTCGATTTGGGTGAACATTTTAACGGGAGGTACTGTAAATGTTTTAGATACAAGAAATGATAATATACAGGCTCTGATCTATACAAGGGGCATTTCTATATGTTTAATTAACTTTTATAACAATGATTTTTATTCTGTGCCAAATATCAATTTTAAAAATTTGTTCAATTTTATTTTAACTCTACAAAACCTCAAGGCTTTTACTAACGTCGTCGGCATTTGTGTGGGGGGAGACTTTAATGCTAGGATTCCAACGAGTAATAATTTACCAATATTTCCGACTACTAGTTTGTCTCGGTGCACTAGGGGTATAGAATTATTAGACCATCTATGCATCCATAACCTAATTAATACTATGGATATCGCTGCCATCCCCGATAAAGATAATCGTATCAAACCGACATATAGAGGCAGGGGTTGTGCTTCCACTATTGATTACGTTTTTATTTCCTCCATTTTAGAAGATAGTTTGTTAAGTGCAGAGGTTATACCGACCCACCATGGCGATCATAATCCTATTAAAATATTATTGAAAATCGCCCCTAAGCCTGCAAACAACAAGGAGTGTGGAGCCAGGAATTTGTCATCCTCTACAGATAACCTGAGATTAGTCTGGCGAGGAATTGATAATAACAAGTTATTTGTTAATATGTTAACTGCTCTCTCGCCACTTGTCGATATCTGCTTGTCATTTAAAGATCATAATCCCGATGTAATTGGTGCTTTCACCCAATTGTGTGAGGGCACCAAACGGTTGTTGTCAAGGCCTATCACGAAACTTCGACCGGGACCGAGATGGTTTAATAGAGATTGCTCACTAGCCAATAGAAAGCTTCGCAAGGCACTGTCAACGACCCCCAGAGATCGGGCACTCGTTAAATCCCTGAGGCACCATTACAAGACAGTAACCACACGAAGGAAAGATGAAATCCTAAAAAATCATTGGGATAGTTTAGCGTGTAGTGCATCTTCAAAAAAGGGAAACGGCTTCTGGGCGGCAGTTAAAAACATTAGGACATTAGGACATCCTCTGACTGCCATCAGCTGTAATATAACTAGCGACTTATGGGTGGCTCATTTTTCCAAAATCTATTCGGCCCCAATTGGAATAGAGAACTCATATGAATATCACGCGCCTACCCCAATAGATATAACCTTGCTAGAAGTGGAGGATGCAATCCAACAAAGTTTGGGTAATAAAGCGCCGGGCCCTGATGGGTTGCCCATCGATCTTATTAAAAATAAACCAGATTTTTGGGCACCCCTCCTATTAAATGTTTTTAATAATTTAACCTATGATACAATTCCGAGTACGTGGTCCATGAGCATCATTGTACCCATTTTTAAAAAGGGCGATCGTTCTAACCCAAGTTGCTATAGACCTATCTCCCTCATCGACAACACCCTGAAAATCCTGGGAAGGATTCTCTATAACAAGATAAGGTCATGGGCTGAGGGTGATAATATTTTAAGGCCGTGCCAACTGGGGTTTAGAAGTAAAGTAGGCACAGTGGAACAGTGCCTGAATTTAAATCTGATTATTGGCAAGTACACTGTTGCAAAAAAATCTCCTATATATCTCGCCTTCATGGACCTTACCTCTGCGTTTGACCTTGTCAATAGGTCACGCTTATGGTCCATTCTTTTAAAACAAGGCCTGGATGAAGTTTTAGTTCACTTTTTAGCATATTTGCACAGAGATCTGCACGCCCGGGTGAGGATTAGCCAGGATGGGGATGTATCAAGTAACATTAAAATTGATAGAGGTGTCAGACAGGGGTGCGTTCTGGCACCTCTTCTTTTTATCCTATATGTTAATGATTTGCATGATTCACTAGTAAAGCTTACCCACGATGTCCCGAGAATAAATGGTAATACACTCCACGCCCTATTGTATGCTGATGATGAGGTTTTAATGGCACGCACCCCAAATGCCCTACGCATTTTAGTACAAGGATTTGTAGATTTTATGGCTGTTTTAGATTTAAGGACTAATTTTAAAAATCGTTTTTAATGGCTTGTGGTCCGAAAAAGCATCCTATTAATAAAATTATTGTTAACTCGGACAGTTTACAAAGCACTTGCACTTTTTCTTACCTTGGGTTAGTTTACGCCACAAATGGCTCTTGGTCTGATCACGTGGCACACAGCAGAAGTAAGCTGTCACGAAGTATTAATACACTTCTGGGATTACCCCAACCCAAAAGGTCTGAAGTAGTTTTAGCTCTTAAGAAAAATTTTAAATTACAGTGTGCTCCCACCGCAACCTATGGAGCAGAAATATGGGGATTCACCAAATGCAGTAGTATTCAATGTGAAGAAAATAGAGTATGTAGGAAACTTTTGGGAGCACCGATTTCTTCCTCTGTATATGTGTGCCACAAAGAACTGAAACTGCCCTATATTGAAGACTATATTAGGGCCCGCCCGGCATTGTTCTGGGTTGCAATTTGGAATAACACTGCGGCAACTCTCACCAGAGACATAATAACTGACTGCCTTAGATGTGAGAGGGGTGGGGATATACCATGGCTTGCCGCTGTAAAAGAGAGCCTAAAGAGCGTAAACCACCTGCGCATCTTTTAAATCCAACTCAATCCGAGTTAACTAACAAAAAAGTGATACAAGAGGCATTGTATAAAAAGTATAGCGATGAAAGGTACTGGAGAGAGATCAAGAAAACCTCAGTTGTAAGGTATATGTCCATAGAGGACTGCTCTCATTTGCCTGCCAGATACCTTTTAAAACCTATAGGACATTGGGAAAGAGGGTTGCTATTTCGCTTACGGGCAGGTACTATGAAATATTTATTATGCTTCCCTTTGGGCTATAATTCCGATCTTGACGCATTGCCCTGCCCTTGCAACGCACACAGTAACCAAACAATGTTGCACTTTTTATTCTCTTGTAGTTTTTATTCCAAATTCACAAAAGGATTTTTGATACCTTTTTTTAAAAACGTGCTATTTTTGACTTCAGGATAGCCTACACGGTAGTGCTTAAACTGCCGGAAGATGAATTAATTCTCCGCGTTGGATTATTCCTGAAGTCAGCTGTACGGTCACGTAGAACCATGTGTGTCCAATGAAGGTCGTTAGAACTGTATATTATTGTAATGTTATTAAAATCACCCTATCGAATGTTAATATATGACATATCCCGCTAACTATGGTCTATTTTAGTCACTGTTATAAATGTACTGTACCTTTTGCTGTGAATACGTTGCTATGTATGAATTGTTTTTATTGTGCTTTTATGGATATTCCATATTCGTATAAAGATATTTTGATTTGATTTGATTTGAATGCATATATGTGGGATGTTCTATCTAATCTGTTTGTTTTATTTGGGTGACATCTCAAAATAACTAGTACAGTAAATAGATCTGGGGTACCCTTTAAATGATATATGTGTGCTGTATTTCTCTCTGGCACTGTGTAGCTACTACTGATAGGAGTGGTGTGGATGCTGCAGGTTTTGCTTTTCTATGAATGAATGAATGAATGAAGGAGCACTTATAAAGCGCATGGCTACCCGGAGGCATCCCAGCGCTATGACACCATATGGAACTGTAATAATGAGGAGGTCACGGAAAGAGGAAAGTTTTCAACAGTTTTCTGAACTTGAGATAATCAGGTTCAGAGCGTATGTGGAGGGGAAGACCGTTCCAAAGTCTGGATGCATTGTACGTAAACAGTCGGCCTCCACTACGTGATCGTTTAATCTTAGGAACTAAGATTAAACCTTTGTTCTTAGATCTAAGGGCCCTATTAGGCGCATAGAGTTGGATCCAAGAATGGATCAAGGAAGAGCCCTTGCCAGAAAATAACTTGTGGGTGATACATAGGGACTTAAATTGGATTATTTCCTGAAAAGGGAGCCAATGCAAAGTAGCGAGTGCGGGTTTTGCAGAGGAACGTCTGGGAATATTCATCAGCATGCAAGCGGCACAATTTTGTACTGTTTGGAGAGTTTTGATGGTACCCTGAGGGGCTCCTAGGTACAGGACATTAGCATAGTCCAATCTTGATAAAATAAGAGCTTGGACTAGCACCCGTCTAGCTGTAAAAGGTAACAGGGGAAGTATCCTTCTGATCATTCTTAAGAGGCTGTAACAGCTAGCTGCCACTGTACGTGCTTGTGCCTTAAAATCGAGGTTGCAATCAAGCCAGACCCCGAGACTTTTGATTTGTTTTCTAGGGGCAGGGGGGGAACCTAAAACACTAGGCCAGAGGTGGTCTATGTTTCGGGGAGCAGACTTCCCCAACAGCATGAGTTCAGTCTTTGATCCGTTAAGTTTCAGGAATGAATTATTCATCCAATCAAAGACTTTCTTCAGACAGGTGATTAAGTCGGGTTCATGTTGATTGTTTTGTTTCATAGAGATGACTAACTGCGTGTCATCCGCATATGTGACGATATGAACCCCAAATGGGCATACTGTTTCAGCTAGCGATCTCATGTACACATTGAACATAGTGGGGCTGATGGAGGATCCCTGAGGAACCCCACATTTCAAAGGAATTTGTTTTGAAGAGTATTCGTCTTCAAAAACTGTAAAAACCCTGTTTTGAAGGAAAGACTGTAGCCATTTTAGGGTTAATCCAGTCACTCCGGCCTCTCCAAGTCTTTGTATCATTAAACGATGATTTACAGTATCGAAGGCTGCGCTGAGATCCAATAATATAATGACAGCGCAGCCTCCATTATCAAGAGTCTTCCTTGTTTCCTCTACTACAGCCAATAGAGCAGTTTCTGTGCTCTGTTGGGGTCTGAATCCTGTCTGTGTAGGATGGAGACAATTGTTGTTTTCCAAGAAGGCCGATAGAATAGAATTGATGTATTTCTCAGCTAGCTTACTTATTCCCGGCAGTAAGGAAATAGGTCGGTAATTTCCCCAGTTTTCTGGGTCGAGGCTAGGTTTCTTTAGAAGTGCCTTGACCCTTGCATGTTTCCATTGGGATGGCACAATGCCTGTCTTAAGTGAGGAGTTTATCACCTCCAGTATAACTGGTGACACAACCTCTGAGATTTGATGGAGAATGGTAGGAGGGGCAGGATCTAAGGGAGAGCCAGATTTTAGCTCTCTCAGAAACCCTTGAAGAGTGATAAGATCAAGGGGCGGAAATTCCTCCAACAAGATCGACGTTTCAGGGGTAAGTGTAGCAGTTGATAAGGGGACCAGTGAATCTATGTTTTGAGGAAATGATTTATATATGGTTAGTATTTTGTCTGAAAAATATTCGGCGATTTCATTGCACCGCAGTTGAAAATTATTTAAGACTTTAGAGGGTGTCGGGGGTGTGAGAAGAGATTTAACTATTTTAAATATCTCACGAGAAGAGTTTACAGCTGAAATTTTGTCTTGGTAAAAAAGAGCCTGGGCATTTTTTATTTCATCTTTGTAAATTTTAATAGCTTCTCGATATTTAGTTTTGCTAGAAGCAGAGAAATCTTTCCTCCAACTTCTTTCATGTTTTTTACATATCTGCTTTAGTTGACGTAGTTGTTGGGAATACCAGGTTTTTTTTTTGACTCCCACCCTTTCTGAGATCTGTTTTCTTGGGAGAACACAGTCAAGTGCTGACTCAATCCAGTTGTTAAAATTATCATTAGCAACAGTGGGGTTTGAGTGCAATGGAGGAGAAGTAGCGTTTAACTTGTCTATCAGGGCATCTAGGGGAAGTATCGACCACTTACGGGCAAATTTCATAGCTCTAGCAGTCGGTGAAATGGCATCCGGTAGCGTCCATGCGAAAGGAAGTAAGAAGTGGTCTGACCATGGAATGGGAACAGCCTTATCTACAGATAGATTGTTTATATTTGAAAATATGGGGTCAAGCAGGTGACCTTTAATATGGGTAGGGCCATTCACTTTTAAAGTGAGTTGGAACATTGCCAGTTCATTGGCAAGTTCTACTGACGGCGTCAATTGAGCATCGTCAAAATGCAAATTGAAGTCCCCTAAAATTGTAAAGTTAGGGGAGGAGCTAGCGAAATTAGCTGCAAGATCAGGTAAGTCTTTGTTGAAAAGGCCAAGAGGGCCTGGGGGACGATAGACAAGAATCCCTGCAAAAGTGTACGTGGGGGTTAAATCAATTACAAAAGACATGCTTTCACAGTCAGGAATGGGATTCGTAGATGTTCTACACTGGAACTTGTCTTTATAAATTATGGCTAAGCCACCTCCACGGCCTATGTTGCGATCAAGCCTTTGGATTACATAGTTTGGGGGAGGGATTGGACAATGGCAAAGTCTGTTTCTTTATTTAACCATGTCTCTGTTAAGAATAAAACATCTGGATTCCTCTCTTCTAAGAGTAGATAAATTTCAGCATAATGTTTAGGGAGTGAGCGACAGTTGAGTAGAAGCATCCTAATTTGTTTTTTGTGAGGAATATCTGCTAAGGTTTGAAAGGTAGATTGTAAATTAAATTTGCAGTGTGTGCATTGCGCGCTGATGTTATCTAGTCGCATAGTATGGACACACTTACTGTCCATCTCTCTTCTGAGATCATGGAGTTGTGCTGAGTCATAAACAGCTCTGTCCCTCCCGTAACCGGCAGCGGTTCCTGCCCCTGGTCCCGGCTGGACGCGGACCGGCGCAGACGGGCTTGCCCTAGGCGCGCCAGCGGCGCGCCTGCTGCGCGCGTCCGCTGCGCGGTCGCGTCATCGGCAAATTTATAGAGCCGAGTCACCGCTTTAGCGTAGGAGACTAGAGCGCTAACTCGAAGATAATGTCTCTCCCCCCCCCCGAGCTTTAACACAGCTCTTCCCACAGTGCAAATGAGCAAATTAGTGCAACACAGGTTAAAAAATACAATTAAAATGCTAAAATCCTAAGGACAGAAAGTTTCAGACAGTGTGATGCCAAGTAAATTCTTTCCTAACCTCGCATTACACGATTCAAATAAGGCGTCGCTGCGCGGTCGCGTCATCGGCAAATTTATAGAGCCGAGTGACCGCGTTAGCGTAGGAGACTAGAGCGCTAACTCGAAGATAATGTCTCTCCCCCCCCGAGCTTTAACACAGCTCTTCCCACAGTGCAAATGAGCAAATTAGTGCAACACAGGTTTAAAAATACAATTAAAATGCTAAAATCCTAAGGACACAAAGTTTCAGACAGTGTGATGCCAAGTAAATTCTTTCCTAACCTCGCTTACACGATTCAAATAAGGCGTCGCTACGCGGTCGCGTCATCGGCAAATTTATAGAGCCGAATGACCCCGCTAGCATAGGAGACTAGAGCGCTAACTCGAAGATAATGTCTCTCCCCCCCCGAGCTTTAACACAGCTCTTCCCACAGTGCAAATGAGCAAATTAGTGCAACACAGGTTAAAAAATACAATTAAAATGCTAAAATCCTAAGGACACAAAGTTTCAGACAGTGTGATGCCAAGTAAATTTCATGATGTGATGAAAATGTGTATTTGGATGTTTGTGCTAATCTGTTCTTTTGCATGTTTGTTTGGCATACCTAGGTGCCAAGTGATGTTTGGAGTACCATGATAGGAATTTATATGGATTATCTGTCCTGTATTGGATGCATGTGAGATTTGCGGTCTGCTGTGCTCAGTTGAATGTTGGTCAATCGTGTAAATTAAGCATACAGAGTGCATAGAGCTAGTTTTACATTGCATGTGTACATAGATTAGATGGTGACTATTTGCCTATGATAAATCAATTAAATAAAAAAAAAACCAAGAGGGATAAATTGAGAGAGTTATTTTCGGCTATAAGCGTAAGTTTACAGGTGACAATGCATTCATTTACACCTGCTAGGAATTCACAAATAGCTTCCTAGAAGGCGTAAATGGTTATAACACTGCAATTGTCTTTGCCATGAGTGTGGTGGAATCTACAGCAGTGAACCTCAGATAAGAGGTGGGAAGTGGGAGTAAAAAGAAATAATTTGCATTGGAAGTTGGGGAACAGCCAAAAATGTGCACATTTGGGGCAATTCCCAAACTTTCATCTGCCCGTTTCTCAACCTAGAAATGGTCGGAAATGTATTCCAGCCAAGGTCTGGACTAGCTCTCCTTCCTGGATGTAAAGGGGAACTGATCACCCCCAGATTTTGTGGGGGTGTAGTGGAAGTTCTTTCTCCACAGGGAAGATGTTTTCCTCATGGAGAGAAAAAAAAGTGTTTGTTCACACAGCGGGCTCAATTTCCATTGTGGGGGGGTTCGGGTGCGGGGTTGGACGTGGGCTGCTTTAAATAAACAAATAAATAAATAAAACTTACCTTGCCGCCGCCGGGTCACGCGTCTTCTCTCCTGTTCGCCTGTGTTTGACTCCAGGTCGGAACAGGAAGCAGGCAGCCAGGCTCCCGCCCCTAAGCCAATCACAATGCTGCAATGCAGCGTTGTGGTTGGTCTGAGCGCTGTGACACAGCACTCAGCCAGGGGCTGTAGGGGTGGGCATGTTCTCCATGCAGGCTGTAATGCAGCCTGCATGGAGAACAGGGGAGTGTGCATGACTGTTTTTGGCAGCCCGAGAAGGCTGACCAATCAGTCACTGTGCACAGGAGTGTTCTACCACTCCTCCCCTGCAGCTCCGCCCGCCCCCTCATGCACTGCCACAGCAGGAGGAAAAATAAAATGATAATAACATTCCATTATTATCATTTTATTTTTTCCTTTCTTTGCTGCACTTGGCAGTGGGGCGACGCTCCTCCGCCTTAGCGGAGGAGCCGCCACTGGGTGTTAGATTAGAATTGAATCGAGCCTCTGCATAGACCACTCACTGAGGTGCTTGAGCCTTGCTTAGATCAGCAAATGTAATCACAGGCTGAGGCAGATCAGGCAGAATGTCCAGGCATTTCAACCAATGAGGAGAGTGGGAGGCATGTGGGGATCTTCAGAGGGACAGAGGTTCATCAGTTAAAATGGGAAGCAAAGAGGGGAGGTAGAGCAGAGACAAGTCTTAATGCACCCTGGTGGTCCTGATGTGATTGATCAACCAGCTGGGTCATGTCACCCTGCTAACATGTCTCCCTTTACACTTCAAAAATCATATCCATAAAGTCACCCCCAACCCTCACAGCCTGCCATAGTGTTCATCATCTCTGTTAGATAAATTCCATATAAAGGTCCACGTGTCTGCTTTTTGTGTTTGGTCAAGGAGTGGACTTCATGCTCTTTTGCTGCCCACATAATATCTGCTCTGATTGGACGAGAAGAAAGGACAGATGAAAGCATCAGGAGGCTGAAGTGTTGTTGCAGAGCACTAAAAGACCTAAAAAGGCCAGAGAATGACTACAAGAGATAAAAGGCCATGGTACATAAAGCGAGCACTGCAAGTGTTAAGTAACAGTCTCTGCCACACTTTGAGTTGACTGGTGTCTTAAATGGCTGAAAGGCAGAAGCAGCACTGTTTAACATAGATTGTGGTAAGTGGTTGCTTGTCACTGGACCTTTAAAGGCATGTGCAGATTTTCTTTTGAAATGTAAATTAAACATATAACATAACACAATAACGTTACCAAAGCTACCTAACAACAGACAACATAGAGCACAGCACAATAAAACATTCAAAACAGAAAGCAACATAACAACAACTATATTTTAACACATTATATTACACTAATAGAGGACAAAAAATACAGCAGCATAAAAAAACAACAGAACACATCACCCTCACAGCAAAATACTGTACAACAAACATATATAATCATTCTTGTCACACATTACAAAATCCAGAAACCTTCTCTGTTAAAGTGATGGTTAAAGGTATTTGCACCAGACACTTAACTTACCACGAGGGACATGAAATAGCGCCAGTCAAAAATGTTTTGTGATCCGAACAAAGTATCCTGAGGGGTTGGAAAAATGCTGCATGGAAGGGCCAGTGTTTGAGTAGATGGGGACTAAGGGAAGTAGATAAGATCTTTGGAGAGAAATGAAGGCTGCAGAGGGCTTGATGAAAGTTTTCACTATTTACTGCAGCCCGCCATAAGACTTGAAAGAGGCTCCCAGAGCCTAATAAATCGCTCCTTATCATATCACCCCTACTACCCAGAACAGGACAAAATAATCAAAAGAGGGAGACCGAAGAAGAGAGTAAAGCCCTAAGAGAAGGATTAGGCAAGGGAAACTACAGCCATGGCTTCTATCAAAACAATTGCAGGTTACTGACAAAATAGTGACAAAGAGCAGAGAAATGAGTGCTAAAGTTAAGGTAACAGTATTGTGTGGAGACCATGCCAAATTCATGTGTTACTAGAATTATTTATGTATTCAAATAGGAGAGGTCAAAGGGAATTTGTTAAAAGCTCCTGACATACCCGTCCTTGATGTAGTGACCAGACAAAAATATCGAAGATCCTCGTGAAGTAGGGAATGGTCCCTTCACTCTATAAGTTATAAAGGGTTTATTGAAATGGTTGAACACCCTCGCCCACTTCAGTGGCATAGTTTATATGGAGTTTTTCCTCATCCCAGTCATTGTCACTTGGGGCCAGATGTCCAACCATTTCCATTTGCGACTCGCAATTTGCTAATTTTAGCAACTCACAATGCACAAGTCGCAAAAGGAAATGTACTAATGTGCCTCAGACACACTTTGCAATTCCCAATTGGGTCGCAAATGACATGCCTCAACAATATTCATTAGGCAGGTCGCAATAACACAGGGATGGTGGCATGCTAGGGGCAGAAGACCGCCATGTCTGTGTTTGCTTTTTAAATAAAGTAGGTTTATTTGTTTTAAATGCGGCCCGTTTGCCTTAAAGGAAAATGGGATGCATTCAAAAAATAAAAACGAAATGTTTCGGTTTAATTTTTTAAGAGCTGGCAGTGGTCCGTGGACCACTGCATGCTCTTATAAAACATTTTCGCTGCCAATCACAAAGGGGAGGGGGTCCCCTGGGGACCCCTTCCCATTTGCGACTGGGATACCACCAATTTGAAATTAGTGGTAAATGCAATTGTTTTGCAACCGCATTTGCGGTTGCAAAACAATTTTAGATCCCCTGTTACTTGCTATTAGGAAGGGATGCCCTTGGTACGCCCCTTCCTAATAGCAACTCACAAAACCTATTTTACGAGTCGGTAACAGGTTACTGACTCGTAAAATAGGTTTGGTACATGCTACAACCTTTTTTAGCGGTCGTAAATGGCCCAATTCCCCGTTTGCGACCACTAAAATCATTCGTACATCTGTACCCTAGTTCCTTTACGTGCTCTTGTCACATGTGGACTAATAAATAACATGATTGAACTACTTGCGGCCTACAGTGCTTGAAAAATTGTCCCTTACCCATAGATGCTGGAGCCTTTTGCTCAGGCCCTCGTATCAGTGGAGGGCCAATTTCTGATGTCAATGGTTGCTGCTTTGGTGAATAATAATCCTACAATGAACCTGTTTTTATACCACAGTATTTTCCACGCAATGTGTGATATTGATTAAACAGAACATATTTGAGCTATATTCTTTCTGATGTAATCAACTTGCCTCTGCAGGGCTTCAACACCTAGATATTTTAATCTTTTAGAACTCATTACATTGAAGATGCACACTTTCTAAGCCTCGACCATTTGATAAATCAAATTAATATATTATGCAGTGAATTCTATCTGCATGTGTCAGGCACTAATCAAAGTTTATCCCAGACACCACCTGGGGACACACTTAGATGATCCCAGGTGTGATCCTTAAGCCCTCTTCACGATGAACAGACCGCTGGCTGATATTAATTTACATCTGGCAGACATCACAGAAGTGCGCTTAAAAATTTGCAATTGTAGGTTTAGCGTTGAAGAACTTTTCCGACTTTCTGTTAGAGAATGAGATACTAACGTGCCTCTTGGCATCATGCAGCTTTATGATATAAATCACAGCGGTAAGCCTCCATCTTGTCAAATGTCCTTAGGCCACTGGGAAATCCCCCCCCCCTCTCTCTGTGAGGCTGAATGCTAGGTTAAACTTTGCCTTGAGTACCATGTAAGAAATGATACAGATTAGGGAGCACTGGAAGATGGAGACTGAGGGAGTAAATGAGACAGATTTATGAACTGACTCACAGACAAAATTGAGATAGAGATAGGAAGTAAAGTTAATAAACAATCCCTACATAGAACTACCAAAGGATTCAAACACACTACCACTTCCATGACTTTGGCACATAAGTAAGAAGGACATTAGTAATGTGTTAACCTACAAATTCACATCCAGGAACATATTATCTTACCTTTCTCTTTCTTAGCTTAACTTCTCTCTTTCTTTTCATTGCTTAGGAGACTCCGTAGATTATATGAACTTAATTTGTCCAGGATCACTGACAGAATATCAGGACCAAATATATTGTGTGGACAGAATACTGTGTCAAACATATCAAGGACCAAAACATCGAGAAGCTAAGTGCAAATAGGAAAGTATAGATTTACTATTCTTAACTCCACATCTACGTTCCTTTAAGATGTATATATTGTGAAGCTATATATGTGCAATTATATATAGTAAATCTTTACTTACCCATAGAAACTTACCTTTACAATAATTTTGTCCTCAATATTCTTGACACGATATTTTGTGCCACACTTTTTTGGGTTCCAATATTTTGTTCAAACACCATTTGTCCGTACGTCTTGCTTGAGCTGTAGTCACTATACTCTTTACTCCCATTTTCAGATGTTCCACCCTCTCTAGTTTCTCTCTCCGAATCCCTTTTTCCTTTAGAATATTCAATCAAACCATCTTTGTTTTCTCTCTTTGTGTGTCTCATGAAGTGTCCTTCCCCTAAGGCCTTCGATCTTCATCTTAGATCAGGTATCTAGCCCCATTCTCTACCTACTCTCTCTTTTTCTTTTCTCTCCCTGTCTCTCTTTTTTATGACTCTTTCTCCTGTCCTCCCTCTCTATCTCTATCATTGATCCTTTTCTCACTCACTCGCTCTGCTTCATTGTTCCTCTCTTCTGCTTTCTTTCTCTATCTCTTTATTCCTCTCTCTATTTCACACTGCCTCTATCTTTCTCTCCCTCCCTATTTCTCATTCTCTTTCTTTCTCTCTCCAATGCTTTTGCTTTTTCACCCATTCTGCCAGCACTGTCTACATACTCTAAATCCCAATATTGCTTTTATATTTCTGCATCATTACAATGCCTATGAGACCTTTCTAATGATTGAATATTAACATTTTGGTTTAATAAAAAGCATAGAAAATAAACAAATAACCCTTTACGTTTATTGCCTCCACTGCACACTCCATTCTTTCCCTATTTACTTGCCCCTATGCTCTTCAAATGCTTTTCTATTTTAACCCGCAGCATTCACCCCCTCTAGCTGCTATCCTGATATGCACAGCCACACCTATGAGTCCTCTTCTTCTGCTGCACTCATCCTTACTTCCGCCCCTCCCCTTTTCACTTCAGCTCCCAATGTATATTTTCACATTTTAAAATCACTAAGAAATAATATATGGCATTCGTGTATTTTCCAGGCCACTGGGTTAAATGAGACGTTTTTCTGATCTGCATCTCCTAGCATGACTTCTACGTTGCCGTTGGTGTTTTTTTTTTGTTTATTTGATCTGTGCCTGGCTGTTCTGTTACTGATTTTTTTCATAACATGTATTTCGAAGCTTTGGTTCATTGTTTCCTGAAAAAAATGCTACTATTTATTTTTGAAAATAACACCGGTGTTGCCTGTGATCTTCTACAATATTTATTTTGAGCCTGCACCTGTGCTAACCGAGAATGATTTTAATACATTTTATTTCAATTTCCTTTTAGTGAATTTGAAGTGCGCATTGTGGAAAGCCCTGATCTCAAAACAATACGGTAGAAAAGTGCGAGAAATGCATTGAATTGGACATCTCGGCAACCAGCAATTTAAACTGTTAGAGAGAAGATGTTCCTTTATCTTCGTGTGGAAACAGTGCAAAGGAGGAATAGAGGCGATTGGAAGTGGAAGAGAGTTGCAATACTAAGAGGCCAGAGTGAGACAGAACTCGATTACAAATGAGTTCTAGGAGGGTGAGAACAGACAAACTGGATTTGAGAAAAACAAAGAGGGTCTGGAACAGGGAGTAGAGAAATGAAACAAAAGCCTGCCTAAACCATGCACACATTTGAAAATAAAACACAGAAAGTGGAAAAGAAGGATGAAATTAAATAGAAACCACTGGAGTGTAGCAGGCGATGGAGAGATGTGTGCAGGAGGGTAACTAAAAGAGAGGATGTACAGAAGTCTCAGGGCCAGATTTACGACCATTTTTGCATGCGCAAACGGGTTTGCGAACCCGTTTGCGCATGCAAAAACAGCATAGGGAATGTACAAACCCTATTTCGCGAGTCACAATTTTTTGCGACTCGCAAAATAGGGTTTTGCGACTCGCTATTAGGAAGAGGCCTTCCCTTCCTAATAGCGAGCGCAACCCTATGTAAGAATGTTTGCGACCGCAATTGCGGGCGCAAAACACTTGCAAATTACCACCCTCTTCAAGAGGGTGGTAATGGGGTCGCAAAAGGGAAGGGGTCCCCAGGGGAAAATATTTTTTAAGGGCAGGCAGTGGTCCCAGGGACCACTACCTGCCCTTAAAAAATGAAACGAAAACGTTTCATTTTTTTCTTTTTTAAATGCATCCCGTTTTCTTTTAAGGAAAACGGGCTGCATTAAAAAAAAACTGCTTTATTTAAAAGCATCCCAGACATGGTGGTCTGCTGAGCCCAGCAGGCCACCATACCTGGGAGGGCCTGCCATTCCCAATGGGGTTGCAAATTGCGAGAGGCTCATTAATATTCATGAGCCTCTCTATTTGCGACCCCATTGGGAATCGCTAAGTGTGAAAAACACTGTTGTACATTGGAAATAGTGCCTCGCAAATTGCGAGTCACAAAAAACTCGCAATTTGCGAGGCGCTATTTCCAACGTCGTACATCTGGCCCTTAAAGAGAGAGAGTGCAAAAGAAGAGACAAGAAGTCAAACAGCAGGTGTGAACAGTAGTCAACCCAAAGTCTGGCACGGGTGGAGAAGAGATTCTTGTGATCATGAAAAGTAAAAAGGACAGGTTTTAAGCTGAGCCACTCTGTTTCCTAAGAGTATTTACAGATTTTCTTCTGAGCCTAGAATTTCTTTTACTAGAGAGATTATACTGAGTTTATTCTGAGAATATCACTTGCACGAGTGTTGATGGCATGTAGTTTGAAGTCTTTAACCTGAATTTCATGACAAGACCGGAGGCTAGTATTATGCTTAACACTTTTATTGCCAGCTCCTTGCAGCACTTCAAAGCAAAACATCTTCAACACATAAAATTCCAGAACTTAGAATGTCCAGATAACACATAAAACCTCTATCACAGCAGCCATCTTCCTCTTTTATATGCTGCTCCTTGACAGATAAGTATCACTTCATTGTTACGCATAATATTTTAGTTTAAATATAGTGTTTATATTATTTAACTTAAAAGATAAAATAATTTATAATTTACTGTTTTTGTAGTGAATTGAAGTTAGAATTGATATTATTTTTCTTTATTAGGAGTATTTTGTTCGAAGTTTTTCTTGTGGTTGTTTTAAAATACCCAATTTATGGGTTAAAACTCTTTAGGTTAGTTTGGTTGTGGTTTTAAAGTGAGGGTTAATGATATTTGGATTTAGGATTTAAAATCAGAAAAGTTTACCGTTGCGCCGCGAGCGAGCGTCTCGCGCATCAGCTCACGGCGTAGTGGTGAGGCCCCGTGCTTTTAGAACGTTCTCGGATGCATTTGGAGAAGCGAGGTACAGTTTGTACCTCGTAGGTGCCTGTAGAGAGTGTTACGTCGTCACGCATGCATGCGTGGCGACGTACGGGGGCCATATTTGTTTGGGAAGTGAGCGTACAGTACTCTGTAGGCCTAAAGGTGCGCGAGGCCGTTAGAGTGCTGTACGCTCGAGCGTTTCATCTCCAACTGTCATCAGCTGTTTTCTGTCAGACAGCGGTGCGGGAGAGGATGCGAGTGAAAGAGGGTAAAAAGGTATATTAGTTGTAGGGTTTAGGAATAAGATATTTTTAAATAAGAAGAGTTGGGAGTTAGCTTAGTATTTTTTTGACGGCAGATTTGGATTAAAAAATAATAATAATAATAATAAGAGTTGAATTAATATATAAAAAAAAAAAAGAAGAAATAATTTAAATATTATAAGGTGATTTGAGTGTTAAAGAATATAAAATGGAGGTAAATGAAGGTGCACAGAGCTCAGGTTCGGGCGATGCAAATCTGAGAAAAATAGTGCAAGAAGAGATGAGAAGTTCGATGAAGGAAGTTATAGAGAGCGTAATGAGAAGACAAAGAAGAGCGGTAGAAGGTTCTGAGGATGAGTATTGGTCTGTGGAGGAAGAGGAAGGTGAAGTAAAGGGTCATGGTAAGAGACCTAGGAAGAGTAAGAATATTGAAGTGGGAGTCAAGGTTGTGACAAAGAGAATGGGTGAACCTAGCGCCACAAATGAAGATGGTGTCCTTAGTGGCACAAAAGAGGGTGTCCTTAGCGGCACAAACGTTGGTGATAGAAATTTGGATCGAGATTACACAACAAGAGTTTGAGGATGAGGCAGATGAATTCGTGTTGGATGATTACTACGATGATGGATGGGATATGGACACAGATAAAGTTGAAAAGGAGAGGAAGTAAAAAGGGATCATAAAGGATCCACAGGGTGAGCACATGTTTAGTCCTGAAATGATTAGGCATCCTAGGAGCTCAGAGTGGTGGCCTATGCCTCATGTTGCTGATTTCTTTAAATTATGGATAAGAAGGCCATTTGATAAGGAGGCAAGAGCAGTCATGAGAGCGGAGTGCTCTCGTCCAGTTGTAGATGGCAAAGCATGTGTGACGACAGATCTGGATCCAGATCTAATAAATTTTTTGTTTAAGGTGGGACGCGATCCCAGGAAAGGTTTGGAGAGGGCACTAAAACAGTGTCAGGATCATTTGTTGGACGTGTTGGGTCCATTGTCTGGAATTATGGAGATGGCTGAGGAGGCTAAAATTAAAAATGTTCAGGTGGACAATGATTTATTGAGAGGATGGTCGCAGAGGGTGATTTGTTTCTTAGGAAACGCTAACGTGTCCTTATCTGAGGAAAGATGCAAGGCTATCCTAATGAGGATAAATCCAAAACTGGGGGGCTTTGCGAAGAAAAAGCCAACTGAGGACACTAAAGGTTATTTGTTCGGGGAAGGACTGGTGAAAGGTGTGGGAAAGTACGTTTCCACTTTTACCAGTTTAGACAAAGCACAGTCTTCCTTAAGGAGAGTTTTTGGAAGAGGTGTTTTTGACCGGGCCGGGGCAAGAGCCCGATTCCCTGGCCGATCATTCACGAGGGCACATTATCAGTCCCAAGGATGAGCTGCGTTTAGGGGATTCCAATCAGCAACAGGGTTTTACCCATAAAGAGGAAGACATGGGAGAGTTTGCAACGCAAGGGGAAGAGCTCAGTTCACACAAGGTTCTCAAGGTGAGTACGAGGACAGATTTTGGTTCTATCCCAAGCGAGGTAGGGGGAAGGTTGAGATGGTTTGTGAAGAATTGGGAGAATTTAACCAGAGACAGATGGGTTATTCAAACGATAAAAGGATATGTTATAGAGTTCATCGAGGAGCCAAAGCAATTGAAAGAACCAAATCAACTGGTTTTTCAACAAGATTTACAAGAAGTAATAGAAAAAGAGGTATTAGAGATGTTGCAGAAAGGAGCAATAGAGAAGGTATTGGAGAAAGATCGGGGTTTTGTGAGTACTTTATTTTTGGTGAAGAAAAAGGAAAAGGGTTGGAGACCCGTGATAAATTTGAGAAGTATGAATCAGTATGTTGTTTACAGGCACTTCAAGATGGAACGGATCCATCTTTTGAGGGATATTCTGCAAGCGAAAGATTGGTTAGTGAAATTGGACCTGAAGGATGCTTATTTTACTATTCCAATTGCAGAGGAGAGTCACAGATTTCTTCAGTTCAGATGGTTGGGGGAACTGTATCAGTTTTCTTGTCTCCCGTTTGGTCTGGCGTCGGCACCTTGGTGTTTTGCAAAGGTGTTGAGACCAGTAGCCAAGTTCCTCAGGGAGAGAGGAATACGATTGATAATGTATTTAGACGATTTTTTTTTATTATTAATCTTTTTATTAACACGTAAACAAAATCAGTACATACAAAGAGCAATTATAGTGTATCACTCACTTATACATTAGTTCCGAGTCAAATCTTCATACAAATGGCTACAATCTTAACAAGTTCAATCCGTGCATCACCGTCTACCCTTACAGCCCTCTATATGTTTGCCAGGCCCCCCAGATTTTCTCTCCCTTCTTAGGGCACCCTCTGCTTTTATAGATTGTGGCTTCCGCCTGCCAACACCAATCAAGATCGTTTTCCCACTCCTCCACCGTTGTGATTTCTGTCGCTCCCCATTTCCTTGCTACATTCCGTTTAGCCACTATGGCCACTAATGTTAACCATTTCCTTACGTGACTAGGCCAGTCTTCGTTCCCAGTTGTTATCAGGAGGAACCATTTGGATTCCAGCGGGACCTTCATACCCACCACCTCTGCCATTGCTGTGGCTATTTTCCACCAGTATTCTAGCAGGAGAGGACAATCCCACAGTAGATGGTAAAAGGACCCCTCAGACCTGCAACCTCTATGACACTGTGCACTTTCGACACGCCCCATTCGCTGTAGCACTGATCTAGGGTAATACACCCTATGCAATATTTTAAGCTGTATTAGACGGAATCTTGCGCGTATAGCCACTTCTCTCGGACCCTGGAGCACCTCCACCCATTCCTCTTCTTCAAAAGGGCCTACATCCTTTTCCCAAATTGTCCAGAGGGAGCCATACGGGTCTGGGGCATTGTTGCTTATCTTCTTCTAGATTATGGAGGTGTTTTTTTCCTGCAGTGGCTCTGTTAGTATCCTGTCCTCTAGCTGAGAGGCCGCCACCAGGGTCTCCCCCTCTCTGAGATACCTGCATAGGGCGTGCCCTAACTGAATGTACTTGAGCCACTCTCCCTTCCCCATATCATATTCCCTTTCAGGTCAGCAGATGTGATATACGCCCGCCCCCTCCAAATGTCTCCAAGAGTCTCCAGCCCCAGTAGTTCCTATTTGGCGAACCCCTTCAGCCTACTTACTTCCTTCAGAGCCTCGCCTGCCCACAGGGGTGTCATTTCCATGAGCTTGCCCTCCCAACCCAAGTACCTTGTCACCGCACCCATGACCTAATCACTGTAGTTGTCTGTGGCGGTAGGTTCTTACCCACTCACCCAGTGTAAAGTACTGTCTGCGGGCCTCTCTCACCCATAGCTAGTCTGTCCACCCTATACACTGGATCGTTCCTGTCCTCGAATACCCATCCATTCACGTTTGCCAGTTGGGCTGCCCAATAATAACCTTGAATATCTGGCACCGCCAGTCCTCCATCATATACCCCTCTTTGTAATTTACTTAGGGCAATACGTGGGGCCGCGCCACACCACAGCAATGCCCGAAGCTCTGTGTTGACTTTTTGGAAAATGGAGGGGGACACCTCATACAGCGTGTTTTGCAACACATACAGAAGACGTGGCAGCGCCATCATATTAAACATTGCCACGCATCCCCTCAATGTCATAGGAAGCGTGCGCCAATGCTTTATGTCTGTTATAAGTCTATCGAGCTGTGCACCAACGTTCTGTCGTTGGAATTCTTGGGGATTGCGCGTTATATAGATTCTGAGATACTTAAAGCCATTCTCTTGCACCGGCACCACGCATCGGGAAGTCAGGGTGGGGATTCCTCCGGCTAAAGGATATAGCATTGAATTATCCCAATTAATTTGGTAACCAGAGTAGTCCCCAAATATATGGAAAATCTGGAGGATGCGGTCCAGGGAGTGTCTAGGTTTCCTCACATACAGCAGAATATCGCCTGCGTACAGAGATATGCGATCCTCCCACCCTTCCCCTATTGGAATCCCCCATATCAAGGGGTTATGCCGTACCCATGCTGCAAGTGGTTCCAAAGCCAAATCAAATAAAATTGGAGATAATGGGCAGCCTTGTCTGGTACCTCTCCGCATGGCAAACACCCGTGACACAGTGGCATTGACCCGCACCCTGGCTAATGGTTGCACATATAAGAGCCTGACCCACACTATAAACTTGGGCCCCATGCCGAACTTTTATTTAGACGATTTTTCTGTTAATGTCACAAAGTTTAGAAGAGCTGGAGAGACAGTTAAGTTTCACTATGGATCTTTCGGAAGGATTGGGCTTCTTGATCAACAAAGAGAAGTCGGTTTTGAAACCCAGCCGAAGTTTAGAGTTTTTGGGTTTTGTGCTGAACACAGTAGAGAAGACCTTAAATTTTCCAGAGAAGAAAGTGGTAAAGATAAGATCAGAAGTGAGAGGAATGTTGAAGAGAGAGAGTGTATCTCTAAGAGGTTTAGCATGGGTGATTGGCTTGTTTTCAAGTTCGATTTATGCGGTTTTCCCTGGCCCGCTTCATTACAGAGCTTTGCAGAGCAGAAGCATTGAGGAAAGGTTTTTGGTATGGAGATCTTGTTTCCCTTACGGAAGAGCCTCGAGAGGAGCTGGTTTGGTGGTTAGAGAACCTAGAGGCATTGAATGGCAGGGCAATTTTGGGAATTTGTGCAGATTTTGTATTAGAGACAGATGCAAGCATGTTTGGATCGGGTGCATGTTTGGAGGACCAGGAAACAGGTGGAGTATGGTCCATGGAAGAGAGGTTGGAACACATAAATGGTTTAGAAATGAGGGCAGGGCTTTATGCTTTGAAGAGTTTTGGAAGGAAGTTGAGGAATTTTTATGTTTTGTTGAAGATGGACAATGTTTCGGCGGTTCGTTACATAAACAGATTGGGTGGAAGCAGGTCGAGGAACCTGACTCAGTTAGCGAAGAAGATTTGGGGGCATATTACCAAGGGGAGTATCGCTACTTTAGCGGCACTTTTTGCCGCTAAAGCGGCGATATTTGTATCGCCCTATTAGCAAGCTGTTGCTAACAGCTGTTAGCGACAGCTTAATGGCGATAGTGGCCGTTTTGTTACCGCTTTGCATGTCAGCGATAATTATCGCTAATGACATGCAAAGTAGGCGTTCCAAACCAAAAGCGACTGCAAGCCAGTCGCAAACACAACTTCCCCCTATTACCAATGCCCGCAAAGCGATAAAAAAAGTCACGCTAACCGCGATTATCGCTGGAATTTAACACCTGATAAAAACTTGACTTAACCTATTCTCTCAATGGGAGGTGGATTGTAAGGTTAAGTCCTCACCTGCCTATTAGCGAGCTTTTCATTAGCGCAGGGAATTTATCGCTGGATTTCTCGCGCTATTGCTGGGTTTCGCCGCTATCGCTGGATT
The DNA here is from genome assembly GCA_963921515.1 of Calotriton arnoldi. NCBI lineage: Eukaryota > Metazoa > Chordata > Amphibia > Caudata > Salamandridae > Calotriton > Calotriton arnoldi. Next base: position 805,756 of record CAWUFW010007371.1, on the reverse strand, counting down.
TTCTATCGCCTTGGAGATGTGCGTTGATAATAACGCGTTATCTCCACGATGGAATCCAGCGATAGCCGGCGATAAAAAAAACAGCGCTAAGCGCGCTTTGCGATAATTATCGCAAATCCTTGGTAATATGCCCCTTGGTCTTTTTGTCTAGAACAAAAAATAGGGTTGCAAGCAGAATACTTTCCTGTTCAGGACAACATTATAGCAGATTGGAACTCGAGGTATCTCAGGGAATTCAGCGATTGGAAACTGAATGTTCAATATTTCCAGAGGATATTTCAGGTTTGGAGACCTCTGGAGGTGGATTTGTTTGCGTCAAGGTTGACGTTCCAGTTATAACGGTTTTACAGTTGGAGGCCGGATCCGTTGGCAGAGGAGGTGGATGCGTTTCAACAGGATTGGAGAAAAGTACGGGGGTATGAGTTTCCCTCATTTGCAATTATTCAGAGGGTGTTATTGATGGTGAGGAGGCAGAGTGTCAGTTGGTGCATGTGACACCTTTTTGGGCAGGACAGGCTTGGTTTCCAGGTCTATTGGAAATGGTGATAGAGGAGCCATTCTTAATACCGGAGTCAGAGGACATGCTTCTAGTGGCAGAAGGGGTTTTTCATCCTTTGGTTTTAGAAGGGGCATTGAGCCTTCTTGGTTGGAGGATTTCAGGAGAGGAGTACAGTTCAGATGACTTTCGGAGCAGGCTCAGGAGTTGCTCAGGGAGTCTTTGGCGCCTGGAACGAGGAAGAGGTATGTTGGAGCATGGAAAAAATGGGTTTGTTGGTGCACGGAAAGGGGTCTGGATCCCATGGAGGCATCTGCCATAGAGTTGTCAAATTATTTATCCTTTCTGTTTCAGAAAGGCTTGAGTTACAGGACTATTAATTGTTATAGGTCTGCAATTGCTGCAGGTCATGATTTAATAGCAGGTTGCTCCATAGGTAGGGAACCTCTAATTTGTAGGGTTATGAAAGGTGTTAAATTGCGCAGACCGCCAAGGCCTAGGTACAGTTGTTTGTGGGATGTCAATAAGCTTCTAAATTTGTTTGAAGGGTGGCAAGCGAATACGTTTTTGAGTCTGAAACAGTTGTCAGGGAAACTGGCAACTTTGTTGTGTCTGATTTAATTCTTAATTCAGAAGAGTTTCTGATGTTAAAGCGCTGGATGTTAATAATAGATGTTATAATCCAGACGGGGTAATTTTTAAAATTACTAAGAGAACAAAGTTATGTCTTCTACAATTTTTTATCCGAAATTTGAGGAGCATCCAAAGTTGTGTGTGGTGAGATGTTTGAGAGAATATAATAGTAGATTATGTGAATTCAGAAGGCATGGTGATAATCAGTTGTTGATTTCTTACCTAAAGCCGTATATGCCAGTTACTTCTGCATCTATTGCGAGATGGGTGAGATTTTGTATGTCTGAGGCAGGTATTAGTTTGGAGGAGTTTGGAGCTCATTCGGTAAGAGGAGCAATGGCAAGTAAGGTTTTCTTGTCAGGTGGACGTTTGGAAGAACTTTTGCATGCAGCAGACTGGTCGAATGCTGATGTGTTTGCTAAATTTAACTTAAAGCCTATGTGTCATGTTTCGTCTGTGGTTTTATCACAGCTTTGAACAAGCATAATGCTAGCCTCCGGTCTTGTCATGAAATGTAGATTCTCCAAGTTTGTGTAGAGAGAATCTGGATTTCATTAAAGACACGGAGGCTAGCATTATCCCACCCTCCCTCCCAGGAAAGTTTGGAGGGGGAGGGAAGGAATTTAATTTAGTGTTATGTTTTGGTTTTAAATTAGAAATTTTTTAGAGGAAAAAGATTTATTGTGTGTTTCTTGTTTGCAGATAACCAATAAGGATGTTCTGAAGAGTTATGTTCTTCGATTCGCAGAGTTTTCAGTTGCAATTTTTGGGTCCGGAGCAGCTTAAAAGAGGAAGATATTGCTGTGACAAAGGTTTTATGTGTTACTTGGACATTCTAAGTTCTGGAATTTTATGTGTTGAAGATGTTTTGCTTTGAAGTGCTGCAAGGAGCTGGCAATAAAAGTGTTAAGCATAATGCTAGCCTCCGTGTCTTTAATGAAATCCAGATTCTCTCTACACAAACTTGGAGAATCTACATTTCCTGGTGGTATATACATTCGTATATATGTGTGTGTGTGAGCCTGGCGCAACACCTTCTTGGAACAATTAAGAATCTTTATTTTTGAGCTAAAGACTTTTTTTATGCACAGCTCTTCTGCTAAAACAGAAAATGTTTTGGCCCTCTATTCTTCCATGTTTGAAGATGAAACTTGCACCATGTAATGCATGATGAATTCCAGCTCATTTTCTGGGTTACAGCCACTTAAATCAATATATTAATGTGGTGAAGAAGGCCCCCGATAAGATTGCCTGTCTGTACCATGTCCCGGCGGGCCGCTAGGGAAAATGAAAAAAAGTTGCTTCCTATCCCGTTAGGCAGAATATAAATTCAACATCAATAAACAAATTGAATCCACCCACAAGAGATTGGTGATAGAAGACAGATGGTCTTGGGTTGGATGTGTTTCCTACATGGGTGGGAATTAATACATCACACCTCCACCTCACCTTTTTAACAATACTGGCACGGAGGCCTATTAAAATTCTTTTTTCCCTCACATGCTAGGTATTTTTTAACACTCACTTACTTATCCACTCCTGTCCCTACCACTCACCCCCTCGCACACTACACATAGTGGTTACATCAGTGCTCCCGCGTTTTCGCTGGTTAGTAGCACGCCGCGTTCCGTAGAGGGGCGCAAAGACCCCTATGATGAAGCATGACACCAAGGGCCCTTTTCGTATGTGAGGGGTATTTAAAGAACACAATGTGCTTCCCACCCATGTAGGAAACACATCCAACCCAAGACCATCTGTCTTCTATCACCAATCTTTTGTGGGTGGATTCAATTTGTTTATTAATGATAGCTTGGGGAGGACGAATCCACTCCCGGTGTCCGTCCGGACACACTCTCTCCACTCCCTCCTTTGGTAGTTATGGTATAAATTCAACATCACCTTGTCTGTCCCTTTGATTATTTGCAGAGTCTGCATAAATTTGCACACCTGCACAAATAAACTTTCAGCACAAATATATTAATGCTCTAGCAGGTCGCTAGGGACCACATGCTTTGCGGTCTTTAAGTCTGAAAAGTCAAACAACAGCATCTTTATTACTCCTCCATTCAGGTGGCTAAACATTAGTACCTTCTGCGTAAATTTGTACACCTCATAGATTCCACTAGCTTTTTGAGCATTATGCACATTTTGCAACTCATGCGAAACTCACCTCTGTATGTGGAGCAAGTTCTGTATTTATGATTGCTCCCTAAATGGGAATAAATGTGGTTTTTTGTTTTTATCGTGTATGTTTTTCTGTCAAAAATCATGGTTTTAATTGACTAATAAACAAATTGTACTCCTCAATCATTATATTAATACACACTCAGGGGCTGATTTATCAACAAGTTGCGTCGCCCTTAATCCAAGCAAAGGGGGCGCATGGGCAACACAACTACTAAGTCAGATTTAACAAGCCATGCAAGCCCACCTTGTGTGGCCCTGCATGGCTTAATAAATCTAGAGCAACGCAACACATCACAAATCAGTGCACTGCGTTACTCTGCCCCAGAGAGGCGTTTCCTAAGTGGAGCATAGGTGTTCCCACTCATCCACCCATGGATTTGGCACAATCCCATGTCTATAATTACTGGTAGAGCTGGGAATGCATCAAACTGCTACGCCTCCCCAGGTGAGGCAAAACGAGGAGAAATGTTTTTACTTCTTCTTGATTTTTGCTCTTTGTATGCTGCAATCTGCAGCACACAGAGAAGAGGAATATTCCTCAGAGGATTGTTTTTATGCAAGAAGGTGCACCTTGCTCCACAAACCCAATCCTGTCTGCAGCGCAGGCACCCTTGCATCACAACACAAGGGTGCCGGCGTTGGTGCTAGGCAGCACATTGTGCAAGGAAAGGACAGGAATGTGCTGTATGACCGTCCACTGTACTTCCTGTGGTCATGGCTGTAAGTGTATTTTGGGTCTCTGCATAATTATTTCTGCAGAAATGTAATCTTGCATAGATCTCAATTGCTGGACTTCCTGTATGTAGCGTAATTTCGTGTTTCCCCCACACCTCTGTCACCATCACTGACCATGTTTCTTTCTCTCATGCAAGATTTGGTTTGAACAGAAATGGCTTGTGGGGGTATGTGGAATACAAAAAAAGTTATGGGTTTGATGCTTGAACTAATCTCTGCTGTAATTACTCGGGTCTGCAACCAGTCAATTGGTTTAAGGCCCACCATACCCCCTCAGACTGGAACCAGCCATATGCAAATCAGCTTCGGTCCTGCTACAATAGAAACAATCCAACTTGAAATGCCAAGGCATGACTCCTCTGAAATTCAACACAAGCAACCCCAGCAAGGTTTTGGCCTATTTGGGCCTCGTCAGAAGGGTGCAGCTTGGTTCCAGTGGCACAGTCAACACCAGACCCAGGTCTGCCCATACCCTTAGCACCTAGGGTGTCACACTGAGGGATACAAAACAACTACTGGTGGAATGCTTGAATTCATCTCAGCCAATGGTACTCACAATCTGTCCAATATGCCATAGAGAATGCACTGATGTTTACCACATGAATGAATGAATGAATGGATGAATATTAAATTTATAAAGCGCTAACTTAGCCCAAGGGCATCAAGGCGCTGCAGAGGACTAACGTTCAACCGAATAAGATGCTCAAGCTAAAGTCTGTGTGAAGAGCCAGGTTTTCAGGGCCTTGCGGAAAAGAGAGTATGACACAAGACCCGATAAACCATCCGGAAGAGAGTTCCACAGCCTAGCAGCAGCAGTGGAGAAGGCTCTACCTCCCCATCTAACCTTCTTAAACCTGGGGACCACCAGCAAATTCTTGCTGGCAGACCTAAGCTGCTTGGTCGGGATATAGCGCTGAAACATCGCTTTAATGGCATCAGGGCCCGAGCCATAGTAGGCATTATGAGTCAAGCACAGATTCTTGAAAAGGATTCTTCGATCCAGAGGTAGCCAATGCAACAAGATGAGGGAGGCCGACACAGAGTGATACTTTGGTAACTCCAACACCAGCCTTGCTGCAGCATTCTGTACTAACTGTAACCGTCTCACCAAACCCTTGTTAATGCCCAGATAAAGGGCATTACAATAATAAAGTCTGGACAGTATCAAAGCAATCACTGCCTGCTTTCGTGATGAAAATGACAGGAACTGTGAAATTTTCCTAAGCAGCCTGATTATTCCAAAACAGATAGACACTGTTTTGCTAACCTGTAGGTTCATGGACAACGAAGTGTCGACCATAACCCCCAGATTTTTCCCATGGGATACAGGAGAAGGGCAGCTGCCCATGGTGTCAGGCCACCAGTCATTAGACCATATGTCATGTTGGTTACCAAAAATCAAGATCTCAGTTTTTTCCCCATTAAATTTAAGATAGTTCTCAACCATCCAGGATGAAACTGCCTGCATACAGTTTTTGAAATTTGCGGCCGATTCACTGATGCTGCTGGTAATAGACACCATGATTTGAGTGTTGTCAGCATAAGACAGCACCTTAAATCCAAAGGCTCTCACAACCCTCGCCAGTGGGGCAACATAGATATTAAAAAGTGTAGGGCTTAGAGAGGATCCCTGTGGAACTCCACATATCAATGGGTTGGGAGAAGAGTAAAATTGGCCCAATTTCACTATTTGTGCCCTATCACTGAGGAAGGAGGAAAGAAGCCCGAGGGCAGTGCCCCCAATCCCTATCTCCTTGAGGCGTTCCAACAGCCTCAACGGAGACAGGGTATCAAAAGCTGCGGTAAGGTCAAGAAGGACCAGCAGGGTCGTAAACCCTGCATCAACCTGAACCCGGATGTTATCAAAAACAGCCGTTAACGCTGATTCAGTGCTATGATGGCTTCTAAAGCCATGCTGAGAGCCATCAAGCAACTGGTGATCCAATAAATAGGAACTGAGGTGAGAATTCAGATATTTTTCCATAATCTTAGCTGGAACCGGAAGCAAAGAAATGGGGCAATAGTTTTTTAGTTCCATAGGATCCAGAGACAGCTTTTTTAAAAGCGGTTTGACCACAGAGGTTTTCCAAAGAGTGGGATATTGCCCCTCAGTAATAGCTATATTTAGTACTGAAGTGAGAAGGGGAACAATGACTTCACTTCCATGACTTACAAAGATATGACAGGCATGCACAACTTTTTTCTTGCTGTAAGTATATTATCAAACTATCCTCAAAATTCTTTTTAAGTGGATTTTTTAGTCCAAGTCATAGGTCAGATAACTTTATCTATTCAAATCCACACTGCTGAAAAAAACTCCACTGGCTACCAGTGGAACAACGCTTAATTTTTAAGACGAGCTGTGTTATTTTCAAATCCCTTTATGGTAATTGCCCTGCAATTTTGTATCTTCTCAGATTAAAAAATATGTCCCCAATTGTAATCTCAGGTCTATTCATGAGAATGTCCTTACAATTCCCTCATTCAAGGAGAAGAGATTAGGTGGTTCCAGATTTTCTGTCTTGGCCCCTGGTATCTGGAACTCCCTCACTCTAGAGATCAGATCCACGTCTAATTATTTGCATTTCCAGAAACTCCTGAAGAAAAGTTTATGATTAAGTTATTGCAAGCTGTACCTTGTCTTCTGCTGCTCAGTGCCAAGGAACCTCTCCAGTGAACGAGTGCTTTTTTTTAGGGTTTTATATAGCGCGAACTAGACCTGAGACACCGGGTATCAGAGCGGTTTACATGAGCACCAGTTTTGTTACAGATGGACACATTCATTTTTGGTAGGCACGGGGAGATTAAGTGATTTGACCAGAATCATAGAAGGTTGAGCGTTGCTGCCGAGACTCGAACCCAGTTCCACAGCTTCGAGGTCGACCGCTCTAACCATAAGGCTACATCCTCTCCCCTTTATGAAATCTAATAACATAACATAACAACGTAATATAACATAAAATAACATATAACAATTCAGGATCCTCTATGAGATAATCTAAATAGATCATGTGAACAGATGGTGAAAATGGGTATTTCATGACAAAAAGCTCTGCAAAAGTACAGATTTCCATGTGTAGGGCTGCCCTCTTGTAGAATTTGTAATATCTGCAGTTCAGCTCCTCCAATTTCTGATCTCTTCATTAATTATGCTATTTTATTTAGCCCGAAAAACGGGTCACTGAAATTAGGTTTTCAGTGTTTGCTTCTGTTCCTGGACAATTTTATACTTTAAGGGGCATATTCACAAGGACTTATCGCCGAGTTATCGCCACCTTAACGCATCAAAAGTGGAGATAGATTTAACGCCCCATTCACAAGCGGGTGCAAACGGCAGACATCGCCAGTATTCCCGAGATAACTGCCGCAAAATGTATCTCCACGGGTGATACCACCAACTAACCCTAATGAGATGCAGAGTAGGCGTTCCCGTGCAAAAACCCACGAAAACACCACAACACCACTTTCACAACGAACTGCCAGATCTGCGATGCGAACCAAAAACAGGCGATAAGCCACGGTAGCAGCAGGGAATTAACACCTGCCTTCTGCTGGTGTTAAGCAGGACGACCATCTGCAGTACGAAAGGGAGCCCAGCCCAGAGCCACATTGGAAGAACCACAGATGCCATGGAGCCAATGATCATGCAGCTCGGAGACCCAAGAGGGCCACAACACCCACCGCCACCACTCCCAAGCCCCCCCCCAGGGCCCCCCAGGACAAACACATACCGTGCACGACACAAGAGCCACAAAAAGCGCATGATGTCGCACAATGACAAAAAGAAACACACATGTGTGGTCAGAAGAACGAGAAACATTCACTCATCATTGAAGTAACAGCCAAAAACTTTATTGAAATACAACACAAAACACCAATGCGGAAGACTCCTGTCGGGTCCGTCCGGGACAATTTTGATGTCACAGCCTGGAAAATAGAGCACAAAATCAGAACGAGCGTCATGCGCACATCAAAGGAGCGAGACACAGAGAAACAGATAATGAAAGAAAGTCAGAGAGAGAAAGAAAGAAAGGGAGAGAGAGAGAGAGATGGAAAGGAAGGAATGAGAGAGAGAGAGAGAGAGAAGGAAAGGAAGGAAGAGAGAGAGAGAAGGAAAGAAAGGGAGAGAGAGAGAGAGAGAAGGAAAGGAAGGGAGAGAGAGAGGGAGAGAGAGAGAGGAAAGGAAGGGAGAGAGAGAGAGAGAGAGAGAGAAGGAAAGGAAGGGAGAGAGAGAGAGAGAGAAGGAAAGGAAGGGAGAGAGAGAGAGGGAGGGGCACTGCCGCCCCTGAGCACCCAGGCACCACTGCTCACCTGCTGCCACCAGTGTGTCTCCAACCACGAGCCGGTATACACTGCAAGCCACCAGGTCTGCAATCTGTAATCGAGGCCAGAGTCAATCATGGCAGAGTCCATCTCACTGCACACAGCAACAACGCCTGTCCGTCCCTGCGCACACATGCAGCCGCACCCTACCCCCTCCCGCCGGCCAGCGCTGGCTGTCCGCCCTTGCGCACCCAGGCCCCACTGCTCACCTGCCGCTAACGGTGTGTCCACCAGTGGGCACACCATGTGCCCGTGCAAGCTCCGGGCCCCGGTCCCACCACCATGGCATGCTCCACATCATGCGGACCGGCACCATGGCCCAGCAGGTCCCACACATGATGCTGAGTCCTGAGGCATCAATGGCAGAAACCACATCAGTGCACACGTCATCATTGCAGGCTGCACACCCGCTCAGCAATTTTGGTGCCACTAACCCTGTTCAACCCCAGTCAGCGCCACATGGTGGTAGGCCCGTGATGGCCGCAAGGCTTCGGGTGCCACTAACCCTGTGCAACCCCAGTCAGCGCCACATGGTGGTAGGCCCGTGACGGCCGCATGGCTTCGGGTGCGACTAACCCTGTGCGCAACTACTCATGGGCCCTTTATGATTGAGAACCGTGGAACGTCCGTCATCCAGTCACCTCCGGCAGTGGGGAATGTGACGTTGTCAGCCACTTATGTTGGCGGAGTCACATGGCCTTTGACGCCTGTGCCGGATGGGTGTGGTGTGTGTGCAAACCTGCCCTCAGGGAGTGTCCGTGACATGCTGACAACTAGGTATGAATGACAGTGCACGCACAGCTATAGTCTGTGTAGAATTTGTAAAGGTGTGCCGTGCTCCAAGGTATCACTCTCTGAACGTGAGTGTATACTGATTCAACCTGGCTGCATCCCCATTCAGTGGGGTATGTCCCCCAGGCACTGGCTTGTAAGTTCCCAAATGGGTTTCAACAGTTATTTGAATTTTCTCAAAGAATTTTTAAATAAAACAAAGTATTCCGTTTATGTCAGAAGTTCATTGTATTGTTGTTTCACAACACCAAATCTTCTTAGTCAAACGTTTGAACTGCATTACCCAGAATGCATTATATCGATTTACATTTGTTTGTCCCAATGCATTTCGGCCGTGGTGGCCTTCATCCGGGGACGATCTATAAATTAGATTGAATTGAATATGTTTCACTATACAGGAAGGACCACAACATAAAAATGATCACAGCATAAAAATGATTAAACACGTCAAAAGGTAGGGGGTGCCCGTGACTGGAATGGTGACAAGGATTCTCCTCAAGGTATAAACAGCATAAAAGTGATTAAACACGTCAAGAGGTGGAGGGTGCCCGTGACCGGAATAGTGAAAAGATTTCTCCTCACGGTCTTAACAAACATAATGGTGCCGCGTGTGGACCAACGTAGTGACTGTCATTAAATCCGTGCTAGAAAAGATGGTGATCAGGAGGTTGCGCGATACATGCTTTTGTTTGTGCTCGTTAATATCACATGTGCTCAAAGCAGTGCGCGAAGCATTTCTGAAGTAAACCGAAGGCTGTCTGCGGGATACATGCCTTTACTGGTGTGCACTAGTGTCGATACATTCAAAATGTGCGCGGACGATTCAAATTCGTCTGCCTAGGTTAAAAGTTGCTGTGCGCGTTAAGCATCTGATGAACTTACTTGTAAACGAACGCTGGCGGTTACTTCCTTAAAGGTTAGCCTGGTGGTTAGTTCTAATCGCGTGTGCTCTTGGCGTTTTATTGCGGAAGTAAACACTGCACTGTAACGTGTCTGCGCGGAATAGTTAAGCTAAAGCTAGGACTCGATCGTGACACTAGGTATGGCGGCCATATTGAACTGGTGTATTAACGATTAGTGCGTATAGTGAGGGGAGGTTCAGTGCTAGGAGTGAATTAAAGTGTAGCACAGTGGCGTTAAAAACAAGAATTGTAATACAACAAAGGTTAGTACAAGCATGGCTTATGAATTCTAAATGTGAAAAATGAAAAATAACATAATTGAGGTTACATTAGACTTGTCATGTTATTAAAGATAGCATTGAAATGCATTGGGACAAACAAATGTAAATCGATATAATGCATTCTGGGTAATGCAGTTCAAACGTTTGACTAAGAAGATTTGGTGTTGTGAAACAACAATACAATGAACTTCTGACAAAAACGGAATACTTTGTTTTATTTAAAAGTTCTTTGAGAAATTCAAATAACTGTTGAAACCCATTTGGGAACTTACAAGTCAGTGCCTGGGGGACATACCCCACTGAATGGGGATGCAGCCAGGTTGAATCAGTATACACTCACGTTCAGAGAGTGATACCTTGGAGCACGGCACACCTTTACAAATTCTACACAGACTATAGCTGTGAGCGCACTGTCATTCATACATAGATATATCCCTGTCTGAACAGAGTACACAGCACGCCACAGAGAACATGGCTTATGAAGAGATATCAAATTTAACCGAACTAAGGGCAGAAACGTTTGCCTTCGCCGAAGATGAAGCAACGAGAATTTACGCACTTATTCAGGAAGAAACCACTGATTTCACCACTAACCGCACAGAGGAGCAAAACATTCGACAACTATTATATTTATCAAAAAAAGAGATAAATCAAAGGTTACACGCAAGCACCATGATAAAATACCATTGAGGGCAAAGAATACCGAGGGGACTGAGAATCCCGCTTAAACCGTCTCTATGTAAAAATGTACAAAAATTCAAGGACCGTTGGTTCGCCATATTGAACAAGTGTTCGCTGGATTTAATTTTGTTAATAATTGAGGAACTATCGAATATACTGGAAGAACTTACAAAGGAAATATCTATTATCAAAACAGAACTGGAGAATTCTATGTCAGCAGAAGAGTGGGCAAAAACTTTGGAAGATATTAATAACCAACTACAGCGACATACTCAAGAAGTGAATGAAAGAAAAATTCGCAAATTCCGCAGGGATACGATTGACTATAAGTTAGGGGAGGTGTATACTTGGGCCGATATATATGCCAAGCGCAGGCAAAATAAACCGTATTCCCAAAACACAGACACATCGTCGTCTGAGAGTGACACTTCATATCAACCAAGGAACACACAAACTCCAACTACATCCGCGACGTTATCTAACCCACCCACAACAACAGGAGTGTCTTTTTTAGAGGTAGGCCCAGCAGACCAGGATGACCCAGGCGGAGCAAAAGAAAAAAGCAAAGACAAGGAGAAAGAACAACTGCAAACACGCACGACCACGGCGAAGAAAGACAAGGGCAAGAAAGGGGGACACTAGATAACCTAGTTATAAACATTTCAGATTATCATTTTTCTGAATTGGAACTAAAAACACTGCAAAAGGGGACATCATTCGTACCCACGACCCATACCAACGGTTTAGAACTAGACATCAGTTTTTTCAAACTCATGAGAAAACTGAGATTGCGAAACATTTTTGAAAATGTAATCACTGATCGTCCGGCTTCTGAAGAAGATCCTTTAAAGGGATTGAAAGTGAAAAGTACCAATATGGCTCCCACAAGCCATAAAAGCCTGGACATGTTTGAATCACTTGTCAAACAAGACATGTTGAAACTAAACTTCCAGAGAAAGCCCAAACCGAATAATCTTACAGAGAAAGAATATGGGATTCTAAAATCTATAGCACAGAAATCAACCATCACGTGTCAAAAAGCCGATAAAGGGGGAGCTTTAGTGGTCTTAAACACTAGTCATTACAACACAGAAGTGGAAACCCATCTATTGGATCAAGATACATATATAAAGCTGGATACAAATCCCACACAACAATACCTGGAGGTGCTCAAATCAATCGTACACAGAACCTATGACCAAGGAATTTTCAATGAGAAGACAAAGAAATTCTTGATACAACCGAATCCAAAAAGTCCCACAATATATATGGTACCAAAAATACACAAAGATCCTTTAAGACCCCCATTTCGTCCAATAGTATCTACACGAGGAAGCTTACATGAGCCGATAGGCAAGTTCCTAGATCGGTACCTGCAACCAAGCGTTGTAAAAATGAGTACATTTATAAAAGACACAATGGACTTTTTGAACAAACTCAATCAGATCACCATCAATGAGGATGAATCTATACTATTGTGTACTATAGACGTCAAATCGTTGTACACTTCAATCCCACATCAACTGGGAATAGAAGCCGTGGAATACACATTGTTACATACTGACTACGAAGAAGAGCTAAAGGTATTCTTGATGGAGCTCTTACACTTTACTTTACTGCATAGCTATTTTAAATGGAAGGAGGACTGGTTTCTACAGAAGACTGGTACTTCGATGGGCAATTGCGCAGCACCATCATATGCAAACATTTTCATGAGCCTGTTTGAAGAGGAGAATATTTTATCAGAACAGACATGGAAATCTCACATAAAAATATTCGTAAGATTCATTGATGACATCTTCATATTGTGGAATGGCACTAAAACGAGTCTCAACTTTCTAATATCTAAATTGAATCAGATAGACGACAGAATCCAGTTTACTCATGAAATTCAAGATCAGACGATAACGTTTTTGGATGTTAAAATCACCAAAACCACCACAGGCCTTGAAACGGACCTGTACAGAAAAGCAACAGACAGGAATAACACTCTCTCATATGAAAGTTTCCATCAACAATCGCTTAAACATCATCTGCCCTATACCCAACTATTGAGGGTAAAAAGAATAGTATCTAACGCAGATAAAAGCAAAGATCGCATAGACAAAATGCTAAACAGATTCAAAGAACGAGAATACCCGGAACAAGTATTAACACAAGCTAAAGTACGTTGCCAACTCAAATCAAGAGAGGAACTATTACTCGTTAAAGAAAAACCGACACAAAACCGAATGACAGTAATATCTAAATACTCCACAATGAGTAGCGCATACAAAAGAATCATCAAAAAACACTGGTCAATACTCAAACTAGAACCGGACTGCAATCAAATTTTCAATCAGGAACCCATATTCGCGTACACCATGGGAAAGAACCTGGGTGAAATCATCAAAAGTCCCATCAATCAATCACCACAAACATACAAAGGAACCATTCCTTGTTGGAACTGTAATAATTGCCACAACGTCATAACAGGTCCTCATATCAGCCATCCCATGAAGGGACACAAAATCAAATTAAGGGTGAACGCCACCTGTGATACATCCAACGTGGTTTATATGCTCAAATGTCCTTATGGAAAAATGTATGTGGGACAAACAGAAAGAAAAATAAAAACACGAATAAATGAGCACAAAAGCAACATAAGAACAAAGCAAATTAAATCAACAGTGGCAGGTCACTTTATAGAAGTGGGACACAACGTTTGCCAATTAAAATTTTGTATTTTGGAAATCATGGAAAGATGTGAAGGAAGAGACAATCATACCCAGTTATTACAACGTGAGAACTATTGGATCCGGAAATTAAACTAGTTAAAACCCCACGGGAAGAACGAACGCATGGAGTTTCAATGCTATCTTTAATAACATGACAAGTCTAATGTAACCTCAATTATGTTATTTTTCATTTTTCTCATTTAGAAATCATAAGCCATTCTTGTAGTAACCTTTGTTGTATTACAATTCTTGTTTTTAACGCCACCGCGCTACACTTTAATTCACTCCTAGCACTGAACCTCCCCTCACTATACGCACTAATCGTTAATACACCAGTTCAATATGGCCGCCATACCTAGTGTCACGATCGAGTCCTACCTTTAGCTTAACTATTCAGCGCAGACACGTTACCGTGCAGTGTTTACTTCCGCAATAAAACGCCAAGAGCACACGCGATTAGAACTAACCACCAGGCTAACCTTTAAGGAAGTAACCGCCAGCGTTCGTTTACAAGTAAGTTCATCAGATGCTTAACGCGCACAGCAACTTTTAACCTAGGCAGACAAATTCGAATCGTCCGCGCACATTTTGAATGTATCGACACTAGTGCACACCAGTAAAGGCATGTATCCCGCAGACAGCCTTCGGTTTACTTCAGAAACGCTTTGCGCACTGCTTTGAGCACATGTGATATAAACGAGCACAAACAAAAGCATGTATCGCGCAACCTCCTGATCACCTTCTTTTCTAGCACAGATTTAATGACAGTCACTACGTTGGTCCACACGCTGCACCATTATGTTTGTTAAGACAGTGAGGAGAATTCTTTTCACTATTCCGGTCACGGGCACCCTCCACCTCTTGACGTGTTTAATCACTTTTATGCTGTTTATACCTTGAGGAGAATTCTTGTCACCATTCCAGTCACGGGCACCCCCTACCTTTTGACGTGTTTAATCATTTTTATGCTGTGATCATTTTTATGTTGTGGTCCTTCCTGTATAGTGAAACATATTCAATTCAATCTAATTTATAGATTGTCCCCGGATGAAGGCCACCACGGCCGAAATGCATTGGGACAAACAAATGTAAATCGATATAATGCATTCTGGGTAATGCAGTTCAAACGTTTGACTAAGAAGATGTGGTGTTGTGAAACAACAATACAATGAACTTCTGACAAAAACGGAATACTTTGTTTTATTTAAAAATTCTTTGAGAAAATTCAAATAACTGTTGAAACCCATTTGGGAACTTACAAGCCAGTGCCTGGGGGACATACCCCACTGAATGGGGATGCAGCCATGCTGACAACTAGACCAGTGACCTCAGACCACTAACGTGTAAACCTGCGACATGTAACTATGTGGCCCCCCCTCGGAGCGTAAGCGGAGTGGTCTGGCCTGGCGTACGCCGGACCCTCGCAGGGCGTGCAACAATGACTCGGGGGCTCTGGGCGTGGTTCAGTCCATGTCCGGACAAGGAAGTGACTAATGCCTGTGTCCCTGTTGTAGTGTCTACGGCACACGGAACGCAATCGTCAATGTAGCACACTGTGACTGGAATCCCACTAGATGAGCATCATTGACGTTAGGGGGAGTCACTGACCCTACATTCGTCCACACAGTCCATGTTGCGGTCCAAGGTGAGTGCAGCAGAGTGTATCGGGGGTCAGTGGAAGGTCATGGGGCCATGTGCGGCACCAAGCAGCAACAGGCCAGGTGGCGGAGATGAATGCTAGTGCCTCCTTCTGAACTCAAGCCCATCCATGTCCTCGTCCTCGGATGTGTGCTCTGCCTCAGCTGTGGGTGGTGTAGTTCCGGCTGCGGCACTGTGTGCCACTGACACATCAGGGGCCGGCAGTGGATTGTCGGCCGCACTGTGTGGCAGTGACACATCAGGAGCTGGAGTGGAAATGTCTGCTGCATGATGATGGATTAAACCCAGATCAGTTGACTGGGGGTGAGTGTTTGATTTGCTCTAACTCTCCGTCCATCATCCCCTTTGGTATCGCTTTGTTCGCCCTAAATTGGCAGGGTATGCCCAGACGTGGGTCCCTTGCTCACTTTGCCACTGGATTCAAGATAGCCTGGCTGATGAGGGTTATGAACCCGAAACCGGTGCCAGGATGCTTGTTTCCGGTCCAGGGAAGACATGGCTTGGCAGTTCGGGCTGGACTGTTCCCATGAAGCACAGGGTCAGACTGATTTGCATATGGCCATGTCTGAACTGGGGTGGTGGAGTGAGCTAAAGAATGATGATGGATTAAGCCCATATCAGTTGACTGGGGGTGAGTGTTTGATTTGCTCTAACGCTCCGTCCATCATCCCCTTTGGTATCGCTTTGTTCGCCCTAAGTTGGCAAGGTATGCCCAGACAAGAGTCCCTTGCTCACTTTGCCACTGGATTCAAGATAGCCTGGCTGATGAGGGTTATGAACCCGAAACCGGTCCCAGGATGCTTGTTTCCGGTCCAGGGAAGACATGGCTTGGCAGTTTGGGCTGGACTGTTCCCATGAGGCACAGGGTCAGACTGATTTGCATATGGCCATGTCTGAACTGGGGTGGTGGAGTGAGCTAAAGAATGATGATGGATTAAACCCAGATCAGTTGACTGGGGGTGAGTGTTTGATTTGCTCTAACGCTCCGTCCATCATCCCCTTTGGTATCGCTTTGTTCGCCCTAAGTTGGCAGGGTATGCCCAGACGTGGGTCCCTTGCTCACTTTGCCACTGGATTCAAGATAGCCTGGCTGATGAGGGTTATGAACCCGAAACCGGTCCCAGGATGCTTGTTTCCGGTCCAGGGAAGACATGGCTTGGCAGTTCGGGCTGGACTGTTCCCATGAGGCACAGGGTCAGACTGATTTGCATATGGCCATGTCTGAACTGGGGTGGTGGAGTGAGCTAAAGAATGATGATGGATTGAACCCAGATCAGTTGACTGGGGGTGAGTGTTTGATTTGCTCTAACGCTCCGTCCATCATCCCCTTTGGTATCGCTTTGTTCGCCCTAAGTTGGCAAGGTATGCCCAGACATGGGTCCCTTGCTCACTTTGCCACTGGATTCAAGATAGCCTGGCTGATGAGGGTTATAAACCCGAAACTGGTCCCAGGATGCTTGTTTCCGGTCCAGGGAAGACATGGCTTGGCAGTTTGGGCTGGACTGTTCCCATGAGGCACAGGGTCAGACTGATTTGCATATGGCCATGTCTGAACTGGGGTGGTGGAGTGAGCTAAAGAATGATGATGGATTAAACCCAGATCAGTTGACTGGGGGTGAGTGTTTGATTTGCTCTAACGCTCCGTCCATCATCCCCTTTGGTATCGCTTTGTTCGCCCTAAGTTGGCAGGGTATGCCCACACGTGGGTCCCTTGCTCACTTTGCCACTGGATTCAAGATAGCCTGGCTGATGAGGGTTATGAACCCGAAACCGGTCCCAGGATGCTTGTTTCCGGTCCAGGGAAGACATGGCTTGGCAGTTCGGGCTGGACTGTTCCCATGAGGCACAGGGTCAGACTGATTTGCATATGGCCATGTCTGAACTGGGGTGGTGGAGTGAGCTAAAGAATGATGATGGATTAAACCCAGATCAGTTGACTGGGGGTGAGTGTTTGATTTGCTCTAATGCTCCGTCCATCATCCCCTTTGGTATCGCTTTGTTCGCCCTAAGTTGGCAGGGTATGCCCAGACGTGGGTCCCTTGCTCACTTTGCCACTGGATTCAAGATAGCCTGGCTGAACAGGGTTATGAACCCGAAACCGATCCCAGGATGCTTGTTTCCGGTCCAGGGAAGACATGGCTTGGCAGTTCGGGCTGGACTGTTCCCATGAGGCACAGGGTCAGACTGATTTGCATATGGCCATGTCTGAACTGGGGTGGTGGAGTGAGCTAAAGAATGATGATGGATTGAACCCAGATCAGTTGACTGGGGGTGAGTGTATGATTTGCTCTAACGCTCCGTCCATCATCCCCTTTGGTATTGCTTTGTTCGCCCTAAGTTGGCAGGGTATGCCCAGACGTGGGTCCCTTGCTCACTTTGCCACTGGATTCAAGATAGCCTGGCTGATGAGGGTTATGAACCCGAAACCGGTCCCAGGATGCTTGTTTCCGGTCCAGGGAAGACATGGCTTGGCAGTTCGGGCTGGACTGTTCCCATGAGGCACAGGGTCAGACTGATTTGCATATGGCCATGTCTGAACTGGGGTGGTGGAGTGAGCCAAAGAATGATGATGGATTAAGCCCAGATCAGTTGACTGGGGGTGAGTGTTTGATTTGCTCTAACGCTCCGTCCATCATCCCCTTTGGTATCGCTTTGTTCGCCCTAAGTTGGCAGGGTATGCCCAGACGTGGGTCCCTTGCTCACTTTGCCACTGGATTCAAGATAGCCTGGCTGATGAGGGTTATGAACCCGAAACCGGTCCCAGGATGCTTGTTTCCGGTCCAGGGAAGACATGGCTTGGCAGTTCGGGCTGGACTGTTCCCATGAGGCACAGGGTCAGACTGATTTGCATATGGCCATGTCTGAACTGGGGTGGTGGAGTGAGCTAAAGAATGATGATGGATTAAACCCAGATCAGTTGACTGGGGGTGAGTGTTTGATTTGCTCTAACGCTCCGTCCATCATCCCCTTTGGTATCGCTTTGTTCGCCCTAAGTTGGCAGGGTATGCCCAGACGTGGGTCCCTTGCTCACTTTGCCACTGGATTCAAGATAGCCTGGCTGATGAGGGTTATGAACCCGAAACCGGTCCCAGGATGCTTGTTTCCGGTCCAGGGAAGACATGGCTTGGCAGTTCGGGCTGGACTGTTCCCATGAGGCACAGGGTCAGACTGATTTGCATATGGCCATGTCTGAACTGGGGTGGTGGAGTGAGCTAAAGAATGATGATGAATTAAACCCAGATCAGTTGACTGGGGGTGAGTGTTTGATTTGCTCTAACGCTCCGTCCATCATCCCCTTTGGTATCGCTTTGTTCGCCCTAAGTTGGCAGGGTATGCCCAGACGTGGGTCCCTTGCTCACTTTGCCACTGGATTCAAGATAGCCTGGCTGATGAGGGTTATAGAACCCGAAACCGGTCCCAGGATGCTTGTTTCCGGTCCAGGGATGACATGGCTTGGCAGTTCGGGCTGGACTGTTCCCATGAGGCACAGGGTCAGACTGATTTGCATATGGCCATGTCTGAACTGGGGTGGTGGAGTGAGCTAAAGAATGATGATGGATTAAACCCAGATCAGTTGACTGGGGGTGAGTGTTTGATTTGCTCTAACGCTCCGTCCATCATCCCCTTTGGTATCGCTTTGTTCACCCTAAGTTGGCAGGGTATGCCCAGACGTGGGTCCCTTGCTCACTTTGCCACTGGATTCAAGATAGCCTGGCTGATGAGGGTTATGAACCCGAAACCGGTTCCAGGATGCTTGTTTCCAGTCCAGGGAAGACATGGCTTGGCAGTTCGGGCTGGACTGTTCCCATGAGGCACAGGGTCAGACTGATTTGCATATGGCCATGTCTGAACTGGGGTGGTGGAGTGAGCTAAAGAATGATGATGGATTGAACCCAGATCAGTTGACTGGGGGTGAGTGTTTGATTTGCTCTAACGCTCCGTCCATCATCCCCTTTGGTATCGCTTGTTCGCCCTAAGTTGGCAGGGTATGCCCAGACGTGGGTCCCTTGCTCACTTTGCCACTGGATTCAAGATAGCCTGGCTGATGAGGGTTATGAACCCGAAACCGGTCCCAGGATGCTTGTTTCCGGTCCAGGGAAGACATGGCTTGGCAGTTTGGGCTGGACTGTTCCCATGAGGCACAGGGTCAGACTGATTTGCATATGGCCATGTCTGAACTGGGGTGGTGGAGTGAGCTAAAGAATGATGATGGATTAAACCCAGATCAGTTGACTGGGGGTGAGTGTTTGATTTGCTCTAACGCTCCGTCCATCATCCCCTTTGGTATCGCTTTGTTCGCCCTAAGTTGGCAGGGTATGCCCAGACGTGGGTCCCTTGCTCACTTTGCCACTGGATTCAAGATAGCCTGGCTGATGAGGGTTATGAACCCGAAACCGGTCCCAGGATGCTTGTTTCCGGTCCAGGGAAGACATGGCTTGGCAGTTCGGGCTGGACTGTTCCCATGAGGCACAGGGTCAGACTGATTTGCATATGGCCATGTCTGAACTGGGGTGGTGGAGTGAGCTAAAGAATGATGATGGATTGAACCCAGATCAGTTGACTGGGGGTGAGTGTTTGATTTGCTCTAACGCTCCGTCCATCATCCCCTTTGGTATCGCTTTGTTCGCCCTAAGTTGGCAAGGTATGCCCAGACATGGGTCCCTTGCTCACTTTGCCACTGGATTCAAGATAGCCTGGCTGATGAGGGTTATAAACCCGAAACTGGTCCCAGGATGCTTGTTTCCGGTCCAGGGAAGACATGGCTTGGCAGTTTGGGCTGGACTGTTCCCATGAGGCACAGGGTCAGACTGATTTGCATATGGCCATGTCTGAACTGGGGTGGTGGAGTGAGCTAAAGAATGATGATGGATTAAACCCAGATCAGTTGACTGGGGGTGAGTGTTTGATTTGCTCTAACGCTCCGTCCATCATCCCCTTTGGTATCGCTTTGTTCGCCCTAAGTTGGCAGGGTATGCCCACACGTGGGTCCCTTGCTCACTTTGCCACTGGATTCAAGATAGCCTGGCTGATGAGGGTTATGAACCCGAAACCGGTCCCAGGATGCTTGTTTCCGGTCCAGGGAAGACATGGCTTGGCAGTTCGGGCTGGACTGTTCCCATGAGGCACAGGGTCAGACTGATTTGCATATGGCCATGTCTGAACTGGGGTGGTGGAGTGAGCTAAAGAATGATGATGGATTAAACCCAGATCAGTTGACTGGGGGTGAGTGTTTGATTTGCTCTAATGCTCCGTCCATCATCCCCTTTGGTATCGCTTTGTTCGCCCTAAGTTGGCAGGGTATGCCCAGACGTGGGTCCCTTGCTCACTTTGCCACTGGATTCAAGATAGCCTGGCTGAACAGGGTTATGAACCCGAAACCGATCCCAGGATGCTTCTTTCCGGTCCAGGGAAGACATGGCTTGGCAGTTCGGGCTGGACTGTTCCCATGAGGCACAGGGTCAGACTGATTTGCATATGGCCATGTCTGAACTGGGGTGGTGGAGTGAGCTAAAGAATGATGATGGATTGAACCCAGATCAGTTGACTGGGGGTGAGTGTTTGATTTGCTCTAACGCTCCGTCCATCATCCCCTTTGGTATTGCTTTGTTCGCCCTAAGTTGGCAGGGTATGCCCAGACGTGGGTCCCTTGCTCACTTTGCCACTGGATTCAAGATAGCCTGGCTGATGAGGGTTATGAACCCGAAACCGGTCCCAGGATGCTTGTTTCCGGTCCAGGGAAGACATGGCTTGGCAGTTCGGGCTGGACTGTTCCCATGAGGCACAGGGTCAGACTGATTTGCATATGGCCATGTCTGAACTGGGGTGGTGGAGTGAGCCAAAGAATGATGATGGATTAAGCCCAGATCAGTTGACTGGGGGTGAGTGTTTGATTTGCTCTAACGCTCCGTCCATCATCCCCTTTGGTATCGCTTTGTTCGCCCTAAGTTGGCAGGGTATGCCCAGACGTGGGTCCCTTGCTCACTTTGCCACTGGATTCAAGATAGCCTGGCTGATGAGGGTTATGAACCCGAAACCGGTCCCAGGATGCTTGTTTCCGGTCCAGGGAAGACATGGCTTGGCAGTTCGGGCTGGACTGTTCCCATGAGGCACAGGGTCAGACTGATTTGCATATGGCCATGTCTGAACTGGGGTGGTGGAGTGAGCTAAAGAATGATGATGGATTAAACCCAGATCAGTTGACTGGGGGTGAGTGTTTGATTTGCTCTAACGCTCCGTCCATCATCCCCTTTGGTATCGCTTTGTTCGCCCTAAGTTGGCAGGGTATGCCCAGACGTGGGTCCCTTGCTCACTTTGCCACTGGATTCAAGATAGCCTGGCTGATGAGGGTTATGAACCCGAAACCGGTCCCAGGATGCTTGTTTCCGGTCCAGGGAAGACATGGCTTGGCAGTTCGGGCTGGACTGTTCCCATGAGGCACAGGGTCAGACTGATTTGCATATGGCCATGTCTGAACTGGGGTGGTGGAGTGAGCTAAAGAATGATGATGGATTAAACCCAGATCAGTTGACTGGGGGTGAGTGTTTGATTTGCTCTAACGCTCCGTCCATCATCCCCTTTGGTATCGCTTTGTTCGCCCTAAGTTGGCAGGGTATGCCCAGACGTGGGTCCCTTGCTCACTTTGCCACTGGATTCAAGATAGCCTGGCTGATGAGGGTTATAAACCCGAAACCGGTCCCAGGATGCTTGTTTCCGGTCCAGGGATGACATGGCTTGGCAGTTCGGGCTGGACTGTTCCCATGAGGCACAGGGTCAGACTGATTTGCATATGGCCATGTCTGAACTGGGGTGGTGGAGTGAGCTAAAGAATGATGATGGATTAAACCCAGATCAGTTGACTGGGGGTGAGTGTTTGATTTGCTCTAACGCTCCGTCCATCATCCCCTTTGGTATCGCTTTGTTCACCCTAAGTTGGCAGGGTATGCCCAGACGTGGGTCCCTTGCTCACTTTGCCACTGGATTCAAGATAGCCTGGCTGATGAGGGTTATGAACCCGAAACCGGTTCCAGGATGCTTGTTTCCAGTCCAGGGAAGACATGGCTTGGCAGTTCGGGCTGGACTGTTCCCATGAGGCACAGGGTCAGACTGATTTGCATATGGCCATGTCTGAACTGGGGTGGTGGAGTGAGCTAAAGAATGATGATGGATTGAACCCAGATCAGTTGACTGGGGGTGAGTGTTTGATTTGCTCTAACGCTCCGTCCATCATCCCCTTTGGTATCGCTTTGTTCGCCCTAAGTTGGCAGGGTATGCCCAGACGTGGGTCCCTTGCTCACTTTGCCACTGGATTCAAGATAGCCTGGCTGATGAGGGTTATGAACCCGAAACCGGTCCCAGGATGCTTGTTTCCGGTCCAGGGAAGACATGGCTTGGCAGTTTGGGCTGGACTGTTCCCATGAGGCACAGGGTCAGACTGATTTGCATATGGCCATGTCTGAACTGGGGTGGTGGAGTGAGCTAAAGAATGATGATGGATTAAACCCAGATCAGTTGACTGGGGGTGAGTGTTTGATTTGCTCTAACGCTCCGTCCATCATCCCCTTTGGTATCGCTTTGTTCGCCCTAAGTTGGCAGGGTATGCCCAGACGTGGGTCCCTTGCTCACTTTGCCACTGGATTCAAGATAGCCTGGCTGATGAGGGTTATGAACCCGAAACCGGTCCCAGGATGCTTGTTTCCGGTCCAGGGAAGACATGGCTTGGCAGTTCGGGCTGGACTGTTCCCATGAGGCACAGGGTCAGACTGATTTGCATATGGCCATGTCTGAACTGGGGTGGTGGAGTGAGCTAAAGAATGATGATGGATTGAACCCAGATCAGTTGACTGGGGGTGAGTGTTTGATTTGCTCTAACGCTCCGTCCATCATCCCCTTTGGTATCGCTTTGTTCGCCCTAAGTTGGCAAGGTATGCCCAGACATGGGTCCCTTGCTCACTTTGCCACTGGATTCAAGATAGCCTGGCTGATGAGGGTTATAAACCCGAAACTGGTCCCAGGATGCTTGTTTCCGGTCCAGGGAAGACATGGCTTGGCAGTTTGGGCTGGACTGTTCCCATGAGGCACAGGGTCAGACTGATTTGCATATGGCCATGTCTGAACTGGGGTGGTGGAGTGAGCTAAAGAATGATGATGGATTAAACCCAGATCAGTTGACTGGGGGTGAGTGTTTGATTTGCTCTAACGCTCCGTCCATCATCCCCTTTGGTATCGCTTTGTTCGCCCTAAGTTGGCAGGGTATGCCCACACGTGGGTCCCTTGCTCACTTTGCCACTGGATTCAAGATAGCCTGGCTGATGAGGGTTATGAACCCGAAACCGGTCCCAGGATGCTTGTTTCCGGTCCAGGGAAGACATGGCTTGGCAGTTCGGGCTGGACTGTTCCCATGAGGCACAGGGTCAGACTGATTTGCATATGGCCATGTCTGAACTGGGGTGGTGGAGTGAGCTAAAGAATGATGATGGATTAAACCCAGATCAGTTGACTGGGGGTGAGTGTTTGATTTGCTCTAATGCTCCGTCCATCATCCCCTTTGGTATCGCTTTGTTCGCCCTAAGTTGGCAGGGTATGCCCAGACGTGGGTCCCTTGCTCACTTTGCCACTGGATTCAAGATAGCCTGGCTGAACAGGGTTATGAACCCGAAACCGATCCCAGGATGCTTGTTTCCGGTCCAGGGAAGACATGGCTTGGCAGTTCGGGCTGGACTGTTCCCATGAGGCACAGGGTCAGACTGATTTGCATATGGCCATGTCTGAACTGGGGTGGTGGAGTGAGCTAAAGAATGATGATGGATTGAACCCAGATCAGTTGACTGGGGGTGAGTGTTTGATTTGCTCTAACGCTCCGTCCATCATCCCCTTTGGTATTGCTTTGTTCGCCCTAAGTTGGCAGGGTATGCCCAGACGTGGGTCCCTTGCTCACTTTGCCACTGGATTCAAGATAGCCTGGCTGATGAGGGTTATGAACCCGAAACCGGTCCCAGGATGCTTGTTTCCGGTCCAGGGAAGACATGGCTTGGCAGTTCGGGCTGGACTGTTCCCATGAGGCACAGGGTCAGACTGATTTGCATATGGCCATGTCTGAACTGGGGTGGTGGAGTGAGCCAAAGAATGATGATGGATTAAGCCCAGATCAGTTGACTGGGGGTGAGTGTTTGATTTGCTCTAACGCTCCGTCCATCATCCCCTTTGGTATCGCTTTGTTCGCCCTAAGTTGGCAGGGTATGCCCAGACGTGGGTCCCTTGCTCACTTTGCCACTGGATTCAAGATAGCCTGGCTGATGAGGGTTATGAACCCGAAACCGGTCCCAGGATGCTTGTTTCCGGTCCAGGGAAGACATGGCTTGGCAGTTCGGGCTGGACTGTTCCCATGAGGCACAGGGTCAGACTGATTTGCATATGGCCATGTCTGAACTGGGGTGGTGGAGTGAGCTAAAGAATGATGATGGATTAAACCCAGATCAGTTGACTGGGGGTGAGTGTTTGATTTGCTCTAACGCTCCGTCCATCATCCCCTTTGGTATCGCTTTGTTCGCCCTAAGTTGGCAGGGTATGCCCAGACGTGGGTCCCTTGCTCACTTTGCCACTGGATTCAAGATAGCCTGGCTGATGAGGGTTATAAACCCGAAACCGGTCCCAGGATGCTTGTTTCCGGTCCAGGGATGACATGGCTTGGCAGTTCGGGCTGGACTGTTCCCATGAGGCACAGGGTCAGACTGATTTGCATATGGCCATGTCTGAACTGGGGTGGTGGAGTGAGCTAAAGAATGATGATGGATTAAACCCAGATCAGTTGACTGGGGGTGAGTGTTTGATTTGCTCTAACGCTCCGTCCATCATCCCCTTTGGTATCGCTTTGTTCACCCTAAGTTGGCAGGGTATGCCCAGACGTGGGTCCCTTGCTCACTTTGCCACTGGATTCAAGATAGCCTGGCTGATGAGGGTTATGAACCCGAAACCGGTTCCAGGATGCTTGTTTCCAGTCCAGGGAAGACATGGCTTGGCAGTTCGGGCTGGACTGTTCCCATGAGGCACAGGGTCAGACTGATTTGCATATGGCCATGTCTGAACTGGGGTGGTGGAGTGAGCTAAAGAATGATGATGGATTAAACCCAGATCAGTTGACTGGGGGTGAGTGTTTGATTTGCTCTAACGCTCCGTCCATCATCCCCTTTGGTATCGCTTGTTCGCCCTAAGTTGGCAGGGTATGCCCAGACGTGGGTCCCTTGCTCACTTTGCCACTGGATTCAAGATAGCCTGGCTGATGTGGGTTATGAACCCGAAACCGGTCCCAGGATGCTTGTTTCCGGTCCAGGGAAGACATGGCTTGGCAGTTCGGGCTGGACTGTTCCCATGAGGCACAGGGTCAGACTGATTTGCATATGGCCATGTCTGAACTGGGGAGGTGGAGTGAGCTAAAGAATGATGATGGATTAAACCCAGATCAGTTGACTGGGGGTGAGTGTTTGATTTGCTCTAACGCTCCGTCCATCATCCCCTTTGGTATAGGTGTGTGTATTGCAGGCCTGTCGCTGCTTATCGCTGATTTCCTCATCGCGGTTTGGCCCATCGCAAGTTTTTTTGCGTTGGGGTTTGTGTTTTTATCTCCGTCGCGGTGGTTGTATCGCGGACATTGGCCGCGTTTTCGGCAAACTATCGCATGGTACCGCCGTGTTGTGAATTCCACGTTAACACAGGGTTATTTTCCCGCGATAGACTGCGATGTGTAAAGTTGCATTAACATTTTTTGGAGATGTTTAACACACGTTCTTGTGAATATACCCCAAAGTCTTTATTCAGGATTTAAATTGAAACGTGACTGCTTTATTATTTCTACAATTTGTAGTTATTTTTCATGGTACCTACAATTTACTGCTCTAAGAAACAGTGGGGGCATATTAGCAAGCGATTTATCGCCGCTTTAGCGGCACTTTTTGCCGCTAAAGCGGCGATAAATCTATCGCCCTATCAGCAAGCTGTCGCTAACAGCAGTTAGCGACAACTTTCTGACGAAAGCGATCGGTTTGGGTGCCGCTTTGCATGTCAGCGATGTTTATCGCTAATGAAATGCAAAGTAGGCGTTCCCGACCAACATACCCTGTAAACAGACGCTAACAGGCCTATCACCTATTAGCAAGGAGTCCCTGACCCCGGTTAGCGACGTGAAAAGTCGCGCTAACCGGGGCCGTCGCCATGTTTTTATCACCTGCTATTTTCCTGACTTAGCCATACATTACATGGGGGGTGGATTATGCTGATACGACCACAGGGTCGTATCAGCAAGGTTTTCCACCTCCCCATGCAACATCGCTGGTTTTGTCGCGATGTTGGCCCTTCCCTCCCGCTATCGCTGGAATATTTATCGCCATAGCGCTAAATGTCGCTAATACAGCGTTAGCGTGGCAATATATTCCAGCGATAGCCGGCGATAAAATAAATCATGCTAAGCAGGGTTAGCGATGATTATCGCCTCTTCTTGCTAATATGCCCCAGTGATTCTGTAGTAATGGGTATATTAAACAATTTATCATTGTTATTATCACCGTCATATACTACTTAACCAAGAAATTCTTACCTACGTGCTCATACGTAGAGGTAATCACTTACTTTATCTTCATATTAGCGATAATTAGCTGAATCTTTGCATGACTTTTAGGTTCTGCCCGTTGTAAAATACTAACATTCATATGGTTTCATGGTTTTATTTTATTGTTAATATTGTCTTTTACTGTACTTTTCACTCTTTCACTTTTGGTGTGATTGTGTTATTTTGTTGATCTCGAAGCAAGTTCATTCCGAATTTCGTTTCACTTTAAAATTAAATACATACAAATAAATGGAGCCTTTTGGATGAAAAATCTTTACAATTTATTCGTGTGGAATGTACATTGTAAAAATAAAAAAATATATACTGTGTATGGATTTCTTTGATATAAAATGAAAAACCTTTTTCATAGTGCCAGGTATGAAGACTGAGGAAGCGTTCCATCTGGAAAGTGACAGACCTGTTCAGTAGCAATATGCAGCTACAGAGCACATCAGGGCTCATTAATCTCTCAGGGGTGCTCTGACAGAACGAGGCTGGAGTATATACCGGTATATGAAAGGGTAATGCAAATCAAAGCACCGTTGAGGATGAGCGAATAAGCTCCACCAAGCCCTGCCAAGGATTCCTAAAATGGCGGCCGGGAGAAATGACATAGGTGGGGGTGGGTGAGAGGAAAGACTCTGGGGCATAATATGAAGAGAATTATCGCCGCTTTAGCGGCCGTTTTTGGCCGAAAAGCGGCAATAATTCTAACGCATTATTAACAAGGACACGCTAACGCGTGTATCCTTGATTTAACTCCCGTTTCTGTCACCACTCGGTACGCATCGATAATGAGATGCAAAGTAGGCGTGGCTGACAGAAACAACATGGGAAAATATCCCGAAGGCAGCTTCGCGATATTAGCTAGGAGGGGTAGCGATGATAATAATCGCGCTACCTCTGGCCTAACGCAGGAATTTAACGTCTGCTAAATTCCTGTGTTAGGCATACCTAACATGGGAGGTGGATTATGGGGTTAAGGCCACAGGGCCTTATCACCAAGATCATCGCCGTTTTGGGAGGAACATCGCTGTTTTTAAGGCGATGTTTGCCCATTTGCCCGTTATCGCTGGAATATTTATTGCCATAGCGCTGAGCGTTGGTAATACAGCGCTATCTTGGCGAGATATTCCAGCGATAGCCGGCGATAAAGAAAAGCGCGCTGAGCGCGCTCGGCGATAATTATCGCCAACCCTAGATAATATGCCCCTCTGAAAGGAGAATAGTAATTGTGAAAGATGATGAGAACAAATGGGAATAGGTGATATAGAGGAGGAAGTTTAGATTGGGAAGGATACAGGGGGATTTACATACCAATGGAAGAGGAGGAGAGAAATGGGCAAAATGTAGGGCAAAAGGAACAGTAGAAAGACAAAGCCCATACGTGAGAGTGAGAGACTGCAAGGCATAGATACGTAGTTAGAGAGACATAGAGAGAAAGAAATGGGGAGGAAATGAGATCTGAGAGAAGTTGAGAGGAGACATGCAGTGATCAGGAGATGTTCTAGAAAAATATTGATTTTTACATCACCCTGTACTTATGCCAACTTCTGATATTGTCGAGGTAAGTTGATGTCGAGTTTAACATGGTAAATATATAACTCCCTAAGTATGCTTACCTTTATGATTTTCTTGTATAAATATATGTGTAGGGTGGTATTGCTGACCTCAGTATTTTGATATGCTACTTCTCTGTGTTTATAGACCTGAGGCACATAGAAAAGATTGGAATAAAGGACAAATATGAGGTGTCCAGGCCTGCCAAGTACCACGGATCAGGCGTTAGACTAACGCATTTCAGTGTGCTGGTCCGCATCATCACACTGAAATGCAAAGTCACACATATGTAGCGCCTCCTGGGCTGTCAAGCGCCCGGAGTGCTGGCTGCTAACCCACCATTTTTTACTGTGAAAGCGCAGAGCGGCAGCGCGTGCTGTACGCTGTTCCCAACATGCTTGGGGGGCTGCCTGGACTCGAGGGCAGCTGCTACTGTTACAATGAAACAGACCGCATTAGGATTGGATTCACCGCGCAGCAGCGGCATTACCATTTCACTGACGTGGGTGGAGTCAGTGAGTGCCCAATGGCTATGAGACACTGACAGTCAGCCAGTAAAGTTAGGCTTTGATTCTGAGACTCACAGTGATAGACGGGTGGGTCCTGCTGCAGTGGCCCACCGCAGCAGTTGAATTAGAAAGTTTGCCTACTCAGCTAGCAGCAAACATGTAGGCTAGAGCAGCCTCTAAGAACCATGACCCCACCGGCGGCTGATTGAACCCCGAACTGGTGGCCGGAGTGGTTTTTAGCTGCCCAGCAAACTTTCCTGACTGTGCAGCTATGGAGCTGAGCCGCGACCCTCAATCATGCCTGGCGGCCAGCGTTGCCGAGGGCGGGGTCCGAGTTGGGTTGCGGAGGCCAGCCAGCACTGCCTCTCGCCGGCCCTTGACGCAGGAAGTGCACAGCGTAGCCCCAGAGGTATCATGATTTTAAAGTTTTATGGTCTAATGTGCTAGCACGCACAGCCCGTGTTGGACGATACATTCCTCTTTAAATATGGGCATGTTTCACCGCTGATCATTATATAGGCACACATTGCGCACCGGCTTGTTTGCAGAGAATTCAGTTAATTATGGGCGCTGTTTGACGTTTCTTGTGGCCATGTTGCACTGCTGTGTTTTACTGGCATGTTTTTATTTTTTTTAACGTGATGCTTTGGAGCAGGCAGAGGGAAGAGGCAGCCGGCACTGCCGTGATACTCACAGGCAGGGCCCGCTACCACAAGGCGGTAAAGCAAGGGAGCCCCACTGTAGACTGAAAGCAGAAACTCCGAGAACTCCGCATCTGCAGTCTGGCTCCAAAAGGGAAGGGGCGGTGCAGAGGGCGGTTAAGGTCAAGCAGGGGCTTGCGGCAGCTCGCCAGCCCAACTGGTACGCATCTGCCTGCATTGCCCAGTTTACAGAGGGCAGGCTGTTAGCCTCTCAGGGCAGCTTTGGGGCAGCCTGGACTGTGAACAAACCCAGGTGGAAGAAGCCATCACTCACCCACCTTCCTACGGACGGGGTGCCAGCTTCACCTAATGGGCCACTCTCTCCTCACCCCGCCTGAGAGGAGTCTGGGGCAAAGTTCTGCAGGCCTCATTCAAGTTCTCTCAGCCGGAAAAGCATTGTATTTTAGGTGAAACTTGGATTTTCAAAGCGCCCGGACAATTTTTTTGACAAAGTGAAACGTAAAACTACAGCCTTTTACAGTAGCTGTCAACTGACATGAACCATTCATATTCGCAAAACTGTATTTATTTCACGAGGATTAGCTGTGAGTAATTGCTTTTTACTAGGTTAGTGCCCTTCCATTTCTGTTGCTTTACAACAGTTTTAAGCTCTTCGGGCCAGATGTATGAAGCGTTTTTACCGTTCGCAAACGGGCCGATTCACAGAATCGGCTCGTTTGCTGAACCGGGAAATGTCTTTGGGATGTATCATCCCAAAAGGCATTCGCAAAATAAGGAATCGCAAACTTTGCGATTCCCTATTTTGCAAATGCACTAAGGAATCGCAAATTGTGATTCCTTAAATGCAATTTTGGAAGCACCCAAAATTTGTGATCTGGCCTTAAGGAATCGCAAACTACCACCAACTTCAAGTTTGTGGTAATTTGCGATTTACTTGAAAAATTCACTTTTTTGCATTTTTCAAAGTGCCATGTGGCGCATATACATGCCCTTAGGGCATGTATGTGCGCCAAATGTGCACACATGCATATTTCAGGGGTGCAACAGGGTGTCCTTTGGCACCCTTGCACCCTTGAAATTGCATGCGCAATTCTATGAGTACCTATTGGGTACTTGCAAATTGCGCATGCAATCCCATTCATTTCTATGGGCCTTTTGGCCCATAGAAATGAATGGGAAGCCATTCCTTATTTGCGACTCGCAATTTGCGAAGTCGCAAATATGGAATTCGTAGGAATCGCTATTTTAATTGCGAAACCTACATACATTGCATTTTGCAAGTCCTTAATAGCGAATCGGTAAAATTCGCTATTAAGGACTCGCAAAAGACAATGTTGATACATCTGCCCCTTAGAGTTTCTCGTTCCTTAAATGGATGTAATTTCTGATATTTAAATGTTTCCCTCATCTTCATTGCTTGATTTTGTTCGTGAGAAAAAGTCACTGATAGTTGTTGAAATGTCACTCATAATTACACTGAAATTATGAAAATGTCACACATGGCAATCTGAAACCTTGGCAGCTATGGGTGTCAGATATCTCATGGTAGATGAGAGAGGAGGATTAAGAAATCTTAATGAGAAAGGTAGGATAGACAAGAATTTGGGAAAGGGGAGTGATGGATATTGAAATGTGAAGAATGAAGGATCAGAGTGAAAAAAGAACAGAGAGAAAGGTTATGGATATCTTGAAGAGAGAGAGAGAGAGAGAGAGAGAGAGAGAGAGAGAGAGAGAGAGAGAGAGAGAGAGAGAGAGAGAGAGAGAGAGAGAGAGAGAGAGAGAGAGAGAGAGAGAGAGAGAGAGAGAGAGACTATTAAAAGCTAGAGAGTAAGGGTGGGCGTAGTTGGCTGAGTACTACTAAGTGTTCCACGAAGTTTTTGTTTGAATTTGTGTTTTTAACGGGAACAATTGGAGAGCTGCTAATGATTTCTCATGAAGATAAGAGGAATGAAGGAGTTGAAAGTTGGTAGAATATAGTGATTGCAAGTAGAGCTGATGCAAAGTATGCTGTTTGGGATGGTCAAGGAGTAAATTGTGAGAGACGGCAGATAGGGAGAATAAGTCTAGACCAGTGGTGGGACCTGGTGATAAAGGGCAAAACCATGTCAAAGAAATCAATTGGTGGATTTAAAGAGAATATAGTACAACCTCATGCATTCTAGTCAAGTTACCATGACACTAGGGGACATGTTTACAAGAAAATGTTGGAGCGTGGAGCTGCGCCAAATTTGGCACAGCTCCGACATTTTAAAAAACGCAGGGATGTGTCGTATTCACAAGGATACGACGCACCCCTGTGTTTCCCCTAGTGCTGGAACAAAAAAAGTTGCCCAGTGCCAGCGCTGGCACCCTGCCGCCATGTTGCACGGGTGCATGCGCTGCAGAGACGATAGTTTATGTGCAGGAACGGACACCTTCCTGCAAATAAACAATCAATAATAGCGATTTGCACCTTCTATGTGTGCTGTAAAATGCAGCATGCATGGAAAGAGCAAAAAACGAGGAAAAATTAATAATTTCTCCTTGTTTTGCCATTCTAATGCTTGGCATTACATGGCGTTCGTTTTTGGCGCAGCCTCAGCCTTGTAAATCTGGGACAGGGTCAAAAAGCAATGGGATCCTCAAGAGCCTTGGAATGGGAAGCGATAAACGTAGTGGTCAGGGTCCATTGTATCTAAGAGGTGGTAGGTGAACGTAGATCCCTGTAGCTCTGAGTGTAGCACTCCTACATGGCCACTGAGTTGAGGGTTGTAATAGACTTCACAGCGAAGGCAGACCTGTGTGTGCTTCATAGAGAGGAGACAGTCTTGACTGAAAAACTACAGTGCCTGGATTGGACATCTCAAAATGCCAGGATGCATTCAGAGATAGATAAGTCGGGCCACCTCATGGCCTGGATCCTCTCATCAATGACACCCCATTCCTGCTCTATGCAACAATTTATGATCACCTGTATAGTTCCCCCCTATCCACAGTGACCATCAGTGTCTCAGTCTTTTGTAACTATGCTTGAACTCCCTAGAGTACCACCCGACCTTTGTAAAGAAATAGAAGGTCCCATTACCCTACAAGAAATCAAAAACGCAATTAAAAACATGGCCTTGTGCAAGACACCGGGCTCCAATTGCCTACCTTATTGAATTTTATAAATCCTATGTAACCTATCCAAACTTTATTAAGAGGCCCTGGACTCCGGGTCACTGCCACCATCGCTGAGAGAGGACGGATTGGTTTCAATTTTGAAACCACATAAAGACCTCCTTGAACCAGCATCATATAGGCTGAAACCATTATTGAACACTAATAATAAAATATTTTGTAAAGTCTTAGTGGACCGGTTCTTTGGTGTTTTCTGTCGCCTGGTTCCTCCACACAAAAAAATGGTTTTGTACCAGACAGATTGACTTCTCACGCGATAAGAAGATTGTATAGGATAATGCATGCAGTACCGGGGCACTGCCATACTCAGCTGTGTTAATTCTTGACCATGAAAAAATGTTTGATACGCTCAACTGGACCTATTACTTTAAAGTGCTCCATACTTTGAGGTTTGGGCATTGATTTGTCCAAATGGTGCATCTGTTCTACACAGATCTGGTAGCCAGGGTCAGACTTTAGGGGTGCATATTTGACACACTTGAGACTGTCAGGGCATCCCATCAGGGCTGCCTTCTCTCCCTTCTGCTTTCACCCTGGCCATATAGTCCCTTGCTGCCAGACTGATGTGAGAGGGCCAGGTTTGGGGTACCCCGCTTCCTGATGGCATGCAGGTCATCTCTCTTTATGCCAATGATATTCTCCCTTATGTGACAGATTCCCAAGAGGGATTCTGACGCATAACACGGGTCCTTGAGGAATTTGAAAATGCCTCAGGACTTGTGCCTAATAAGGGCAAATCCTGCCTTTTTCCTTATACCGAGATACACCTCCACAACATGCCTCCCTGGGAAATAATTCATTGTGGTGGGAAGCACCACAATCAGATATTTGGGTATTAACCTCTTTCACATGAATGGGGAAGACCTCTGTGATGGCCACGTCCTTTGTGAGGACTCAGGGACATTTTTGGAGAGCGCTTCCACTTTTGTCTCACTCATTTCTTTCCATGAGCTGGATGGCTTATTGGAGGATTTATTGTGGTTAAATGGATGCTGTAGGGTGGCCTTGCTGGTGTTGCATCTCCTGGCCGACCAAGGAGGCCTGGAATCTCCACATTTTGAAGCCTATTATCTGGCAGCTCAACTTCAATGGCCATCTAGGTGGTTGGTCGATCTGCACTGGAGGGGATGGAGGCAAATACTGTGCCCCTGACCAGACTTATATGTATAACTTGGTCCTCCCCACACCCTGCCAAGAGGACTGCCACAAGTGCTCAAGTTGGTGCTACGTTACCTGATCAGACTTCACTTACTTACTAAATGTAAGGCTTCCTATGCCCCAAATATTCAGTCATTAGGCCTTTCCAACTATCACTCTCATCTGGATGACCAAAGACTTACACATAGATCAGCAGCTGGACTCAAAGCAATAGGTGATCTATTTAACAATAGTCAATTAAAGTCATTTCAGGTCTTGAGAGACAATCATCCTTCTCATGATAGACATTATTTGACATATGGTTTACTCACACACATTTTACACTCCACATGGGCAGTAGTAGATATGGAACAGGCAATGTTTAGGAATTAGTACACACTGCGTGAGTTTTCTTTATCGAGCAATTCAACAGCTGCAAGAAACATACATGAGAGAAAGAAATTACTACATGATAAATAATGGGCAAGAACACTCTTACCCACATACAATATCCCATAATGCCTGATTTAAACAGATCCAATTTTTTATACGGCACAGAGCTATCTCTCCAGGCCAGAATCACACACCTTTCCCAGGGACATCTGCCTCTTGTCCTTGCTGTAATGGGACACCAGAAGACTTCCATCATATGGTATGGAATTGCCCGTCTTTGGCAAATTTCCAGATTCACGTTTTTTCAGACTGGTCTACCCCTGCAACCCACTTGAGAACATTGTGCACTGTGTTTGCTTTCTTCACCCTAAGTTGGCAGGGTATGCCCAGACGTGGGTCCCTTGCTCACTTTGCCACTGAATTCAAGCTAGCCTGGCTGATGAGGGGTGTTACCCCGAAACTGGTACCAGGGTGCTTGTTTCTGGTTTAGGGAAGACCTGGCTTGGCAGTTTGGGCTGGACTGTTCCCAGGAGGAACAGGGTCAAGAGTGATTTGCATATCGCTGGGTCTGAACTGGGGTGGCGAAGTGAGCTAAAGAATGATGATGGATTCAACCCAGATCTGTGACTAGGGGGTGAGTGTCTGAAACGTTTCAGTGCTCCGTCTATGATCTCCTTCTGTTAGCTTTGTTTGCCCTATGTTTGCTTTGTTTGCCCTAAGTTGGCAGGGTATGCCCAGATGTTGGTCCCTTGCTCACTTTGCCACTGGATTCAAGCTAGCCTGGCTGATGAGTGGGGTTACCCCGAAAGCGGTCCCAGGATGCTTGTCTCTGGTCCAGAGAGAACCTGGCTTGGCAGTTCGGGCTGGACTGTTCCCGTGAGGAACAGGGTCAAGACTGATTTGCGAATAGCTGAGTAGGAACTGGGGTGGCAAAGTGAGCTAAAGAACAATGATGGATTCAACCCAGATCTGTTACTGGGGGTGAGTGTCTGAAAAGTTTCAACACTCCGTCCATCATCTCCTTGTGTTTGCTTTGTTCGCCCTAAGTTGGCAGGGTATGCCCAGACGTGGGTCCCTTGCTCACTTTGCCACTGGATTCAAGGTAGCCTGGTTGATGAGGGGTGTTACCCCAAAACTGGTACCAGGGTGCTCTTTTCTGGTCCAGGGAAGACCTGGCTTGGCAGTTCAGGCTTGAATGTTCTCATGAGGAACAGTGTCAAGACTGATTTGCATATGGCTGGGTCTGAACTGGGGTGGCAAAGTGAGCTAAAGAATGATGATGGATTCAACCCAGATCTGTGACTGGGGGGTGAGTGTCTGAAAAGTTCCAGTGCTCCGTCCAGGATCTTCTTGTGTTAGCTTTGTTTGCCCTATGTTTGCTTTGTTTGCCCTAAGTTGGCAGGGTATGCCCAGACATTGGTCCCTTGCTCACTTTGCCACTGGATTCAAGCTAGCCTGGCTGATGAGTTGGGTTACCCCGAAACCGGTCCCAGGATGCTTGTTTCCGGTCCAGGGAAGACCTGGCTTGGCAGTTCGGGCTGGACTGTTCCCCTGAGAAACAGGGTCAAGACTGATTTGCGAATAGCTGAGTAGGAACTGGGGTGGCGAAGTGAGCTAAAGAACGCTGATGGATTCAACCCAGATCTGTGGCTGGGGGTGAGTGTCTGAAAAGTTTCAGGGCTCCGTTCATCATCTCCTTGTGTTTGCGTTGTTTGCCCTAAGTTGGCAGGGTATGCCCAGACGTGGGTCCCTTGCTCACTTTGCCACTGGATTCAAGGTATCCTGGCTGATGAGGGGTGTTTCCCCAAAACTGGTACCAGGGTGCTATTTTCTGGTCCAGCGAAGACCTGGCTTGGCAGTTCGGGCTGGACTGTTCCCATGAGGAACAGTGTCAAGACTGATTTGCATATGGCTGGGTCTGAACTGGGGTGGCGAAGTGAGCTAAAGAACGATGATGGATTCAACCCAGATCTGTGACTAGGGGGTGAGTGTCTGAAATGTTTCAGTGCTCTGTCCATCATCTCCTTGAGTTTGCTTTGTTCGCCCTATGTTGGCAGGGTATGCTCAAACGTGGGTCGTTGCTCACTTTGCCACTGGATTCAAGCTAGCCTGGCTAATGAGGGGTGTTACTCCGAAACGGGCCCCAGGATGCTTGCTTCAGGTCCAGGGAATATCTGGCTTGGCAGTTCGGGCTGGACTGTTCCCATGAGGAAGAAGGTCAAGACTGATTTGCATATGGCTGAGTCTGAACTGGGGTGGCAAAGTGAGCTAAGGAGCGTTGATGGATTCAACCCAGATCTGTGATTGGGGGGGAGTGTCTGAAAAGTTTCAGTGCACCATCCATGATCTCCTTGTGTTAGCTTTGTTTGCCCTATGTTTGCTTTGTTTGCCCTAAGTTGGCAGGGTATGCAGGGACGTGGGTCCCTTGCTCACTTTGCCACTGGATTCAAGCTAGCCTGGCTGTTGAGGGGGGTTACCCCGAAACCGGTCCCAGGATGCTTGGTTCCGGTCCAGGGAAGACCTGGCTTGGCAGTTCAGGCAGGACTGTTACCATGAGGAACAGGGTCAGTACTGATTTGCATACAGCTGGGTCAGAACTGGGGTGGTAAAGTGAGCCAAAGGACGATGATGGATTCAACCCAGATCTGTGACTGGGGGATGAGTGTCTAAAATGCTGCAGCGCTCCGTCCATCATCTCCTTGTGTTTGCTTTGTTTGCCCTAAGATGGCAGGGTATGCCCAGACGGGGGTCCCTTCCTCACTTTGCCACTGGATTCAAGCTAGCCTGGCTGATGAGGGTTGTTACCCCGAAACCGCCCCCAGGAAGCTTGTTTCAGGTCCAGGGAACACCTGGCTTGGTAGTTCGTGCTGGACTGTTCCCATGAGGAACAGGGTCAAGACTGATTTGCATATGGCTGGGTTTGAACTGGGGTGGCGAAGTGAGCTAAAAAATGAGGATGGATTCAACCCATATCTGTGACTGGGGGTGAGTGATGAAAGTTTCAGCGCTCTGTCCATGATCTCCTTGTATTAGCTTTGTTCGCCCTATTTTTGCTCTGTTCACCCTAAGTTGGCAGGGTATGCCCAGACGTTGGTCCCTTGCTCACTTTCCACTGGATACAAGCTAGCCTGGCTGATGAGAGGGGGTTACCCCGAAACCAGTCCCAGGATGCTTGTTTCCGGTCCAGGGAATACCTGGCTTGGCAGTTTGCGATGGACTGTTCCCATGAGGAACAGGGTCAAGACTGATTTGCATATGGCAGGGTCTGAACTGGGGTGGTGAAGTGAACTAAAGAACGATGATGGATTCAACCCAGATCTGTGACTGGGGGTGATTGCTGAAAAGTTTCAGCGCTCTGTCCATCATCTCCTTGTGTTTGCTGGATTTTCCAATGCCCCCACAGGCATAAAGTGGCTTCCTGGATCTCAGTCTTCATCTAGCAAAGAGGGCTGTTATGAGCAGTGGAAAACACCAGCTCCGTCATCAGTAGAAATGTGGCACATGGTGACTCTGCGGTGGGGTCAAGCAGAAAGTACGGCCCTTCATAGAGAGGAGAGTACAGTATTGCATCAATACCCAATAGCAGAAGACTGAGATGAGCTTTGGGCGACATTGGGTTCTATTCACAGAGATTGCCTTGCTCACCTTGAAGGAGTATAGCTTTCCTTGTTCCTCAGCTCCTGAACATATCCTCATTCAAAGTCCCAGACTATAATAATGAATTCTGTGTAACACTAGTGACTGAACCACCTTCCCCCCATGAGCCTACCTGACATCATATGGGGTGACGAATACCCAGGATGTGTCCTCCCCCTTACAGGCAAGGATACTTCAATTGCCATAGGATCCCTGGTACTGCTGAGGACTGATTTCCCGGTCCTTGCTACCAAACCCCCCCTTTCCTCCCCCAGTAAGCTGGGAAGTATATAGGAAAGAACCCTCCTTGGCAACACTCCTTATGTTCTACCACGTCAACATTTACCCTTGGAATCCGCTTGTAGTAGATTTTGGTAAATTTTCTCTTGGTTTTTGTAAGTCACTCATTATCGGTTAGGAAACAGTTCTGTGATTTAAAGCACTATTTCAACTGTTGAAATTAGGATCTGAGTTTTCAGACCTGCATGACATTATGACACTTTTTTTACCTGTTAGAAATGGGGTCTCTAGTTGGCAGTGGTTTGCACCCTGTCCAAGTAGGGTCCAAGTAGGGACCCTCACTCTAGTCAGGGTAAGTAAGGTACACACTAAGAATATCCCATGCTCACCCCCTTGGTAGCTTAGCAAGAGCAGTCGGGCTTATCACCAGTGGCAATGTGTAAAGTATTTGTACACACACATACACACACACAGTAACACAGTGAAAACACCACAAAAGTACTCCACACCATTTTAGAAAAATAGGCAATATATATCTGTGTAAAACAAGTAAAACAACAAAAATAATCCAACATACACAAGTCAAAATACGAACTTTCCAAGATCAAACCAAGTATAGCTTTTAGAAAAAATGGCTCCAACAGGGCTATCTGGTTGCGCTTGATTTTGATGACTCCACAAAGTCAGTCCGACCTCGGGGAGCAAGAACCTGCATCAGGGATCACCCAGACCCTGATACAGTACTGTTAGAAATGGGGGTCTCTAGTTGGCAGAGGTAGGTACCTTTGTCCAAATAGGGACCCTTGCTTCTAGTCAGGGAAAGGGGGATACACTCCTAAAATAACCCCTGCTCACCCCCTTGGTAGCTTGGCACGAGCAGACAGGCTTATCTCAGAGGCAGTGTGTAAAGCATTTGTGAACACATACAGTAACACAGTGAAAGCACTACAAATGGACACCACACCAGTTTAGAAAAATAAGTAATCTTTATCTAAACCAAAACAAGACCAAACGACAAAAATCCACAATACAGTATCAAAAATATCCTTACAAATAGGTTATTAACCTAAATAAAGTCCCTAGCAACAAATAACTCCACCTGGAGTTATTGCGGCATCATGACAGATGAAAATCCCAAAGTACGGCACCGACCGCGAGGTGCGCGGCGTCGGGCCCGGAGTCAAGCAGACCTCCAAAGAACAGGACCTGGAATTCGATGAAAGCAAAAGACGGTGCACGGCGTCGGGGAGGTGATGCTTCATTGGAGCCTGCGGCGTCGGTTCCTTACGACCCCAGAGGAGGTGATGCCTCTGTTCCTTACT
Source organism: Calotriton arnoldi (assembly GCA_963921515.1). Lineage (NCBI taxonomy): Eukaryota > Metazoa > Chordata > Amphibia > Caudata > Salamandridae > Calotriton > Calotriton arnoldi. Next base: position 766,133 of record CAWUFW010007371.1, on the reverse strand, counting down.
GCAGCGCAGGGGAGGTGAGACGCCGGTTCCTTACTGTGTCTGGGAGGTGATGTCACGAATGGCGGCGAGGCGGCGGTTCCTTATCAAGGTGCGATGTAGATGGATTCGGGAGTCACCCACGTCGAGAATCGGCTCCGTGTTGATGAAGCACCGGCGTCGATGAAGTCGGGGCTGCAGTGCGAGTCGGGACAGTGCGTCGTGAACATCACGAGCTGTGTCGGCGGCTCCGGTGCAGGCAGCGGCCTCGATGACGGCTTCGGAGTCGATGCGGCACGGCGTCAGCAGGCGTCGGGCCTACAGTGCCTACGGGGCGGTGCGTCGTGATCTTCACGAGCGGTGCCCACGGCTTTGATGCAGGTTACGGCGTCGCTCGTCGGTGTTGCAATTTCCTTCTGTAGCAGCTCAAACAGCAGTTCCAGATGCAGAGAGACAGAAGGGATGAAGTCTTTGTGTTCCTGAGACTTCAGAACAGGAGGCAAGCTCAGTTTCAAGCCCTTGGAGCTCTTCTTCTTCAGGCAGGTGACAAAGCAAACAGCAAAGTCCTTTTTCTCCTTTCCTTGGCAGCAAGCAGCCACTGCTGGCCAACCCCAGATAGCAAACAGCGCAGGGGCATTATTCCTCCTAAGCTTATCCGGCTCTTCTCCTTGACAAAGGTTCCTCTTGATTTCCCAGAAGTGATCGAAAAGTCTGGGGTCTGGGCCCTTCTTTTTATACACCAAGATCATTTGTTCTCTGAAGGCAGAGAGTGTCTGTACCCAGCCAAAACCAGTTCTGTCCTTACTGGTGCATCTTCCTGGCAGAAGGTGGAGACAGCATTGTTGAAGGCAGACCAGGCCCATTCAGGTGAAAAGGAAATCTCCTCCCCCTACTCTAAATGCAGCCCAGGTCTATTCAGTCCAGCCCTGACTCATCAGACGTCTGGAGCCACTGCCCTTCTCTAGCCCCTTTCATCCAAAAGCCAGACATGCAATACACAAACCTAGCAGAGGCACACTGGGGGCCTGATTCACAGAACTAACTTACGTCAAAAACGTAAAGTTAGTACTTTTTGGTATTCACAGAATGAACTTACTCATTTCGGTATTCACAGAAGTTAGTAGTCCTAACTTTAGGACTCCTAAATGCCTTCTGTGAATACCGAAAATCTTAAAGTTAGGATTTTTCTCAGTTTAGGAGTAGTAAAGTTAGGACTCCTAACTTTACTACTCCTAAACTGAGAAAATTCTAACTTTCGGTATTCACAGAAGGCATTTAGGAGTCCTAAAGTTAGGACTACTAACTTCTGTGAATACCGAAATGAGTAAGTTCATTCTGTGAATACCAAAATGAGTAAGTGTATTCTGTGAATACCAAAAAGTACTAACTTTACGTTTTTGACGTAAGTTAGTTCTGTGAATCAGGCCCCTCATGGTTAGGCTAGAAAATACCTACTTTCTAAAAGTGGTATTTTCAAACACAGAATGTAAAAATCACCCTCACTGAAAGATGCATCTTACCATTCTGAGTTCAGGCATACTAAACTTTATTTTCCTATCTCGTTCCCAGGGTCAGTTATGTTTATAAGATGTTATAAACAAACTCCCCATTCTGGCCTATGGGAACAGATAGCCTTGCAAAAGTGAAAAACGAAATTGGCAGTATTTCACTATCAGGACATGCCACACACATCAGGGCATGTCCTACCTTTCACATACAATGCACCCTGCCCACAGGGGTACCTTGGGCCTACGTTAGGGGTGACTAATATGTAGAAAAGGGAAGGTTTAGGGACTGGCAAGTGTGTGCACTTGCCAAGTCGACATGGCAGTCCCAGACTGCACACAGGCTCTGCAATGGCAGGCCTGAGTCACATTTTACTAGCTGCTTCTGTGGGTGGCACAACCAGTGCTGCAAGCCCACCAGCAGCATATGATTTACAGGCCCTGGGCACACATAGTGCACTGTACTAGGGTCTGACAAGTAAATCAAATAGCCAATCATGGAATCACTAATCCACAACAATACTTTACAAAGGGGCACTTGCACTTTGGCACTGAACAGCAGTGGCAAAGTGCCCAAAGCATTAGGACCAGCAAAAATGGAGTCCAACACACAGCAAAACACAGGAAGTAGAGGCAAAAAATGGAAGGGAGACCCACGCCAATGGTGCCAGGTCTAACACGTGTCCCCTCCAGCTGAAATGTGGGGAGAACTACCCACCCTCTTGGGAGATCTCTTCACTAAGGCGGAAAAATCTGGACAGACCATCAGCATTGGCGTGTTCTGTACCAGGGCGGTGTTCCACCGTAAAGTCCATCCCCTGTAGGGAAATGGACCACCTCAACAGCTTTGGGTTCTCACCCCTCATTTGCATCAACCATCTGAGGGGCCTGTTGTCTGTCTGAACCCGGAAGTGAGTCCCAAACAAGTATGGTCTCAGCTTCTTCAGCACCCAGACCACAGCAAATGCCTCACGCTCAATCGCACTCCACCTCTGTTCCCATGGAAGTAACCTGCTACTAATGAAGGCTACAGGTTTTATTTATTTATTTATTTTATTTGATGAGTTTTATATAGCGCTGGCTAGACCCGGAGGTATCAGAGCGCTTTACATGAGGTTGAGAAAAAAACAATATTCAGTTACATAAGATACTAGAGCAATTTGCGAACAGGAAAAACAGAAACAATGGAGCAGAAGGGGTAGAGGGTAAAAGAGAAAAGGGGCATAATACAAGAGGATGAACAGTGATTAAAAACATTGCATCAAAATACAGTTAACATCGGTTACTGGAGGAATTTTAAAGGTCCATATGGCGGAAGAGGAGCAATCTGGAAGTCTAAGGCAACCGCAAGATGGAGGGATCAGGTCAAGGACCCCAAGGACCACATAACAAAATGGCGGGGCTGCAGGCGAGCACATCCGTTCAGAAATCAAAAAAGGAACACCTACCCCAGGAGCAGGGCGGAATGGGGAGGGCAAGTCACCTGAAGTAGAAGGGGGAAAGGCTGGAAGTCATTGTTCCCTCTTAAGTTTTTTAAAGTGGGGAAGAAGTCAGCACAGGCACCAGCTCGGGAGGGAAAAGCAGCTACGGTGTCCGGATGGAGCGCACAGCACGCAAAAGGGAGAACAAGCTTGAAGAGAGAAAAGCAGGGCACCGGCGTCACGGCACTCTGGAGGAAGCTCCGATGGGGAGGAACGATCCACACGCCCCAGCTGCAGCCCTGGAGAGGCGCCGCAGGAGCCAGGAAACAGCAGCACGGGTCCGGAAGGCAAGCGTCGATCGGTGGGGCCACCAGGGCAGGAAAGACAGGCATCGGATGTCCAAAGGGAGGCGAAACCGGAGGGCTGGCAGTAGGGCAAGCAGCAGCAATCGAGCCCAGAGGCAGGGGGGAGTCCAGGAGGGGAGAGCCTCATCCTCGCTCACCAACGGCCATTCGGAGAGCTCAATCAGGCATCGGCATCGCCAAGAATGACTCAGACGACCGCAGGTCATCAAAGACTCGAGGAATGGCAGGGGAGAAAGAAGACAAGTTGCGGAGATGCGAGGAGAGCTGTGCCCGATGCCCGGCTGGGTAGGTGACGGCCGCAGCGAGAAACCGGAGCCAATCTCCCCTATAGCTGGCGGGCAGCTCCACCGGGCATCGGCCATGGCTGCTCGGTCTCCACAGAAGAAAAGCATCGATCACATTCCAACTTCAAGAATCTCGAGTCCACAAGCGGGAGCCCAGAGCAACGAGGACCGCCGGTAAACAAGATCACAGGTGAGCAATGGGGTCCAAGGAGGAGGTGGGAATCTGGGGATTTAAGCCAAAAAGGCGATCTCTGGCCGGGAGCTCCCGGCCGTAGCTCTTCACCTGTCGGCCATCTTGGAAAAGATGTTGGTTGGTCTAGGCCCTCCTCATTTAGTAGTGAGAGCACAGCCCCCACACCATGCTCTGAAGCATCTGTCTGCACAATGAATTCTCTTGAGATGTTGGGTGCCTTAAGCATGGGCGCTGTGCACATGGCCGATTTCAGGGCATCAAAAGCCTTCTGGCAGGTATCAGTCCAATTCACCTTCTTGGGCTGCTTCCTGGAAGTCAGCTCTGTCAAGGGGGCAACAATGGTGCCATACCCCTTGGCAAATCTCCTGTAATAACCGGTGAGTCCTAAAAAGGCTCTCACCTCTGTCTGAGTCTTGGGGCGTTCCCAAGCCAGAATGGTATCAATCTTGAGTTGTAGGGGCGCCACCTGGCCGCTCCCTACCTGGTGTCCCAAGTACACCACTGAACCCTGCCCGATCTGGCACTTGCTTGCCTTGATCGTGAGGCCTGGCCTCCGCAGCGCCTTCAACACTTCCCAGAGGTGGTGCAGATGTTCCTCCCATGTGGCACTGAACACTGCAATGTCGTCCAGGTAGGCGGTACTGAAATCCTCCAGCCCAACCAACACCTGGTTGACCAACCTCTGAAAGGTGGCAGGGGCATTCTTCATCCCAAAGGGCATCACCCGGAATTGGTAGTGCCCATCTGGTGTGGAGAATGCTGACCTCTCTCTTGCCCCATCAGTCAAGGCGATCTGCCAGTACCCAGACGTTAACTCAAATGTACTGAGGTACCTGGCAGCCCCCAACCGATCAATGAGCTCATCAGCTCTTGGGATGGGGTGCGCGTCAGTCCTGGTGACTGATTTGAGCCCTCAGTAGTCCACACAGAACCGGAGTTCTGGCGTGGCACCGGGTGTGGCAGCCTTGGGGACCAAGACCACTGGGCTGGCCCAAGGGCTGTATGAGGGCTCAATCACCCCTAACGCTAACATCTTGGAGACCGCCTCCTTGATGCAAGCTCTGACCCTGTCAGTCACTCTGTAAATCTTATGTTTTATTGGAGGACTGTCCCCAGTGTCCACATCATGGACGCACCACTGAGTGACACCGGGGGTCAGGGAGAACAGGTCAGAAAACTGTCCCATCAGTTGGAGACAGTCACTCTGCTGCTCAGGGGTCAGGGCGGTAGAGAGGTTCACACCGTCCACTGACCCATCTTGCTCCTTTGCAGACAGAAGGTCAGGAAGAGGCTCAGTCTCCTCTTCCATCCCAGCATCTGTTGCTAGGAGCATGCCCACTTCGGACCCTCCAAGTGGGGCTTCAGGCGTTTCACATGCAGAACCCGCAAAGGGTTCCTAGGAGACTGCAAGTCCACCAAGTAGGTGATGTTGCTCTTGCGCTCCACCACCTCAAATGGTCCGGTCCACTTATCCTGGAGCGCACAAGGCTCCACTGAGGCCATGACCCAAACCTTTTGTCCCGGCTGAAACTCGATCAGAGTGGCATTCTGATCATACCAGCGTTTCATTTCCTCCTGCCTGGCTTCCAGGTTCGCCTGAGTGAGTTACCTGAAGCGCTTAGTCTGGTTTCTGAAGGCCAGCATGTAGCTATATACATCCTGGGGAGGTTTACTGGGAGCTTTCACCCAGCCTTCTTTCACCAGACTCAGAAGTCCTCTTACAGGATGGCCATACAGCAGTTCAAAGGGACTGAACCCTAATGACTTCTGGGGCACCTCTCTGTAAGCAAACAAAAGGCATGGTAAGAGGACGTCCCACATACGCCTCATGGGTTCACCAAGACGAGGACGTCCCACTTACGCCTCATGGGTTCACCGAGAGCCATAATCATGCCCTTTAGTCTCTCAACCAGCCCATTACCTTGGGGGTGGTAAGGAGTGGTGAACTTATAAGTTACACCGCACTCCTGCCACAGGGACTTCATATACTTCGATATGAAGTTGGTACCACGGTCGGACACCACCTCTCTGGGGAACCCCAAACAGGAGAAAATCCCCATCAAAGCACGACCCACCACGGGGGCCGTCACAGTCCGGAGAGGGATGGCTTCCGGGTACCGGGTGGCATGGTCCACCAAGACCAGGATGAACCTGTTGCCCATGGCTGTCTTGGGATCCAGAGGCCCCACAATGTCAATGCCCACCCTTTCAAAGGGGGTGCTGACTACAGGGAAAGGTTGGAGAGGAGCCTTACACTTCCTCCCACTCTTACCACTTGCCTGGCAAGTCTGGCAAGCCCTACAGTGAGCATCAGAATGCTTGCGCATTTGGGGCCAGTAAAAGTGGGCGACAAGCCTTTCAAAGGTCTTGTCTTGCCCCAAATGTCCTGCCAAAGGCACATCATGAGCCAGACCCAGTAGGAAGGCTCTGAAGCGCTGGGGTACCACCAGCACACAGGCTGACCCAGGCTCAGCAACCTTAGGCTCGCTATACAGGAGACCATTCTCCCAGTATATCCAATGTGATCCGGACTGATCACCTGCTGCCTGGTTTGCAGCCTGCTGCCGCAAACCAATGAGAGAAGGGCACGTCTGCTGCTCCTGGCAGAACTCCTCCCTGGTGGGTCCTCCTTCTTGCTGCCAATGGGTCAGCTCAGGCAGGTCCCCCAGTTCAGCTACCTGTTCCCCTGTAGGCTCCAGGGCATCCCCCTCAGGGTCTACCTCCTCCAGGACCGTGGGAACTTTGGGGGCCGGTTTCCCACACACCCTGCCTCTTCTCTTCCAGGCAGGCACCTGGGCCACTCTTTCAGGCTCCAGATCCTTTTGAATGCCCTTACCGGCTGCCATTGACCAAGTGGTCACACATGCCCACTCAGGCAGACCCAACATCTTCAAATGAGACCTCTGCTCCACCTTCGCCCAAGGGGAGCTCTCCAAATCATTGCCAAGCAGACAGTCAACAGGCATGGCTGGCCTCACAGCTACTCTCAAGGTACCTGAGACCCCCCCACTCAAAGGGAACCTGTGCCACTTTGCAGAGGCACTCTGAATTGTCAGCGGCAACTACTGGGTAGAATGTGTTGGGGACCACCTGCTCTTCAGACACCAGCCGACAACTGACAGCTGTCACACTGGCTCCGGTGTCTCTCAGAGCCTCCACACTATGGCCATTGATAGTCACCCACTGCCTGTACTTTTTAGTGTTATCAGGCAGATGAGTCCTTGGGACCATCTCACTGTCTCCTAAAAAGACCAGGGACATCTCTGCAGGACCCCACTCACCTTGGGCACCCGACTCCTCCCCCAAGGCTACACTAGCCAGTTCCCGGGGCGGTGCACCAGTGGGTGCAGTGGTAACCAGTTTGGGACACTTAGGATCCCCCCGGTAGTGGCCCACCTGACCACAACTAAAACAGGTCTTGGGACCCTTCTGCACAGGCTTACCTGGCGGGACACATGGTTTCTTTTCAGTGGGGGGCTGGGAACCCTTACCTTGGTTCCCTTGGGGATTACTTTGAGGCCCTTTTTGGAACTTCTTTTGTTTATCCTTGTCCCCCCCACTCTTCTGCTGGGGACCCTGCCCACCTTTGGCGGAGTCTCCCACAAGACCTTTGTGGACCCTGGTACTGACCCAGCGGTCCGCCTCCACAGCAAGCTTCCTGGGGTCAGTTAGCTTACTATCAATCAGGTGCTGGCATAGCTCTGGAAAACAACTACTGGATAAGTGCTCCCATGCAACCAAATCATAGAGCCCCTGCAAGTCAGTTACCTTGCTACTCTTCACCCATCCATCCAGTGCTCTGTAAAAGTAAGATACATACTCCACCCAAGTACTTGACTCCAGCTTCTTGAAGTCCCTAAATTTCTGCCTATAAAGCTCTGGGGTCAATCCATACCTGGCTATCAAGGCTTCCTTCATGGGGCATAGGACATCTGATCCTCAGTGGGCAAAGCTAGCAAGGTTCCCCTCCCTTCACCTATGAAGTGGCCCCACAACCCCACTCCCCAATCTCTCTCAGGGACCCAGTGGGACTTCATCGCTATCTCATAGGCCTTAAACCACTGCCCAATGTCCTCATGCTTCATGAAATTTTTGATCACATCTTTGGGGATGTATACTTTTCCTTCCCCAAGCACTGATGGTGTGCTGCCACCAGAGGGAGTGATCTCTAGGCTCTTCGCTTTCAGCTCTAGCTCCCTCAATACTCTCTCATGCTCTAAAAACATCTTGTTTTCCTCCATGGCCAATTTCTTGCTCTCTAATTCCAACCTCTTATTCTCTAAGTCACCCTGGCTCCTCAGCTTGAGCTTAGCAAGCTCCATTTCATGCACCCTGCTTCTTTCCCTGTCCTCCAACTCCTCTGGAGACGGGCCTTTTGAAGAAACACTGCTGCCCATCCTGGAAGGCGCTTTCCCCCCAATCAGGCCCAATGGCCCCTCCAGCTGCCCATCTAAATTCTCTCCCTCCACCATAGGATCCTCTGGATGCGAACTGGCATTCCTAGATTCCAAACAGGCCCACAGCGCCTTTTGGTATTCCTCCTTTCTGGGGAGGCCTCTCACAGAGATTTAAAAATTATTGCAGACAGCTTTGAGATGTGGCACAGTGTAGGTATCAACCCTCTCTTCTTCAAATTCAATATCCACAGATGCAATGGATGCTGCTTTACTCATGGTGAAAATTGGCAGTTCTCAAGGTGCAAAGAAATTCCAAGGAAAAACTCTTCAAAATGTATGTGGTTGCGTAATGGTCTGCACTCAACAGTAGTGTATACCAATCACTGTATGTAAGTCACAAATGCAAGTCCAGGATCCTCACTGCTGACCACCAATGTTAGAAATGGGGGTCTCTAGTTGGCATAGGTAGGTACCTTTGTCCAAATAGGGACCCTTGCTTCTAGTCAGGGAAAGGGGGATACACTCCTAAAATAACCCCTGCTCACCCCCTAGGTAGCTTGGCACGAGCAGACAGGCTTATCTCAGAGGCAGTGTGGAAAGCATTTGTGAACACCTACAGTAACACAGTGAAAGCACTACAAATGGACACCACACCAGTTTAGAAAAATAAGTAATCTTTATCTAAACCAAAACAAGACCAAACGACAAGAATCCACAATACAGTATCAAAAATATCCTTAAAAATAGGTTTTTGACCTAAATAAAGTCCTTAGCAAGAAAAAACTCCACCTGGAGTTATTACGACATTGTGACAAATCAAAATCCCAAAGTACAGCGCCGACCGCGAGGTGCGCAGCGTCGGGCCTGGAGTCAAGCAGACCCCCAAAGAACAGTACCTGGAATTCGATGAAAGCAAAAGACGGTACACGGCATCGGGGAGATGATGCTTCATTGGCGCCTGCGGCGTTGGTTCCTTACGACCCCAGGGGAGGTGATGGCTCTGTTCCTTACTGCAGCGCAAGGGAGGTGAGATGTCGGTTCCTTACTGTGTCGGGGAGGTGACGTCACGAATGGCGGTGAGGCGTCGGTTCCTTACGACGGTGCGATGTCGATGGATTCGGGAGTCACCCACGTCAAGAATCGGCTCCGTGTTGATGAAGCACCGGCGTTGATCAGGTCGGGGCTGCGGTGCGAGTCGGGACAGTGCGTCTTGAACGTCACGAGCTGTGTCCGCGGCTCCGGTGTAGGCAGCGGCCTCGATGACGGCTTCGGAGTCGATGCGGCACGGCGTCAGCAGGCGTCGGGCCTACGGTGCAAGTCAGGGCGGTGCGTCGTGCTCTTCACGAGCGGTGCCCATGGCTTCAATGCAGGTTACGGCGTCGCTTGTCGGTGTTGCAATTTCCTTCTGTAGCAGCTGAAACAGCAGTTCCAGATGCAGAGAGACAGAAGGGATGAAGTCTTTGTGTTTCTGAGACTTCAGAACAGGAGGCAAACTCAGTTTCAAGCCCTTGGAGATCTTCTTCTTCAAGCGGGTGACAAAGCAAACAGCAAAGTCCCTTTTCTCCTTTCCTTGGCAGCAAGCAGCCACTGCAGGCCAACCCCAGACAGCAAACAGCACAGGGGCAGTATTCCTCCTCAGCTTATCCGGCTCTTCTCCTTGGCAAAGGTTCATCTTGATTTCCCAGAAGTGATTTAAAAGTCTGGGGTCTGGGCCCTTCTTTTTATACACCAAGATCATTTGTTCTCTGAAGGCAGAGAGTGTCTGTACCCAGCCAAAACCAGTTCTGTCCATACTGGTGCATCTTCCTGGCAGGAGGTGGAGACAGCATTGTTGAAGGCAGACCAGGCCCATTCAGGTGAAAAGGAAATCTCCTCCCCCTACTCTAAATGCAGCCCAGGTCTATTCAGTCCAGCCCTGACTCCTCAGACGTCTGGAGCCACTGCCCTTCTCCAGCCCCTGTCATCCAAAAGCCAGACATGCAATACACAAACCTAGCAGAGGCACACTGGATGGTTAGGCTAGAAAATACCTACTTTCTAAAAGTGGTATTTTCAAACACAGAATGTAAAAATCACCCTCACTAAAAGATGCATCTTACCATTCTGAGTTCAGGCATACTAAACTTTATTTTCCTAACTCGTTCCCAGGGTCAGTTATGTTTATAAGATGTTATAAACAAACTCCCCATTCTGGCCTATGGGAACAGATAGCCTTTCAATAGTGAAAAACGAAATTGGCAGTATTTCACTATCAGGACATGCCACACACATCAGGGCATGTCCTACCTTTCACATACAATGCACCCTGCCCACAGGGGTACCTTGGGCCTACCTTAGGGGTGACTAATATGTAGAAAAGGGAAGGTTTAGGGACTGGCAAGTGTGTGCACATGCCAAGTCGACATGGCAGTCCCAGACTGCACACAGGCTCTGCAATGGCAGGCCTGAGTCACATTTTACAAGCTGCTTCTGTGGGTAGCACAACCAGTGCTGCAAGCCCACCAGCAGCATTTGATTTACAGGCCCTGGGCACACATAGTGCACTGTACTAGGGTCTGACAAGTAAATCAAATAGCCAATCATGGAATCACTAATCCACAACAATACTTTAGAAAGGGAGCACTTGCACTTTGGCACTGAACAGCAGTGGCAAAGCGCCCAAAGCATCTAGACCAGCAAAAATGGTATCTAACACACAGCAAAACACAGGAAGTAGAGGCAAAAAATGGAAGTGAGACCCACGCCAATGGTGCCAGGTCTATCAAGTACCATGTAGGTGCTGGAAATCAAAGACGGTACAAGACGCAGGGGAGGTGAGGTATTGGGAGGCAAGTGTGGCGTTGGTTCCTTACTGCTATGCAGGTCATTGGCACATCAGCACTTGAGGACAGTGCATTGCACCAAGAAGGTGAGGCATCACTGAAGCAAGTGAGGCATCGGTTCCTGGCGGCGGTGCAGAGTCGGGGAGTCACTGATGCCCGGGGATGTTGTGGGGCACAGGAGAGTTGATGCGGCTCGGTTCCTTACTGCTATGCCGTGTTGATGATGAAATCATAGGTCAAGCCGTGAGGCTTCGGTTTTCAGCATAGAGGTCAAACCACTGGGTGACAGCTGCTGCGCCAGAATTAGGGTGGTGCATCATGGACGTCGGTGGCACGGTGCTCGAGATTCCTGCAGTGGCTGTACTTCGACGGCGCTGTGGAAGTGTCAGAACCTGAGTTCTAAGTTGTGGTCCTTCCATCGAGCGGGGACCACAGCTTCTGTGCAGGTAGCGGAAGAGTATCAAAGTTGCAGACAGGTGCCGGCTCTGAAGTCGCTCGGCATCGGTTTCATCTGGTAGCACTGAAACTCCCTTCCAAGGTACCAGGAACTGGAGTAGGCACCACTTGGCAATTAGGGCTTTCAGCAGACAAGCCCAGGTGCTACAGGTGAAGTCTTTGAAGGCCCTGAGACTTCCAGCAGGAGGCAAGCTCAACTCAAGCCCTTGGAGAAACTTTAGAAAGCAGGTTATAGAGAGCAAGGTCCACTCTTCTCACTCCCACGACAGAAGCAGCAAGCAGCACGCCAACACAGCAAAGCAAATAGAAAAGTGGAAGTCCCCCCTGGCAGCTCAACAGCTCTTCTTCCTGGCAGATTGTCCTCAGTACAGAAGTGTTCCTAGTGTATGGTGTCAGAGGTCCAATACTTATATCCATTTTTGCTTTTGAAGTAGGGAGACTTTAAAGAAAAGTCTTTGTAGTACACATGGCACTGATATTCCTTGCCCTGGCTCTGCTCCAGACTCACTACACAGGGTGGCGACATCTTTGTGTGGGGACAGGCACAGCCCTTTTCAGGTGCAAGTGTCAGCTCCTCCCACCACTCTTGCTCAGAAAGGCTCATCGGCCTGGTGATGGGCCATCAGGATATGCAGGGCACACCTCAGCTCCCTTTCTGTGTGACTGTCTAGAGTGAATTTACAAAATGCAACTGTCATCCAACCCAGACGTGTATTCTGGGTGCATGCAGAGGCAAAGAATGGTTAAGTAATAAAATGCCAACTTTCTAAAAGTGAACCCAAAGGCGCGTGCACTACGCGCCACCCCGTCGCACTGCTAAAGAAGGGATTTTTCCCAAAACTTTTCACCAATATATCGTTCGTCAAATTCAAAAGTCAGTACTCCAATGTTATGTTCATGATTCGTCCAAACTTTTAATACACACGTTAGAAGTCATTCAAAATCCCTGCGAGGACGCCAAATTTCTCCATTGATGTTTTTTTATTTATTTTTCAACTGGCTTCAGCATGCCCATCCGGGCTTCAACTTAAGCATGTAGAGATGTATAATTCATATTCAGAAGCGCACAAAATTCCACCCAATGCATTTCGGCCTCTCTTTAGACCTTCGTCAGGGGTAACTAAAAAAGACAGAAAACGACATCTACACCTGTTGCTCAAAAACATAATTAATTTAAACCCTCTTCCTATGCCTTTAAAATCAATGCATTTTCAATCATTCCACCCCACCCAATTTCATAAAAAACATGCCCAACAATAATTAATCCTTTTTCTCTTACCTATGAGAAAATCCTAAAACCAGTGCAGTCAAAACGAACATTATTATTATTAACTGTTTAACAAATGAAACACTCAATGCGTTTTAGTGCAAAACATCCTTGCTTATGTCAAACCGTAAACTATTCCCTCCTCCCTATTATCAGCCTGAAACCTAATGAGACGCTACCTTTCCCAAACCCGTAATAATAACCACTCTACCTTGAATATCGCGGTCGGTGACCTTATCGCCTCCTCTACTTTCTCTCCCTCTTCGATAACCATGTGTTCTCTTTCCCTTATCTTCCCATCAGCTACTAAACACACCCACCTGAGTCCTTTCTTATATATAGCCAATAGAACCGTTCTAATCCTGGCCTCTTGACTTTTACTGATTTTCACTAAAAACCTTAAAGAAACAATGATTTAACCTCTCTAAGTTATCGTGCCCACCCTGACCTGCTACTAAACAAAACCGAAAAACTGATTGCCACCCGCAAATGTATACATCCCATATTTTAACACAAGCCATATCATCCAATCTGTGCATTCCTGTGAACAAAAAGGCCAACAATATTACAACATGCATACATAATAAAGAAATTACGAAGAAAATCCACATTAACAACAGAATTTAGTGTCCCATGTTATTTTTCCTTGTCTTTTTGCTGGTTGAAATCTGGAACTACATGAGATTCCATTTGAATATGCCCATCATACGCGCTGTCCTCGAAGTGATAGTTCCTTCATTACTTATATTTCCTTCAATTTGAATCATTATTCTCCACAGGGTGCAAGCTTGCGTGGGACAGTCGTTTTGACTGCACTGGTTTTAGTATTTTCTCATAGGTAAGAGAAAAAGGATTAATTATTGTTGGGCATGTTTTTTATGAAATTGGGTGGGGTGGAATGATTGAAAATGCATTGATTTTAAAGGCATAGGAAGAGGGTTTAAATTAATTATGTTTTTGAGCAACAGGTTTAGATGTCGTTTTCTGTCTTTTTTAGTTACCCCTGACGAAGGTCTAAAGAGAGGCCGAAATGCATTGGGTGGAATTTTGTGCACTTCTGAATATGAATTATACATCTCTACATGCTTAAGTTGAAGCCCGGATGGGCATGCTGAAGGCAGTTGAAAAATAAATAAAAAAACATCAATGGAGAAATTCGGCGTCCTCGCAGTGATTTTGAGTGACTTCTAACGTGTGTATTAAAAGTTTGGACGAATCATGAACATAACATTGGAGTACTGACTTTTGAATTTGACGAACGATATATTGGTGAAAAGTTTTGGGAAAAATCCCTTCTTTAGCAGTGCGACGGGGTGGCGCGTAATGCACGCACCTTTGGGTTCACTGTTACAGTCGCTGTGAGTGGGATAGTTCACGGCACCCGTAACGCACGCACTCATTGCGTTAAGTAACATTGAAAATCTAAACTAAGGAAAGGAGTGCATCTTGCTTTTCTAGCAACTTTCTAAAAGTGGCATTTTCAGATCTGCAATTTAAAAACCAACTTCACTAAAAGATATGTTTTTAAATTGTGAGTCCAGAGATACCACACTCAAATTTTGTATCTGCTCCCGATTGGCAGATACACTTGTAAGATGTTACAAGGAAGATCCAATGCTAAACTATGGGAGTGATAGTCCTTGCAGTAGTGAAAACCAAATTTAACAGTTTTTCACTACCAGGGCGTGTCAAACTCATAAGTACATGTCCAACCTTTTAAATGCACAGCACCCTGCCAAAGAGGCTACCTAGGGCCTACCTTAGGAATGCCTTACGTTTAATAAAAGGGAAGGTTTGGGCCTGGCAAGTTGGTGGACTTCCAGGTCGACAGGGCAGTTTAAATCCACCCACACAGGCTCTGCAGGGGCAGGACTGATACAAGTTTGCAGGGCTACTCATGTGGGTGGCACAATCCATGCTGCGGCCCACTAGTAGCATTGAGTTACAGGCCAGGGCACACATTGTGCACGCTTCTAGGGACTTACAGATATGCCAATCATGGAGAAATCAAATACCATTACAATTTCGACACATAGCACATGCACTTTAACACTGGTCAGCAGTGGCAACATGCTCAGAGTCCTAAAACCAGCAAAAGCAGAGTTCAGCACACAGTCAAAAATAGGAGGTCAGAAGCAAAAAGATAAGGGAAACCATGCAAAAAAATGCCAGGTCTAACACGTACTTCTTAGTGTTGTCAGGCATGAGGGTTCTCTGGACCATCTCACTGTCACCCAGGGCGACTAGGGTCTTCTGCCGGATGGCTACCCACCACTAACCGGGACCATCTCCTCCCCAAGCGCTACACTAGCCATCCCTAGTGTCTGCCCACTGGTGAGGGACTGTGCCCGTCTGGGACACTTGGGATCCCCGTTGATGTGCCCTTCCTGATTACATGCAAAACACTTCAGGGGTCCTTTCCCTGCAGGATTTCCTGAAGGGAACCAACTCTTCTTTTCAACAGGGTGTTGGGTATCCTTACCCTGGGAACTAGTTTGGGGCCCTTTAGAGAACTCCTTGCTTTTCCATTTGTCCCCTCCTCCCTTTCTGTTGGGGACCCTGCCCATCCTTGGACTTCCACATGCAACTTCTTTTGGACCCTGGTGCTGAGCCAGAGGTCCGTCTCCTCAGCAAGCTTCCTGGATTCAGTCAGCTTACTATCAATCAAGTGCTGGTGCAGCTCTGGAAAACATAGACTAAACATGTTCAATCAAATTGTACAGTCCCTGATAATCTCTTACCTTACTGCCCTTCACCCAACCATCCAGTGCTCTGCAGAAAGAATCAACACACTCTACCCATGTCTGAGGACCCAGTTTCTCACTTGCCTTAAACTCCTGCCTGTATTGCTCTGGGGTCAGACCATATCTCCTAACCAGGGCCTCCTTCATGGTGGAGTACCTTGTCTTGCCCTCATCTCCTAGGGCCAATTTAGCAGTTTTTCACTACCATTTACAAGTACATGTCCTTCTTTTTAAATCATGGCACCTTGCCCATGGGGATACCTAGGTCATACCTTAGGGGTGCCTTACATGTAATAAAAGGGAAGGTTTGGACGTGGCAAGTAGGTGGACTTGCCAGGTCGATAGGGCAGTTTAAAACTGTACAAACAGACTCTTCAGGGTCAGGCCTGAAGGATGTTTGCAGGGCTACTCATGTGGGTGGCACAATCCATGCTGCAGCCCACTAGTAGCATTTGAGTTAAAGGCCCTGGGCACACTTAGTGCACTGTACTAGGGACTTATTAGTAAATCAAATATGCCAATGATGGAGAAACCAAATACCATTACATTTTACACACAGCACATACACTTTAGCACTTGTCAGCAGTAGTAAAGTGCCCAGAGTCCTAAAAGCAGCAAAAACGGAGTTCAGCACAGTCAAAAACAGGAGGTCAGAAGCAAACAGACAGGGGAATCCACACCAAAAGATGCCAGGTCTAACATTACCCATGCACGGTGATTAGCTTAATGATATTGGTGTACTATCCCTTATATTGTGCGCAGGTGCATTCCTATACCATAAACATACTGTGTAACTATTTTTGTTTGCATTTTATGTTATACTGTAAAAAAACATTAATAAACATATTTTTATTTTTTTAAAAGGGCACTGATGGCTTGGCACTCACCTAGTCACTCAGAAGCTGCACATGGTCCAAGATCTTCAGCCATGGTTCCACCTGGTAGGTTCTGTATGGTTGGAGTCCAGTTGAAGAAGCCAGTGACATTTTCTACTATGGTCTCCAAGTCTTAGAGGTTCTTGTGCTAGAGTATGATGTTAACTTTTAAATCTCCTTTGGAATGTGTGGGGATCAGTTACCTCCTATCAAAAACGATAGTTGGGTTCTATATTATACCCAATGGAACTATGTGCATGTATATTATACAGAACATGTCTATCATTACCGTTCCATTCCAGGACTGCTGGGAGGGAAGAAGGAAGAAATCAAGAAATTGCAACTGGTTCTCTCTCTGCCTCGATCGGACGGTGGTGCAGGAAGGTCACTGCTGTTCCCGTGTGACCTGATGCATGTGCTGACTAACGTATGCACACATAGCTGTTTCTGAGTGGGCATTGCACGGGAAGAGCGGTGGTCAAACCCACTGGCTCCTCCTAAGTTCTGAAAGATGCATCCAAAGTGATAACAGTAGCTCACTGCACAATCAATTAGGCATATGGGGACTCTGCAAGCACTCAGGGGCAGATTTACAAGGAACTGACGCATCTGCATATATGCGTCAGTTTCCTTGCGTCACCATGGATGCGCTGTATTTACAATACAGTGCTCTATGGCGCAAGGATTAACTGATGCGTCAGAAATTCAGACGCATCTGTTGGCCCAAAAGTGACGCATAGCTGGAGTTGCTCATGAAAGTGATGCAACTCCAGCAATGGGCCACAACAGATAGGTGAGTCCCATTCAAAAAGCCCTGCATCATTCCTTATGCCTGGTCTGAGCAGGCGTAGGGATTTTGACGCAGTGAAGGCGTAGAGTGATGCAGTGAAATGTTGTACATTTCACTGCGTCAGTTCTACATGGCTTTGTGCATGGGAACGCCCACCCTGCATACATTATACCTGACGCAGGTATAATGTGACGCTGGGCTTTACAACGTGATGCATCTCCCTAGAAGCGTCATGTTGTAAATTGGCCGCATTGTTTGCGCCGCCGTTGTGTCATAAAAAGTAACGCAATGGCGGCGACAGGGGAATTTTAAATCTGCCCCTCAATCTCTAAGATGTTGTAAAGCATCATTACTTAAATGCTGTGTTCACTGACTCCTCCTGAAATGTTCAGCCAGCAAGTGAACGACCGGTCAGAGTCCTCAGGAATATCATGCGAAAAAGTAGAGGGCAATGGAGCATGCACATTTCAAATTAAAATAACTAGAAAAAAAACATTACAAACCAAAAAGGAAGTAGGAGATTCCTTCTGGTTCCATCCTTCCTAGCTTAGCCTCATAATTAAGCAACACAAACTCTGATTCCTTATTTCGCCCAATGCAGCAGCTTGGCAGCACCTTCATAAAGCAAGCATTGGCAAATCCAATAGGTCTCGCGTATTCAAGAGCTATTGGCTTTGGCAATGTGGTTTTGCCATGTTGTACACCACAGTGGCTGCTGTTCAGCATGGAGAAAAGTTAGTGGCATGGAGTGTTGTAGAGTGGGGTGGGGGAGTAGAGGGTCATAGACAGGATTTGTTTGAGTAGAGTGTCATAGTGTGGAGTAGGAGGGGTAGAGTGTTATTGAGTTGAGTAGAGGGGAGTAGAGTTCAGTGGTTCAGTGGCAGAGACTGTTGTAGAGTGAAGTGTCAAAGAGAGCAGTGTCGTAGAGTGCAGTGTTGTAGAGTGCAGTGTCATAGAGTGGAGTGTCGTAGAGTGGAGTGGCATAGAGTGGAGTGGAGTGGGGTGGAATAGGGTGGAGTGGGTTGAAGTGGATTGGACTGGGCTGGAGTACATTGGGGTGGATTGGGGTAGAGGGGGTTGGATTGAGTGGAGGGGGGATTGGAGTGAGTGGACTGGATGGGGTGCCCTCCTCGCCGCAACAGACGACATCCGCACCCTACTGGACAAAGGAGAAACAGTAGCCCTCATCCTCCTCGACCTCTCAGCGGCGTTCGACACAGTCTCTCACCGCACCCTAATATGCAGACTCCACGACGCAGAGATCCAGGACAAGGCCCTCAACTGGATACGCTCATTCCTCTCTGGCAGAACGCAGCGGGTCAGACTCCCCCCTTTCCTCTCGGACCCTACATCAACCACCTGCGGAGTCCCCCAAGGGTCCTCCCTCAGCCCTACGCTCTTCAACGTCTACATGGCTCCGCTCGCCCCCATCGTCAGAACCTACGGACTCAACATTGTGTAATACGCAGACGACACCCAACTCATCCTCTCCCTATCCAACGAACCCAACACCGCCAGACACAACTTTCGAGAAGGCATGGAAGCCATCGCCAAATGGATGAAAAACAGCTGCCTACAACTAAACACCTAACAAGACAGAAGTACTCATCATGGGCCCAAACCCCGATGCCTGGAACGACACCTGGTGGCCCCCCTGCCCTCGGAAGCCCACCCACCCCTACAAACCACGCACGCAACCTGGGAATCATCCTGGACTCCGAGCTCAAAATGGACCGCCAGATCAACTCCATCTCATCCTCCTGCTTCCACACCCTCTGCCTCCTACGTAAGACCTTCAAATGGATCCCCCTCGAACACAGAAAGACTGTCACCCATGCCCTGGTCACCAGCAGACTCGACTACGGCAACGCACTCTACGCCGGAATAAACAAAAACCTCACCCGCAGGCTACAGAACATCCAGAACGCCGCTGCAAGACTGGTCCTCAACCTGCCAAGACAATGCCACATCTCCCAGCACCTGCGCACACTCCACTGGCTCCCCATCGAGGCTAGAGTCACCTTCAAGATGCTCACCCACGCACACAAGGCCCTCCACGACACCAGACCAGCATACCTGAACAGCCGACTCAAATTCCACACACCCCAAAGGACCCTACGATCAGCCCAGCTCTCCTACGCCGTGGTCACCCGCACCAGAAAGAGCAGATCGGCGGGCCGCTCCTTCTCCTTCCTCGCGGCCAGAGCCTGGAACGCCCTTCCGCTCTACCTCAGACAGACAACATCACTCCCCATCTTCACAAGAAACCTCAAAACCTGGCTCTTCGACAGACCCTCTCCTTGATGGACTGGAGCCTGCACCCCCACCCACCCCCAGCGCCTTGAGACCCTCACGGGTTTATAGTCGCGCTTAACAAACCATTATTGATTGATTGGATTGGGGTGGATTGGATTGGAATGGGGTAGATTGAAATGGGGGATATGGATTGGGGTGGATTGGAGTGGGGTTGATTAGATTGATTTGGGGTAGGATAATTGGATTAGAGTAGATGGTTTGGAATGGGGTGAATTAGAGTGGAGTGGGGGAGGTAGGTTGGACTGGAGGGGCTGGATTGGATTGGAGTGAGGTGGATTGGATTGGAGTAGGGTGGGCTGGATTGGAGTGAGGTGGACTGGACTGGAGTGGGGTGGATTGGTTTGGAGTGGGGTGGATTGGAGTGTGGTGAGCTAGATGGATTGGATTGAGTGGGGTGGGCTGAACTGGAGTGGGGTGGGGTGGAGTGGGGTAGATTGGATTGGAGTGGGGTGGAATGAAATGGGGTATGGTGGGTGGATTGTTTTGTATTGGGGTGGAGTGGATTGGAATGGGGTGGAGTGGGGTGGATTGGAGAGGGGTGGAGTGAAGTGGGGTGGGGTGGAGGAGAGGGGGACAGATTGGATTGGAGTGGGATGGACTGGAGTGGGGTGGAATGGAGTGGGGTGGATTGGATTGGAGTGAGGTGGATTGGATTGGCATGGAGTCAGATGGATTGGAGTGGAGTAGATTAGATTGCAGTGGGGTAGATTGGATTGAGTGGGGTGAATTGGATTGGAGAGGGGCGGATTGGATTGCAGTGGGGTGGGGTGGATTAAAGTGGGGTAGATTGGGTTTGGCTTGATTAGGGTGAATTGGATTGGTGTGGGGTGGATTGGATTTGAGTGGGGTGGATTGGATTGGGATGAGATGAGGTGAGGCGGATTGAATTGGGGTGAGGTGGTATGGATTGAAATGAGGTGGATTGGAGTGTGGCGGATTGGAGTGGGGTGAATTGGAGTGGGGCAAATTGTTTTGGATTGGAGTGGGACAGATTCGAATGGGGCAGATAGATTTGGATTGGAGTGAGGCAGATTGTTTTGGATTGGAGTGGGGGCAGATTGTTTTGGATCATAGTGGGGCAGATTGTTTTAGATTGGAGTGGGGCAAATTGTTTTGGATTGGAGTGGGGCAGATTGGTGTGGGGCAGAATGTTTTGGATTGGGATGGATTAGATTGGTGAGGGGCGAATTGAATTGGAATGGGGTGGATTGTGGTGGATTGGAGTGGGGTGAATTGGGATGTAGTGGGTGGACTGGGGTGAGGTGGATTGTATTGGAGTGGGGCGGATTGGAGGTGGGCAGATTGGTGTGGGGCAGATTGGAGTGGGGCACATTAGATTGGGGCAGCCTGTTTTGGATTGGAGCGGGGCTGATTGGAGTGAGTCAGACTGGAGCGGGGCTGATTGAAGTGAGTCAGACTGGAGTAGGGCAGATTGGAGTGGGGCAGATTGTTTTGGATAGGAATGGGATAGATTGGAGTGGGGCAGATTGTTTTGGATTGGAGTAGTGTAGTTTGGAGTGGGGTGGATTGGAGTAGGCAGATTGTTTTGGAGTGGGCAGCTTGGAGCAGGGCAGATTGGAGTGGGGCAGATTGTTTTGGACTGGAGTGGGACAGATTAGAGTGGGGCAGATTGTTTTGGATTGGAGTGGGGTAGATTGGAGTGGGGCAGATTGTTTTGGATTGAGTGGGGCAGATTGTTTTGGATTGGAGTGAGGCAGATTTGAGTGGGGCAGCTTGTCCTGGATTGGAGTGGGGCAGATTGAAGTGGGCCAGATTGTTTTGGATTGGTGTGGGGTAGATTGGAGTGGGGCAGATTGTTTGGGATTGAGGGGGGCAGATTATTTTGGATAGGAGTGGGGCAGATTTGAGTGGCGCAGCTTGTTTTGGATTGGAGTGGGGTGGGGTGGGACAGATTGGAGTGAGACAGATTATTTTGGATTGGAGTGGGGCAAATTGGATTGGGGCAGATTGTTTTGGATTGGAGTGTTGCAGATTGGAGTGGGGCAGGTTGTTTTGAATTGGAGTGGGGCAGATGTTCTGGATTGGAGTGGGGCAGCTTGTTTTGAAGTCAGTTAGATTGTTTTGAATTGGAGTGGGGCTGATTGTTTTGGATTGGAGTGGGACAGATTGTTTTGGATTGAAGTGGGGCGAATTGGAATGGGGCACACTGGAGTGAGGCAGATTGGAGTGGGGTGTGCTAGGAGGATTGGAGTGTGGTTGATTGGAGTGGATTGGGGTGAGTTGTTTGGATTTGGTGTGGGGTGGATTGGATTGGTCTGGAGTGGATTGGATTGAGTGCCTCAAATTGGTGTGGGGTCAATTGGTGTGGATCGGAGTGGGGTAGATAGGAGTGTGGCGGATTGGGATGTACTGCACAATTATGTGTTAAAGCATAATTTCAGAAATTACACAAAAGAAAGAAACAATGCCGCTTTGCAATAACATAATCCTCATCTTTTGAGAACAGCACCCACAATAAAAAACAAAAGAAAACATGAGTGCAAAGTGAGAAAAGAATAAAAGAAAGTTAATTATAGAAAACAAATCTTTATAATTTTGTTTGTCCTGCTGGGTGTGTTTTTGCCAGTCACATGCCTTTGGTTTGCACAACAAAATCGTACCTCAATAACGTCCGGAGCAGCGTATGGGCACTGATTAAGTTGAATCAATCAGTGCTTGGTCCCTGCTCCACAGAGAGGAATGGAAATGATGTTAGGCCTACCTTGACAAATTAAGAGGCTGTAAAGAAGAGTGCCACACAAGCCAACAAATGGTAAGCAATGGGCGGGCTCCAAGCCCTTTCATGTTTACAAGAGTGTCTCGCAAGCGAGACTCATGCGCTAATGCATGCTGTCTCAGGCTTTACACTAAAAATGTTCCTCATTGTGGAAAGAGGGTGATTTGCCAGGGCATTTGGTTAGAACAATTCAGGCCACCCAGATGAGCTGCGTAATTTTGAACTCGTTGAAGTTTGGACATTAGCCTAAATATGATTCCAAGACACATATTTTCATTATATGGCACAAACAAAATAATACAATTTAAATCTATGGGATTGGTTGTTGTGACTGAGTGCCCTTCGTGTTACTATTGTGTTTCTGATACAGGTCCAGATTCAGTAGCGGATACCTGACAGCAAGAGGAGCTACGCTAGTCTAGAACTGTAGTCTCAATGCGCTAATGTCTCAACTTTTCTCAGCAGGGTTGAGTTCTACTGAAAACAAGCAAAATGACAGGCTTGGTAAGTTAGCTGGAGAATTTGATGGGTTCAGAAGGCTTTTGAATAAGGTCATGCAGTAAATATTTTGGAATGTCCTAAAGCGTTCTTCAGTCCTTAGTGTTGACTGGAGCTACTGGAAAAATCTTGGATTCCGACAGTCACTAATCATGGGTGCCATTGTATTTTTAATGTCCCGTATCTTGTGATGAAACAGTCACAGTTGGATTGTTTCAGTGCCTTATATGTGATGGGGGAACGAGAATCTAGCGCAGTGGGAAACATGAAGTTCTTATATTTAGCGAACCATCAGTCAGGGTCAGATTGCACATATGTTTATAAAGGTCATTAGCACCCTGCAACGAGTGTGGCGGTATCCAAGGTAGAGCGACTTAGAGATATCACAAGGATGAGCATTCTCTATGTATGTATCCAGTGAATTCCAGTTTTGTTGGACGTTGGACCTTTGACACCTTTATGGCCATTATGGATTTCCAGGAGACACAGTGGATACTCACAACTAAAGAGGGGGCGGATCTGCCCACAGAGATTAAAGTCCAAAAGGACACAAACAATAGGAGGCTGTGGAGCTGGATAAGCAGCTTACTAGAGAAATGAGGAAGGTTCTCTTGTCCAGGCAAGTAAGTAAACTCACAATGCAAGTTTGCTATTCTAAGAATGCTCATCTGCCATTTAATAAGGTATTATTTTTCTTATTTCTGTACACCTGTGTATGCTTTTTCATCATCTCTTGCCTATCAATGAGGCATAGCTAATGGTTTACAAACAGGACAAGTAGGCAGTGGCGGCTCCTCTGCTAAGGCGAAGAAGCGTCGCCCCACTGCTTTTCAGCAGTGCAAAAAAAGAAAAAGAAAATGATAATATCACGATGTTATTATCATTTTAGTTTTCCCTGCTGGGGCAATTTTGCCTGGCGACGCTGGGCTGCTCACAGAGCAGGGGGAGGTAGTGGTTGGGGCACTTTCTAAGTGTGCATGACTGTTTGACCAGTCGGCTTTGGCCGGCCAAACAGTCACGTGCACTCAGCATGTTCTCCACCGGGCTGTAATGCACAGCCTGGATGGAGAACATGCACACATTCCCAGCCCAGTAGCGGCCGGTGGTGGGAGTGCTGCCGGGCGGTGACGCAGGGCGGGGGAGGGGCAGGGTGGGGGGTAGTAAACTACGGAATACGGCCGCACTGAGGTAAATAAACAAAAAAATAAATAAAATGAATTTTGTTGCGCGCGCTGCATCGCATTTGGCGATGCAGCGCGCGCAACGAAATTCGTTTTATTTATTTTTTTGTTTACTTACCTCAGTGCGGCCGAAATCCGTAGATTACTACCCCCACCCAGCTCCTCCCCCGCCCTGCATCACCGCCCTGCAGCACTCCCACCACCGGCCGCTACTGTCCCAGCCCCTATCTGAGTGCCGAACCACGGCGTTCACACCAATCACAACGCTGCTGTCATGCTGGTGATAGCACTGTTGTTATTCGCTACGGGAGCCTGTGTGCTTCCTGCTTCCGTTCTGGGACTCGTCGTGAAGAGTAGCAGAGGAGAGACGACGGAGGAGAGATGCGGCCATGAAGAGGTAAGTGTATTTTTTTTTCTTCACACCTCCCATCCCCCCACCTCGCCACCCCCGTTTCATGCCAGCTGCCACTGCAAGCTGGAGGTCTTCATTAGCTCCTAATATTGAGAGTGTGCCTGCTGCTTTAGTTAAGCAAACCTCTCAGAGATAACTTTTCCTCGTTGTGGACCCAGTTAGAGGAAGATTATCCACCTGCAGTTCTGCGACCCAAAAAACAGCAGTGTGCAGGTCACATTCAACCTCACACTTCTTCTTTTGTAAGGGACCAAAGAGCTGAACATATTTTCATTTTAAGGGAAGCTCAAAATCTGTTCAGCTAGGTTCACAGACTGTCTTTTTTAAATAAATTTGGGAACAGACTATCAGTGGAAGCTGGGACTGTAATTCTATGCATGCTTTCTCACTAGTTAACTCCCTTTCCGTTGTGACTTTGAAACTGATGGATGCCACCAATCTTTTGTTTCCTGCAAAAACATGGGTGAAAGCCCCAATTTTCATATGAAATTCCAAATGTGGAGAACTTTGTGCCTACATGTAAAAAGTACTTGGGAGAATTACAGGTCGTTTATGAGGGAAAAACTTTGCAACTTTTAGCACGCCTGGGAAAAAACTTGACTCACTTGTCCACAAACCAGTACTTCTCAGATATTCCAGTCAGGGAAGCATCAAGAATCGCTGATGGCCATCGTTATCGACGTGGAAGACCCAGAGGTTGTAGAGGAGTTGAATCACCTTCAAGCAGACAATGGCCTGATTCAAGTGCTGGCTCCCACTAGCCATGCCTGACCAGATACTTAACTTCTTTTTAGTCCACATCATCCCGGGTACTCTTCTTGTTACAGCCAGCACTGGCCATGGCACACACCGCTGTGGTGTTTCAGCCAGCAAGTGAGGCATAACAGGGGCACAACTGAAACTAATGGCCCCTTCTTTCCAGTTACTACAGAGGACCTTGCTGGCACCATAAAGAACACTCACATAATCTCTTCACTGGACAGGGGTCCCTCCCTGTTTATACAGTCATCCTGGCACTATATAGCCACACCGCTGCTGCGTACCCTTGTTCCACCACTGTACACCTCAAGGAGATGCTGGGCCATGAATGTGTGGTCGCATTGACAGTGGAAGGGCTGCTTTATGAGAGCAGGACTTCGATCAGCTGCAGGTGGTTGTGATAGAAGCCTATTACTCTAAACAGTGGAATGAGAAGACTTCAGTTAAAGGAAGCACTACTCTCTTTGCTGTGATTGCCCCAGCAAGGATTTTGTAGCACTACAGCACTACAAATTACCATTCTCTAGGAAGAAATAGGGGGCATATTTACAAGCCCTTACCGCGACCGGATCGTCACTTTTTTTGACGCTCCGGTGGCGCTGTGTGCTGGCACATATTTACAAGGCCATACAAAGTCACTTCGCGTGGCTTTACACAGCCTTGTATATATGGCCCTCTTTCACGCAGTACTCTGCGTCAAACGAGCGTGTTATGGAGGTTGCTGTGGGTGTTCCCAGGCAATACCCATGGCATTTTGACACTGCCCCAGATTTTCAAGGATTGATAAGTCTGAGGCAGCGCCAAAAAGTATTGCCTTTTCTTGGTTGGCGTTAAAGTGGCGCAACGAGAAGAAATACTTTTATTTATCCTTGTTGTTTGCTCTTGGCGCATTCCTGCATTTTTTAAAATTCCACAGTTCGGTGCAGTAAAATTGCTTGTGGTGCCACGCTGCGCCATTTAATTTGAAAATTTCCCCCTAAGTATGAAGATGCTGCTGTACCATCACTGAGCCCACACCTGTGTTGCTTCTCACTTAAGCACACTCAGGTGACATTGCACACATCTTACTACACACATCAAGTTCCTCACACTATCCACATAATCTAACATTTCCCTATCATACTGTTTGCACCTGCAATCTAGATTTATAATGCATTTCATGTCCTGAGAACTTTACAGATGTATTCAGTGCATGAGCATTTTATGTATGAGCCTTTGAATGTATCAGTTCAGTTCATAAATCTTTATTCGGCATAACCGCCATAAAAGCACATAAAAAGATAATAAAATAATTTAAGAACAATAAAAACCAAGTGATATAATAGCGATAAAATACCTAAAATACAATTGAAAATGATACAATGAACACAGCCCAGCCATGTTCCATGTTAAACGTAAGACCCCTTTAAAATAATTGCTAACCCCATCACACCTGTCTCACAGTTTTACAACAAAGATAATCCAGGATACAACCATCAGGAGGCTAACCTTTTTTGCCTGAGCCTCCACATATTCAGCAGATAATGTGAGACAGCAAATACAATAATTTGGTTAACATCACTTCTAAGGATCCTGATTGCTATTCTGCAGTCTCTGATCCCCAGATTGTGACAAAGCGGCGGGATCCACTTCCTTCTGTACCTGACATAGGATGGACAAAAAATCACGGCATAATCAATAGCCTAACACACCTGGGGACAAAAGGGGCAATTCCCATCTGACGTGTTAGATACGTGCTGCCACTTGGCCGTGACTGAGTAGAGAGGCGGGGTCCCAAACTGAAATTTCATATACAAGGTTGTGACAACAGGAGGCTCAATCTCAACTAAATATCCTTCCGCAACATAACCATCCTTGAATTCAAGAAAGGCAGCAGTAAGGGTGCCCATCCTGGCATGACCTAAAGTCAAATTGTCTATACGTCGCCAATGTAAACACTTAAATGAGTCTTTCGAAATCCCAATAATTTCCAAAGGGGTAGACCAGAGGTTCTCACACCGGCTTTGGACACATGTAAGCCAGCGGTATCTAGGAGCCCCAAGCAGCCTCATGAAATCCTCCAGGCCCTGCCGGTATGACAATAGTTCTGAAGTCGCCCAGATCCTGTGCCAGTACAAAATTGTCTGAGGCCCACTTTATCCGAAAGTGGTCTGAGGTCCACATCAAGTCTCAAGGGAGTAAGCGGGTTGCTAACAGGAAGATTAGTGAGGAGTCACAGAAACCGATTTTTGACTTTCTCCAAACTCCTGACATTCACATGGCCCTAGAGTTTCCCTCCATAAAACGTTGCCCCTAGGGCTTGAAGATTATAGATTTGGAGTGGTGGGGGCACTGGACAAAAAGGGGAACCTCATTGAGACCTTATAATACCCTCTGTATATTGCTCCAACTTAAGTCTACACTTTTGGATAGTATTCAGACAGAATATCGAGTTGGAAATGTCAACTTACACAAATATCGAGTTAGAAAGATCGTGACACAGAAATATCAACAGCAAAAATATTGTGGTCAAAAATATCGAATTTAAGGTAAGAAATATTGTTTTAAAAAATATAGAAGTCAATATCGTTTGCAAAAATATAGGGGCCCATTACGATACCCGGCGTAAAAAAATCCGCCAGGCATGGAAGCGGCAAAAATCCGCCCGCACACACCGTCTGAACACCGACCACGCCATTACGATTACACAAACCGAAAACCGCCATCGGCGAAAAATCACACAAGATACCGCCCGCCATCGTCCGAGTCGGAGTCAAACCGCCCGCCACGGACGGAAACACGCACGACAACACAAAACCGCCCGCCCTCACGCCCGACACACCGCACGTGAGATTACGATCGCACCGCCATGAGCGCGGGAAAACTACAAATATACCGCCCGCCAGCGCAAACAACGCCGATGAGAACCGACACGGCAGAAGCCATGGCGCCCACGTCCCTGCACAGAAACCATCCGCTGACAAAAACAATCGCACACAACATGGCCAACAAGTCCACACAGCAAGGCACGCACAAATACACAAGCACAGTACACATCCCGAAAACACCCCCCTGGACAAACAAAAACTACAAAGGCCAGAACCCCAGACACAACACACCTGAAAACAACAGACCATGAGGACACACCCACATAGGTAAGTACAAAAGCAGCACTCCCACAGACCACAACCCCTTGCAACATTGCAAACTAGAGAGGAGAGGAGAGGACACAGTGACACAGCAAGGACAGCAGCACACCACAGAAACGCACACATCACAACCACCACCACCACCACCACCAAACACCGGCACCACAAACCCCCTGCACATTACACAACACACACCGCACCAGCACCACAAACACCATGGCACCACAAAGAATGCCCAAGTTCACGCCCATGGAGCTGACGGTCATGGTCGACGAGATCATCAAGGTGCACCCACAAATCTATGGGAACCTGGTCCAGCACACACCACTAGCCACCAGAAAGAGAATGTGGAACCGGATCGTAGACCAGGTCAATGCAGTCGGGACCTTGCCCAGGAACAGAGTCGAAATAAACAAACGGTGGAATGACGTCAAAAGCCTGGTCAAGAAGAAGGAGAGCAAGAACAGAGAGCTGGCTGCCGTCACTGGCGGAGGGAATCCCGCGCTCTTCAAGACCTTCAAAGCGTGGGAGGAGAAGGTGCGAGTCATCATACATCCCGAGATCCTCGCCGGATTAGCAGGGGGAGTGGAGGCTGGTAAGTACAAACTAATGTATACCAGCACACCGCTATGTACTCACATGCACTACCACCATGCCACAGCTCCCAGGGACAAACACCCCCATGTCCAGCACACAATACACAACACATCACACACACATGCAACAGACACCACCACACACAGCCCAAACCGAACAACTGTAAGATGCGTGGGGACATGTGTACACTCAGCCAGCCACGTAACCACCAACAGGTCCCCAAATATGCCAAAAGCGCCACAACGAGCACCCACCACACCCATGTGTCCGCCATAGCTGCACTAACCGACAAGTAACAGGTAAGTGGCAGGAACACAAAGTGCAGTGGGTGGGAGGGTGGACAGCCCAAGTACAAAACACACCAGGCCCCTAGTCCCACAGCACAGCAAGGAGGAGCATCCCCCACACCCCACAGCCACGTGTCAGCCACCGCAGTGCACACCGACAGCCGAAAGGTAGACATCACGGTCCACAGCAATCGGTGTCAGTGGGTGTCCAGCCACCACCACGACCCACAACACCCCCCACCCCCACAGACCTGCAACATGGAGCACCCCCGCTTAGAACCATGTGGCATCCAGTACAGTGCACGCACGAACAACCTGCAGGTGGGAAACTGGACAGGGCTGGATTACTGGAGGCATGAGGACCGTAACACGACCAACACATGGGACATGTCACGTAGCAGACGAACACGCAGCACCGCCCACCGTCACGAACAAGTGAACAATGTGCACACGGACATGAACCACAGACTCACACCCCACATGACCCATCACAAACACAGCAACACCCAAGGAGCCACGTCTGCATGCACAAGCCACACTGAATATAGTACCACACGGCAGCCACTGTACAACCCATCACACACAACCGAAACACCATTGAAGTCCTGTCCACGTAGCCCCTACTGCCTGTCAACCACACACCCCACAACTACGCCTATGTAAGACAAACAACACTAGACGCAACAGAGCGGAACAACATAAATGCACACGAACACCACTGAACCCATCAAACACACAGACACACCATGCACATACAACATACCATCCATCACATCCGTCAGCCCCAGTCTCATGAAAGGCATGTCATCCGCACAGCTGCCACACATACAGCAGTCACGCTAAGATACATGCCCATGACCAACCATGTGCCAGAAGTCAATGAAGCGCACGACACACTGTGAGCAACAACACACAACATGGGCCACACCCCCGAGCACTGCAGTGATGCACATGGCACAGGGCAGCACGCACACCAAGGAGATGGGACAACTGCAATACGTTGGCTGGCACACAACCATCACTCACTCATAACGATGCGTCCAATGCCATGTCCAGTAATCACAACAGACAGCAAATATGCAGGCCATGTCAAGCATGCACACACCTCAAACCATGCACTGTCATGCTGCCACAACACATGTCACGTTCGGCACCCATGGCTCACAGCATGTACCCCAAAAGCATATTCCATCCCAAATGCGAATCTGGGGCATGGCCCCCATGTTGCCATATGCGTTCCTAAGCGTCCCATCTGAACACCAAAAGCAAAGTACAAACCAGACCCAGGATGGGCCAGGAGCCCGCATACACCAGAGTCACAATAAGTAGGGGCACAGCAACACACCCATCGGCATGGCCAATCCGTCCCATGCCACATGTGCACAGCACACAGTCCCATTGTCAAGCACACACAACTACAAATGCTACAGCCACACACACGCCTCCGGGAAACCCATGTACGAGATTGCACGAACTGTTAATGTCAGACGACAAATACATACTTCGCCAGGTGCAACACAATAACAAATCTCATTCTCTCCACAGGTGATGAACTGCTGGATGCTGGGGATGGAGACAGCAGCCAGCACAGCCAGCCTACAAGCCCCCAACGAGGACACACGGATGTGGAGGATCTGTCCTCCTCTTCGGACACGGACCACCAAGCAGGCCCATCTGGTGTGGCAGGGCCCAGCCGCTCCCCAGGACCCCTCCTACCCACCAACCCATCATCCAGGGCTGCTGAACATTCCCAGCCCCCTGCTGCCACTGTCATTGCGGCCACACCCACGGTCATTGCGGCCACACCCACGGTCATTGCGGCCACACCCACGGTCATTGCGGCCACTACCATTGCCGCAACCGCCACCATCGCCGCACCGACCACCACCGCCGCCACCACCACCACGTCTTCGCTGGCACCAGCCCCAGCGCAGGTGGTGGCCCGGCCGACTGGATCCACCCTGGGAGCCACAGCGAGGACCGTGGTGAGCAATGTGGCTAGTGGGCAGGCCGGTGGCAGCAGTACTGGTAGGAGGAGCAGGGTCAGGGAAACGCAAGTCTCCCCTGGGAGCCATGCCCTGCCTCAAATGGCCAGAGTCCTTGGGGCCTATGAAGAGGCCCAAGAACAATGGGTCAGGTCTGCTTCAGACACGCGGGAGGTGCTGGGGGTGCTGAGGTCCATGGACGCCCGTATGGGCCAACTCGTGGACCTCATGGGCCAGCTGGTGGTGGCGGTGAGGTCACAGCCAGGGACAGCAGCTCCACCACCGCCACCACCTGCCGGGGCGCAGGGTCGAGCAGCAGTGTCCAGTACCCCTGCGTCCACAGCCAGTGAGCACACCTCACCCCCACCAGCCAGTCGCCACCACACACCCCCCCTCCCAAACGTGGAAGGGGCCGTCCGAAGTACAAACAGATTTCCCGGGAGGACTACGCACGCTCCAGACGCAAGTGAGGCAGCCAGCCAGCCTTCCTTGACCACCCACTGCATTGACTTGGACTACGATCCCACTCCACACAGCCATCTGGATGGCATGTGTCTGTTGGACCATGGACATGGAACAAGTGGGTACACCCTGAGCATCACGCAGCCGTGACCGACAGCTCATTGTCACTGCATGCACCACTTTTGTCATCACCTCGCACACAATCACATGTCACAGTTTGAAATAAATGCACCTCTTACACAAACTGCTGTTTGTGCCCTGTGTTTTATTTGTACGGAATACAACGGCCACCTTGGGCGGAAAGGCACCTGATGCGTGGCATGGCAATGGAACCGGAGGGCCTGTAGGGACCTAGGGGTGGGAGACAGAACAGGAGCACATTCAATGAGTGTGTCACACACCCATCACACAGTACATGTCAACAACTACAAGCAATGTACACACATCGCACAGAGCAATAGGGCACAATGCCACAGCCACCAACAGTGGCATACTACCCTGGCCATGGAGCGTTGACACACAGCACGCAGTGAACAAACGGCCACCCTGACACAGCACACACACACCTGCACAGATACAGCCACATCAGCCGTCGTACATGGACACTCACCGTCAAGTGAAGTAGTGGGCGATGAGCTGCTGCCGCACATTACCAGCTTCCTCCTCTCCGCTGTCCTCCTCACTCGAGCTGTCCTGGTCTGCGGGCTGGGGCCCTGGTTGATCTCCGTCATCCATGATGAGGGGATCTGCTTCCGAATGGCCAGATTGTGCAGCATGCAGCACGCCACCACTATCTGGCACACCTTCTGTGGGGAGTACGCCAGCGCACCCCCGGTGCGGTCCAGGCACCTGAACCTGGACTTGAGGAGGCCAAAGGTACGCTCGACCACACGTCTGGTCCTCCCATGTGCCTCATTGTAGCGATCGTCTGCTGGGGTGCGAGGATTCCTCAATGGACTGAGCAGCCATGCCCCATTCGGGTACGCAGAGTCACCTGGGTGTGAGGGACACAGAGAACCGTTGCTATTCCAACTGGACAGGGGACAGCATCGCACAACCAGCACGCTACACCACTCCACATACTCACCGACAATACAGCCACGATCCTGTTGCAGATTGGACATCAGTCGTGGCAAGATGCTGTTGCGCATTATGTGTGCGTCATGGGCCGAGCCTGGGAACTTTGCACACACGTGGGTGATCACCATGTCCGCAAGGCACACCACTTGCACATTCAGGGAGTGCGTGTGCTTCCTGTTGCGGTACAGGTGCTCAGTGGCCTGTGGTGGAACAAGGCCAACATGTGTGCAGTCAATGGCTCCAACGACGTGTGGGATTCTGCCAAGGGCATAGAATGCACCCTTCACTGCCGCCAATTCACGAGCCCTGGGGAAGCGGATGTACCTGTTTCGGTACAGCATCATGGCTGCCAGTACATCCCTCAGCACCTTGCTGAACATGGGCTGGGACATCCCTCCTCCACTGCCCACTGTGTGCTGGAATGACCCAGTGGCGAAGAAATGCATGGCGGCCATCACCTTAGCCGTGGGGGTGACAGCTGTCGGATACACCCTGCGGGGACGGAGATGGGGTTCCAACATGGCACACAGTCGATGCAGGGTTGGCCTGTCCAGCCGAAACTTCCTAATGACCTCTGTATCGTCCATGTCCGCCAGCAATTGGTATGGGCGGTCAATGTTCGGTCTCCGCCTAGGGAAAATGGCAGTGGACACATGTCAAAGCAACACAACACATAGCAATTTCGCATACACATCACTGACATGACTGAGCAAGCACATGAGCCACAGCCCAGCTGTCAAGCTGGGACGGCACGGCCACAATACACTTACACAGGTCTCCCAACAATGGCAATGGCTAGTGATACAAACCACTGCCATGTGCATGCACATGGGGATCTAGGCCCCAATGACTTGCGGGGCGTGCTGATGGGGACGGACTGCATATTCGTCAAGCGGCAACGCCACGGCAACATGAATGTCTGCTGAGCATGGAACTGCTTCCGAGGCTGGATGAGTATGGCACACGACGACGACGATGTGGGCACAGGCTGAGTGGCCAAAACAAGTGGGACCTGTGGCACGAGGGGATATGAGACAGTAGTAGGTGTCAGCACTGCACCCTATGTACAGCACTGTACGGATCACACCTCCCGAAACATTGACAGGTGTCCACATTGACAGCCCCATGCCAAGACGGCTGTGTGCTTGCAGTCACACGTCACAGGTGAGAGGTTACATTGCACGTGCCAGGTGGCAGACGTACATAGTGAGAGCTGGCATGTGTGTGCATGTGTCTCCTGTTCAGGATCCACCAGATGGGCGCTGACTCTGTACTGACCATTGGACACAGCATGTTCCGTGGAAGGCTTGTGTGTGTGGGATGGTGGCACTGGATGTGCCTCCGTTGGGTGGGGGCCATGCACAGGGCAGGTACGTCGATGATTGCGCATTGTTGGTCACGGTGGGTGCACCCACTAAGATGTGTTGCCCTGTGTTCAATTCCTATGTCCGCATGATGATGGACTGTAGATGTGGGCAGACTACACATTGGTCGATGTGCTGTCTATATGCATGTGCCTTCACACCAGGCACAGCTGCCCCTGCACATGTGACCCCTGCTGGACTCGCTGCTGGGTCTGTGGAGCTGATGCACCTTCTGTGCGTGGGGCGGACAGCTCTCCTCACTTCCCTCATTGCGCATGTCATGACTTTGCCGCAGGTGACATGGATCATGGAGGGCCCACATGTACGCGTGGGTAGGCTACACATGATTGTTCACTGGTCGCCACCCCAGTCAGTGTTTCGAATGGGAAGGTTGTCGTGCTGGTGGTATATTCGATGTGGCGGATGGGCGGGCCTAGGTGCGGGCTTACATTCCGGACATGGGGGGTAGTTGGATTGGCGACTAGTTGCAGTACACACGGGACACGTCTCTTCCTTTCCACATCTGGGTCATCCCTTGTACTCACTGACAGTGATACAGTCATCTTCGCCCCAGCCCTCATGTCCTCCCCTCGCTCCCCCAATATGCATGTGCACCTGCGAGGCTAGCGCTTGCACAGGCAGCCCCAAGCTCGCACCAGAGAGGGCAAGGAGTGTATGTGTGGGTCCAGTTGCACGAGTGGGCTGTCTCAGGGTATGATGTGTTACGGGACGCCGTCCACCTGCGTGGTGCCCCAAATGGAGACCCGGCCTGCATGGACTATGCATCACAGTCTTCGCCTTCCGGATCCGCCACCTGCGACACCCAGTGGCTGTGGCTGCCCTTGCGGCCAGGCCGCGTCCGTCTGTGACTGATGGCCCACACATTCACTCTTTGGCCTCTCTGGGGAGGGCTCGGGGGTGGTGGCGCACGCGCTTGCACTTAGTCGCAATGGCATGTGGCGTGGTTGGTATGATGGGCAATGGATGGGATGGTGCGAGCCACCTCCCGTGACGTCAGTGCTGCTCGTGCTGTGGTGCGTCCCCCTACACTTCCATCTGACTTGTGCCATGCTAGACGTTGAGGTTCTATTGCCTGCGTGATATGACCAGGAGGAGCGCGAGGAGACCTCTCACACACCATGCTCCACTGCCATCCCGTGCCCTGTATCGCCTGTGCGGATTGACTATGTTGGGGTTACACCTGGTCGACTGGGGCTGTGTGTGCCTTGTCAAGGGGCATGGCGGGCGCACAACAGGATCCAGCTTGTCCACAGAGGGTGGGCTGAGGTGCGCCTGGTACCGCTTTGTACGTGTGCCCGGCTGCTGTGCACACACGTGTTCACTCCCCCGACAGGTGTCCTCTCACAATGCCCAGGGAAGCGGTGGTGTACTGTTCATGACCCCTCCCGACACGGCGTGCTCCAACTTGGCATGTGCGCATCTACCCGTCACACCCACCCACCTGAGCACTGCGTCCATACGACTCACACACGACACATGTGTGTCTTCCACAGTTGTGCTACTCATTTGCGTTGACATCCAATACCAGTGGACTACATGGTCATGTCACGACTGCCGTGTACTTCACATACTCTCATCCTCTCTCATTCGTACTTGTGAAATGAGTCAGCGGAGACAGTTTTGGTTTCAAACATTATATTGAGTCTTCTGTCCTCTGTGATGCAGTATAGTGGACACTACTGGCAGCGGAATACATGTTGAGGATATACTGAGCATGATTGCAAATGGGATAGGGTGTGGGGTTACATGTGATTGGCTGTTGCATGTGGGATGTGGGCTTCAGAGTTACATCTGCTTGGCCAAGGCTGTGCTAATGTACATTTACGTATAGCTGCGGAGCTGCGGACTTTGACACAGACGGTATACATGTAGCCTACCAGACCGCTTGGCATCATGGGCACAGTCCATCTCAGTTCCATGTGACAGGTTTGCTGCGGTTGTTCCTCATGCACGCGTGCATGTGAGATGACATCAGGGCATGTGCTTGCGTGCATGCAGCGGCGTGCCACTTGTTGTTGCAATGTGGTGGTTACTGGACATGTCACAGTCACTGGGGTCGTGTTGTTGTTGTATGCACTTGTCGTCCATGCAAAGGTCCTGGTATGGGATTCCCGGGGCGGGGGTGGGAGGGGTGCAGCACCCACAGACTCCAGGCGACCTATTCATGTCCACTGAGCGGTGTGTGTGTCCATGGGCGCTGGATCCATGTCGTGTCCTGGTTGTTCGTGCAGTTCCGTCCATGTGGGTGCGATACACAGACCTCATGCCACTGCCTCCCACGATGCATGCGGTGTTCCTGGATGTGATGGGG
This sequence comes from Calotriton arnoldi, assembly GCA_963921515.1. NCBI lineage: Eukaryota > Metazoa > Chordata > Amphibia > Caudata > Salamandridae > Calotriton > Calotriton arnoldi. The sequence goes on along the minus strand of CAWUFW010007371.1, from coordinate 729,900 downwards.
AACAGTGTGCATGTCCCGGTCATATCCGATGTCATGGCGATGTCGTTGATGGTGTGGTAACAGTTGCCGGTCGTTTGGTATGGCTGTTGTGGTGGTGACTGGCCAGTCCGTGCGGAAGCTAAGCATGGGTGCGGGGTTGGACATCATAGGTCAATCGGAGAACCTGCGTTGTGGTCCGACGAATTTACAGGTTGTCAGGTATGCGATGCCGTCCAGCAGGGCTTCCATGTCATTGGTGGTGTACATGTTTGCCAGCCAATGTAGCGGATGGTGGCTGTCAAGGTGTTGTTCGTAAGTTGTCCCTTGGAGGACCATGATGGGGCATGCTGGGTGACATTCGATGTAGCTGTTCTCGATGATCCGTCGTGTGGAGGCACAGTGGTCCCATTTCAGTGCGGGTGCGATGTTGGCCACATACGCCATGCCCCCATAGGCAGAGCAGGCCCTGTCGTGTGCGTCCAGAGGGAGGAGTAGTGGTAGCAGGTCCGCCTTTAGACATGCCGGGTTGGAGAGGCATATCTCCACGGGATGCTGGTAGGGACACCTCCGACAGTAGAAGACGGGCATGACGCAGCTGAACAATGTGATGCGGTAAGTCAGTCGGTAACTTACGTTCAGCAGGGACAGGAGATCGCATCCCAATATATGTATCAGGTTGGTTTTGTACAGCTTGAGCTGTCCGGCGTAGTTGGGTAGGTGTGTTGCGGTTGCCATTTCGCAGCGGTGCGTTGTGGTGGCGTGCTCCGGCTGTGTGTGCAGTCTGCAATGTGAACGCTCCGAGGTTGCTGTGAGCTCTGTGTAGTCGTAGGGGGACAGGACTTGTGTTCTGTTGGCTTGTTTGGAGGACACGGGCCCTCATCCCACATGCTTCTCAGACAGTTCAAGGTCAGTGATGTGTGACTCCTTCCAATTAACTTGCATGTGGCCGACATGGGGGAGTGTTTTCTTCTTTCTTCCCCGTCCGTTGTGTGCTTCTGTGATATGCGCTATCTGCCCTGTGGTCGGTCTCCTCGGCATGCCTGTGTTGGTCTTTTCTTGGACAATGGCTGTATTCACCGGCTTCTTTCGTAGGGCTGTGGTTTCGGAGTTGGAATGGAAGGTCATTCAGTGCTGTCTGCTCTCCCTTGTGTGGGCGGCAGGCTGCCTTTCTGCTCTGCGTTGGGCCTTGTGTGTGAATGTTATTCTTGGGCCACCTGTTGTCGGTCCCCGGGCTCTTTGGTGTTCCGTTTTATATGTCTTGTTCATATGTGCAGGGTGGTATGGGTGTTTCAGTGTGGTACTGGCGTTCCTCTTCCCGAAGGAGCCCTGCTTCTCCTAGTTGGTGTTGCCGCCGCTGTGTGCTTCGCCATGTTTGTTACACTGGGGTGTGTCCTGCTGTTGCGTGACTTCACTGACATGTGTGCGTCGGTTGTGTGGTGTTGGGTGTTGTCCGTGAATTGGGCGTTGGGGACATGTCTGTAGCAGGCCTGTCACGTGTCATGTGCGTTCGGGGTGGGGCTGATGTGTGTGCTGCTTGGTTGTGTCCCTGTGTCTGTGTGCGACGCATGCATGGCGCTGCGGTTGGCCTCTGCGTTGTGCGCATGTGTGGCGGCGTCATCGCCGCTTTGGGGCCGTGACGGGGTCGTTGGTTCCTAGTCCCAGGTGGTGTGTACACATGTGTTACGCGATGTTACGATTTGGCCTGTGTGTCATATGTGGATGCAATGGTGGATGTGTAGTGTACACGCGCTGGGGGGGGTTGTCCGCTTTTCCGCCCTTGCACTGTGTGCGCTGTTTGCGTGCACTTGTTGTGTGTGTGCCTACCTGCGTCTCCGCGGTACGTTGCGTCCTTGGTGGTGCATCAGCAAGAGCATGGGGAGGGCCTGCAGTGCTGGATTCATGCTCGGGGAGCCGCTTCTTCGTTGTCCGTGCTCGGCGTCCGTGTTACCGCTTCGGTTTGTCGTACGGTATCTCTTGGCCGTGGGAGCCGTTTGTTTGCGGCATCGTAATTTATGCGCCGGGCGGGACGTGTTTTCGTCGGACGGTGTGTGTCAGTTGAGCTGCGCCGCTACGTGTGCGGGCGCACTTTGATGGCGGACGGTGTTGCTGGCTTGCCGGCGGTGTTTGGCCTACTTTTCGCATCGTAATTGGGCGGGCGTGTGGACTGCTGCGTGCCGGCGGTAACTGGTGGTTTTTGCATCCGCCAGCACGGCGGTTGTGCTTCCGCCCGCCATCGTAATGACCCCCATAGTTGTTTAAAATATCGATTTTTTAATTAGTGCTATGTATTTTAGTTTATATTTTAAATGTATGTGATGTGTGTTTTTGTATTATTGTATTATTATTTTTTATTTATTCATATTTATTCAATTGAGATTTTATAGTGTTAACTGCGGGAAGTAGTTTTTTGTAATTAATTATTAATTGGTTGTTAATTAATAATTAATTAATTGATAATGAATTATGGTTATTGTGTAATTTCATTTTAGGTGCAGGTTGCGGGGTTTATAGGGGTAAAGGATGGGAAGTAATTTATTTTTGATTAATTAATAATTAGTTGTTAATTTATATTAATCAATTGATTGAAAATAAATTATGGAAATTGTGTAATTAATTTCAGGTACGGGTTGTGGGGTTTATAGGGGTACACGGTGGGAAGTAATTTATGTTAAATTAATTAATAATTAGTTGTTAATTTATATTAATTAATGGTTTGTAAATTAAATATGGAAATTGTGTAATTATTTTAGGTTTGGGTTGTGGGGTTATAGGTGTAAAGGATGGGAAGTAATTATGTTTAATTAATTAATAATTAGTGGATCATTAATATTTATTAATTAATTATTATTTAATTAGGGTAATTGTTTATATTTTTTTGTGTGTGTTTTACTTTTATAGGGGTAAAGGGTGAGGAGTAAATTAATTTTACTTACTTTATAATTAGTTGTTAAATACCATTAGTTTTTTAATTGAAAATAAGTTTTAATTGTGTAATTATTTTTTTTTAAGTTTAATTTTAGCTGTGGTTTGTGGGGGTTATAGGGGTAAAGTGTGGGCAGTTTATTAATTTTTATGAGTTTTAATTTGTTTTTTAATTAATAATGTTTCTTTAATTGATAATTAATTATGTTAATTATGTAAGTACATTTTTTAAAATTTAGATGTGGGTGATGAATTGTCTGGTTTTATAGGGTAGGAAATAAAAAAGTAATTTTATGTAATAATGTTTTTGTTTCTAAATAATTTCTAATTAAAAATATTTATTTGTTTGAAAATTATTTTTTATTTCATTTAATATATTATTTGTGGGCATTTGTCATATGCATTTAACATTATAATATGTTTTTAATTTGTAATATTAAATATATTTGTATTATAGTTTTTAACATATTTTTATATGTTTTTGTTTATTTTGTTTTTTAAATATTTTTGTTGTTAATATTTTGTTTGTTTTTAATTTTGAACTGACTGGAGTGAGAATATTAATTGTTACCCCTCCGCATTCCAACACTTTCCCTTCTGTTGCACTCATTGGAGTGGGAATAGTAAATTATTCCCCAACACTTTTCCTACTGTTGCACTCATTGGAATGGGAATAGTAATTTGTACCCATCCCCTATCCAACACTTTCCCTACTGATACAATCACTGGAGTGGGAATTGTAATTTTTACGCCTCCGCTATCCAACACTTTCCCTATTGTTGCACTCACTGGAGTGGTAAATTTAAATTTAAAGATGTTTAAATAGTTTAATGTTTTAACTTATAATAGAAGTTTTTTTAAATAGATTATGGGGTCGATTCCGATGTCGGCCGGAAGCGCACCTAACAGTATTCGTCCGGAAAAATACGAGCCGAACGCGGGTTTTCCGACCGACTCGAACACTCTACCGAACGAACAAGTACGATGCGCATAACAGCCCAGATTCCGAGCGAGCCGTACTTACCCATTCCAGCTCCTGTTCCCCGCCCGAGCCGGATCCGTAAACGCCGAATCGAGTCGCACGGAACCAAATACACAGCACCTTCCGGCCGGACTAGTACGATGCGTCTCCCGTACGCGCCGAACTCGTCGCTACGTACGGCACGTTTGAGCATCCGGGAGAGCTGCACATAAGCTCCGATTCGAGCCACAAGACGATCCACGGCGACAAGACGAACAAGGCAGCGACGAGTACGAGTCGAAGACACGAGAAACCCGAACGAGACGAACCAACCATGAATCCCATCGCGCAGGTCCTACCAATACTCTACATCTATTACCGGGACCGGCACGGTCGCGTACGGCGCAGACGGTAAGTCAAACACCCACAACACAAACAAATGACACGTACCCGAAATATGTCACACACACACAGGGATGCACAAATGACGTACACAAGCAACAGCAGAACCATATGGGTGGGATGGTCAACACCAATGCCATACACACCCATAGGGGGATGGATGCCTACCACCAACACCACCCTACAACTACCCCTACTCATGGGTGGCTAGATGCCTGCCACCCCCCCCCCCCACTCATGGGGGGCTGGATGCCTACCACTACTGCCATCCCCATCCATAGGGGGCTGGATGCCTACCACTACTGCCATCCCCACCCATAGGGGGCTGGATGCCTACCACTACTACCATCCCCACTCATGGGTGGCTAGATGCCTGCCACCCCCCCCACTCATGGGGGGCTGGATGCCTGTCACTACTGCCATCCCACTCATGGGGGGCTGGATGGCTGCCACTACTACCATCCCCACTCATGGGGGGCTGGATGCCTACCACTCTGCCATCCCCACCCATAGGGGGCTGGATGCCTACCACTACTACCATCCCCACTCATGGGTGGCTGGATGCCTACCACTACTACCACCCCCACTCATGGGGGGCTGGATGCCTGTCACTACTGCCATCCCCACTCATGGGTGGATGGATGGCTGCCACTACTACCATCCCCACCCATAGGGGGATGGATGCCTCACCACTAACACCACCGCCACTCAGGGTGGGCTGGATGCCTACCACTACTACCATCCCCACCCATAGGGGGATGGATGCCTACCACTAACACCACCCCCACTCAGGGTGGGCTGGATGCCTCCCACTACTACCATCCCCACTCATGGGGGGCTGGATGGCTGCCACTACTACCATCCCCACCCATAGGGGGCTGGATGCCTACCACTACTAACATCCCCACTCATGGGTGGCTAGATGCCTGCCACCACCCCCCCCACTGATGGGGTCTGGATGCCTGTCACTACTGCCATCCCCACTCATGGGGGGATGGATGGCTGCCACTACTACCATCCCCACTCATGGGGGGCTGGATGGCTGCCACTACTACCATCCCCACTCATGGGGGGCTGGATGCCTACCACTACCTCCATCCCCACCCATAGGGGGATGGATGCCTACCACTAACACCACCCACACTCAGGGTGGGCTGGATGCCTACCACTACTACCATCCCCACTCATGGGGGCTGGATGGCTGCCACTACTACCATCCCCACCCATAGGGGGCTGGATGCCTACCACTACTACCATCCCCACTCATGGGTGGCTAGATGCCTGCCACCACCCCCCACTCATGGGGGGCTGGATGCCTGTCACTACTGCCATCCCCACTCATGGGGGAATGGATGGCTGCCACTACTACCATCCCCACTCATGGGGGGCTGGATGGCTGCCACTACTACCATCCCCACTCATGGGGGGCTGGATGCCTACCACTACTACCATCCCCACCCATAGGGGGATGGATGCCTACCACTAACACCACCCCCACTCAGGGTGGGCTGGATGCCTACCACTACTACCATCCCCACTCATGTGGGGCTGGATGGCTTCCACTACTACCATCCCCACCCATAGGGGGCTGGATGCCTACCACTACTACCATCCCCACTCATGGGGGGCTGGATGGCTGCCACTACTACCATCCCCACCCATAGGGGGCTGGATGCCTACCACTACTACCATCCCCACTCATGGGTGGCTAGATGCCTGCCACCACCCCCCCCACTCATGGGGGGCTGGATGCCTGTCACTACTGCCATCCCCACTCATGGGGGGCTGGATGGCTGCCACTACTACCATCCCCACCCATAGGGGGCTGGATGCCTACCACTACTACCATCCCCACTCATGGGTGGCTAGATGCCTGCCACCACCCCCCCCCCCACTCATGGGGGGCTGGATGCCTGTCACTACTGCCATCCCCACTCATGGGGGGATGGATGGCTGCCACTACTACCATCCCCACTCATGGGGGGCTGGATGCCTACCACTACTACCATCCCCACCCATAGGGGGATGGATGCCTACCACTAACACCACCCCCACTCAGGGTGGGCTGGATGCCTACCACTACTACCATCCCCACTCATGGGGGGCTGGATGGCTGCCACTACTACCATCCCCACCCATAGGGGGCTGGATGCCTACCCCTACTACCATCCCCACTCATGGGGGGCTGGATGCCTACCCCTACTACCATCCCCACTCATGGGGGGCTGGATGGCTGCCACTACTACCATCTCCACCCATAGGGGGCTGGATGCCTACCACTACTACCATCCCCACTCGTGGGTGGCTAGATGCCTGCCACCAACCCCCCCCGACCATGGGGGGCTGGATGCCTGTCACTACTGCCATCCCCACTCATGGGGGGATGGATGGCTGCCACTAACACCACCCCCACTCAGGGTGGGCTGGATGCCTACCACTACTACCATCCCCACCCATAGGGGGATGGATGCCTACCACTAACACCACCCCCACTCAGGGTGGGCTGGATGCCTACCACTACTACCATCCCCACTCATGGGGGGCTGGATGGCTGCCACTACTACCATCCCCACTCATGGGGGGCTGGATGCCTACCACTACTACCATCCCCACCCATAGGGGGATAGATGCCTACCACTAACACCACCCCCACTCAGGGTGGGCTGGATGCCTACCACTACTACCATCCCCACTCATGGGGGCTGGATGGCTGCCACTACTACCATCCCCACCCATAGGGGGATGGATGCCTACCACTAACACCACCCCCACTCAGGGTGGGCTGGATGCCTACCACTACTACCATCCCCACTCATGGGGGGCTGGATGGCTGCCACTACTACCATCCCCACCCATAGGGGGCTGGATGCCTACCACTACTACCATCCCCACTCATGGGTGGCTAGATGCCTGCCACCACCCCCCACTCATGGGGGCTGGATGCCTGTCACTACTGCCATCCCCACTCATGGGGGATGGATGGATGGATGGCTGCCACTAACACCACCCACACTCAGGGTGGGCTGGATGCCTACCACTACTACCATCCCCACCCATAGGGGGATGGATGCCTACCACTAACACCACCCCCACTCAGGGTGGGCTGGATGCCTACCACTACTACCATCCCCACTCATGGGGGGCTGGATGGCTGCCACTACTACCATCCCCACTCATGGGTGGCTAGATGCCTACCACTACTGCCATCCCCACCCATAGGGGGCTGGATGCCTACCACTACTACCATCCCCACTCATGGGTGGCTAGATGCCTGCCACCACCCCCCCCTCATGGGGGGCTGGATGCCTGTCACAACTGCCATCCCCACTCATGGGGGGATGGATGGCTGCCACTAACACCACCCCCACTCAGGGTGGGCTGGATGCCTACCACTACTACCATCCCCACTCATGGGGGGCTGGATGCCTACCACTACTACCATCCCCACTCATGGGTGGCAGGATGCCTGTCACTACAACCACCCCTACTCATAGGACGGGTAATGCATGGCACAACTAGCATACTCCCACATAAGGACTGTCTGTAAATTACATCCCACCCCCAACACCATGACAAGCGTGCGTGGTCTGTGTCAAATGCATACAACACTGAACATGACATTGAACATACAATGTGACCCCCTAACACATGTGTCACACATAATTGTGTGTGTGGCCTACACAATGCAAGCAGACCATGACCACTGTGGCAATGTGGCCCAAAGCCCCATCACCACAGTGCCCAAAAGGTAAGTGTGTGCACCATAGCTGAAGCACATTTTGAACAGTGTGGCAATGGGGCCCAAAGCCCCATCACCACAGTGCCCAAAGGCAAGTGTGTGCTCCATAGCTGAAGCACATTTTGAACAGTGTGGCAATGGGGCCCTAAGCCCCATCACCACAGTGGCCAAAAGGTAAGTGTGTGCTCCATAGCTGAAGCACATTTTGAACAGTGTGGCAATGGGGCCCTAAGCCCCATCACCACAGTGGCCAAAAGGTAAGTGTGTGCTCCATAGCTGAAGCACATTTTGAACAGTGTGGCAATGGGGCCCAAAGCCCCATCACCACAGTGCCCAAAAGGCAAGTGTGTGCTCCATAGCTGAAGCACATTTTGAACAGTGTGGCAATGGGGCCCAAAGCCCCATCACCACAGTGCCCAAAAGGTAAGTGTAGTCCTGGTAAAAGCTGCTAAACCAAAAATGCAGGGATTATTCCTGGCCAACAACACCAAACACTACAGTGGCATTGTAGTGCTTGTGTCCCATAGCAACATAGATTGTGTGAGGCAAGCAGTGCAGTGCCAATGACACATCGTTCTAGCCATGTGCACACGAACATCAGCCATGGGGGCCCACATTGTCTACATTCACAAATAACACAATGACAGAAGTGAGCATCATAATGCAGACCCACATATCTGCAGCAATGGACACACAAATGTAGATATCCTGTGGAGACTGTAGATGTCAGGTGAACAAATACCATACCATGGCAGCAATGGGACATACTAACCATGATCAATGTGCTGACTGATGACCTAGCAGTCCCAGGGCCAGCAGGGGAAAGCCAACAAACAACATACAGCCAATGGCAAACTAAAGATATGCCAATGCAGTGGTGCAAATGCACAAACACAAATAGGCAGACTCACACTGCATATCATACACAACAGGTGAGGGGGTTGTGTGCCAGTGTCCCCAGGCAAACACACAACACATGAGGAGGCCAGATTCACTAATACACAGATGTCAACACAGTCACATACAAAACTAACTCAGGGATTGGATTCCCCTATGTGGGCAAACAGGCGTTGTGAGATGAGAGGGAGCCCAAATTACACATGTCACACAAGCTTGTAGGAACAGCAACAAACACAGCAAGAGACAGAACCACCACAGCACTCCCCCCAGGGACCCCACATTGTGGTGACACTAGCCTGCATGACAATCACACTGTGATGGCAAAGGTAGATGTCATCCACAATGTGAACCACAGCCATGTGTCCTGAGCAACAAACTACCATCACACCTATACAAGCACAAAGCACTCAGCATGGCCTGCCAGCCAAGGACAACATGGAGGTAGTGCCCCAGCCGTGCAACAACTCACATTTGCACACACTCAACGACACACACCTTGAACTCCACCAATGTGCAGCAGTGAAGCTCACATGGACTGCTGACATTGCACATGCACCCATGAAAATCCCAGTGGTGGTGGAGGGAAATAAGGTGCAGAAACCCATCACACGTGGCCAGTCAACAATAATTGTGAATGTCTGACTCACTGCACAGTATGCCGTACATGGGCATGACGTAAAATCCACCCCAAACAAAGGGATCCTGGCCATAGTCACACACCAATGAAGAAGCCAAGCTGACCCACAAAGGACACACATAGACAACTTCCAACATTGCAGCTCTGACCCTGAGGAGTGGCAGCAGTCACACACACAATGTGTCACAATCACTGAAAGCATACACAAACAGAAAATCACATTACTCGTGTAACCAACAAGTGCCAAGAGGAATCTTGACTGTGTCCCATCTGCGTTTGCCCACATCTCCAGCCCTGACAACAAAGACAACTAGGGATGACAACCTCATTAACATTAGTTTGCCATGCACCCACATCCCGGAGAAACCAGGTCCAAGATGCTGGATGAACACAGAACAACTCAGCAAGCATCACAAACAGGAACATCCGTAGGGACACAGCCTGTGTAGGAAAAGGAGAAGGGTACACGCACAGACATGCCTACACAACACACAACACGGACACAGCCTATATCACGGAATCACGCACTGCCATGAGGGCACTCTACTCCTGTGGAAGGTCAGCTGTGCCAAACCTTGTCTGTGCACGACTCAAACTTGTCAGCAGAACACTCGGTCAGTGAGTCAACAACTACAACACACTGAAGGCTCTGCTCATATCAGCCTGGGCACGGGAGTGTCACGTCAGTCATCTGCATACACCCAAGACACGTGTCAAGCAACTTGCACTGTGTACACAGATGAGTCCTCCAAATTTGATGTGCCAAACTGCATGTCCATTGGAGACGGGCACACAGTCAGGGTACTAGGAACATTGGACAGTGGTAAGCCCACCAGATATGCATCAGTGTAGGACAAAGATGGTAATCTACAAATGCTAAACGTACATCCCTGTGTCAAATGCTGAACATTACACCCTCAGACTGCAGCAAAGGATGCTATAGATCCAGACTAGATTAGGACACATATCCCATGGACCACATGGAGCCCATCACAGCAAAACTTCATTTACCTGATCTGAACACTATTACAACAGCAAATGCATGATTCCACACATCTACATCATGTACCTCCAAAGATTAACCACAAGTAAACAAAAAGAGGCTTTATTCAGCAAGTGTGCAACTCAAATCAAAAGTCCAAAATAAACTAAGGCCAATGGCCAGTCCAAATATACAGACCCAACAGGGTGATGTGTGACAACTTGTCAACAATTGCTTGCCTGCACAGGTACGGACAGGGGACATCCCCCTTGGAGGGGCATATGAGGGGCAGGCCAGGCACCGCAGGGACAGGATCAGGGGATGCCAGAAGGAGGCAGTGAAGGGGAGGTGGGTGCAGGAGTGTCACCAGCAACTGCAGTGGAGGTGTCTGACTCAGGGGGGGCTGGCACCACCGCAGGGCTCAAGTCAGATGGTGTTGGTGCTGCAACCACTGCAGTGGTCTGGTCAGATGGAGTGGACTGGGTCCCCAATGCAGTGCCCGAGTCAGACGGGGTGGTTGTGGACTCCACCGCAGTGCATGACTCCAAGGTAGTGGAAGGGGGGCAGAAGAGCTGGGCAGGACAGAGGGGGGACACGGTCTCCACACCAGTGGCACAAACAGGCAGAGCGTCTGGTTTGGGGGTGGAAGAGCAAGTGGCAGGGGGAGGGCCTAAGCAGTTTGGGGATGCGGTATCGGTGTGTGGGGGAACCTGGGGCAGGGTGTGGCGGTGGAACCTGTGGAGTGGTGGCCTGGCGGATGGAGGTGAGAGACTGGGTGGTTGACTTGCAGGGCGGTGGCGGGGTCTTGCTCTTCTGGGACCGGGGGGACTTGCGGGTGGGGGGCTCACTCTGCCTGCGCCTGGGGGAGGGTGTCCGGGGGCGAGGGGCACTCCCCTCTGTGTGGGTGGACTTCCTCTTTCCCCGGTATGCTGGATCAGTGGAATTGGAGGGGAAGAGGCTGAGGTCACTGAGGAAGAGCTGCTGATCAGGTGGGGTTGCAGGTGAGGCAAGGGAAGGGGTCTTGGAGGGAGAGGATCTTGAGGATTGCGGAGTGACTGTGGTTGCCTGTGTGTGTGTGTGTTCCCCATCCCCTGTGTCTGTGGTATCAGTCCCCTGAGGATGCTTGTGTGCACGTCTTGCCTTTCTCTTGGGTGTGTCTGTGCTGCTCGTGTCTGTGTGTTTGGGTGACTGTGCAGGTGTGCATGTGCTTTGGACAGGTAGGGGGGCAGGAAGTGTGGATGGGGCAGAGGTGGGAGGGGTGAGGGACTGTTGGAGGAGGGACACTGCTGCCGTCAGGGAGGAGTCCATGGACTTATTGCTCCTCTGTAGGGCAGACATACCCATCGAGATGCCCTCCATGAACGACACCAGCTGTGTCAACAGAGTGGTGTGTGCATGGAGGACACTCAGCATTGCTGTCTGCCCTACATGGAGCTGCCGAAGGAGGTACACAGACTCCTCACTCAGGGCAGCAGGGGACACAAGGGCAGGGGGTGCGGTGCCTGGCACGAAGGAGAAACGCTCCCGAGTACGGGAGCCTCCACGGACCTCAGGAATGGGAGCCAATGGGAGGGCGGTGGTGGTGGTGGTGGTGGTGGCGGGGCCAGACAGACTAGCTGGCCTTTGGTGGCTGCTGACACCCGCCTCCACAAGGGAGTCATCCTCCGAGCTGCTGTGGTCCTCAGCTGAGGTGGATGGTGCTGAGGACTCCTCAGTGTGGCTCCCCTCGCCCTCCGTGCCACTGGGTCCCTCTGACCACTCATCCAATGCTGACCCAGTCTGGCTCCGCTGCTCCTCCTGGTCCGTGGAGCTGTCCCCTCCTGTGGCCGTGGATGTATCTGCAAACAATTAGGGAAACAGACACACATCAGTCACCTGCACTGACCGCACACACCACAGTAAGTACAGCACATTACAGAGCAAGCCCTGGCATCCTTAGTTGAACATTGCCTAAAGTCCCCACACAGATTCGGGGAAGCAAATTGTCAGTCTGATGGTCAACCATGGGACTCACACCCCTCCTGCCCTTGCACCCATCTGTCTTGTGCCTGTCTGATGGTAAGACCCCAGTGCGGACACATGCACGACCTACACAGTTGTTGGACATTGCAGGGAACACGGTGAAGTATGTGAACATGCACACATCACATCTCTTGCCACTGAGTCAGTGCAGGTGTCCGGATAAAGGGATGGTCAGAGTCTAAATAGAAATGCATGTGATGCATACCAGCACCAGACACCTTGATGCACCCATGTCCGGATAGTCAATGCCACAATGGGGTGCATGTTGCACATGTCACTCCCCTGCAGGATCAGTCTCGGAAGTTTAATGCCATGACACAGGAATGCGTGCAAAGTCATACATTACTGTCTCAAGTCACATGGCCATGGCAGCCTGCCAACAACAGTCTGCACTGTGTCACAATCCGAGGGCATGGGGAATGCAAGTTATGTGACTGACAAGTGCACATGTCCATCCCCCAAATACCACATCATCTGTACTACTATTTGTCCACGTCATACCAACTGGACATATGGGGGACATGAAACACAACTCTCTGAACATGAGCACCTCACAGTGTGCTGTGAATCACAACACAGCTGCCTGAAAGTCACAGTCGCAAACACCTGTGTGCACAGTCAAGTGATCAGACACCTATAAGTCACAGAAGTATCGTCTATCATGGTGACATCTCAGATGGCATGCTGAGCCCTAACCCATAAACATACCAGTAGTCCTGACAACGAAGACACAGCACAATGAGACAGAGGCAGACACCTGAGGGTACATTTCACTGATCACAACATGCCAGATGATACAAGGGAGTGGGAGTACAGAGTGTATTGCATGCCCTGGAGTAGGCATGACTGTCCAGCTCCACCTGTAAGAGGGATGAGTCCTGGACAGTAGGCAGGTGGCTAAGCATGTGTGACACACTGGATACACATACTCCTGAGGCCCACACATTGTTCCCACAAGCAGCATGGGTGTGTGGCAAATTCCCCAGGGACATGTGGTGAGTCAGAGCAGCAAGAGGACCACATATCAAAGTTACACCCAGATCACATGTCAGAACTTAGGCATTGTGTAAGCAATTGAGCCACCCATTAATCGCACAACATAGTCACGGGAACAAATGCTGTCCCCCACCTTGAGCAAAGCAAAATGCAATGACACAGTCCCCAAATGACACAATTTCCTGACTATAAGGGCCACACATATGCGTATCAGAGGAGAAATGAGGGCATGTCACAAATGAGGGACATGGGTCCTGGACCACATGACTGATGTACTGTGGAAGTTTAACCAGGCCAGAGGAGGGCACATAGCATGTCAGACAAAGTGCACAGTGCAGCCATGGACTCACCCCCTCCTTGCTGCTGTCTGTCCTTCAGCTGCCCATCCAGGTCAGGGAAGACCACCGCCAGGATCCGGAGCATGTGGGGGGTCAGGGTCCGGTGTCCGCCCCTCCTGCGAGGAGGCGACAGCTTCAGCTGGACCCTTGCGATCCTCCGGGTCCAGCCACGAAGGTCCTGCCACCTCTTCTGGCAGTTGCGGATCCTGCGCCTGTAGACCCCCACGGATCTTACTTTCCGGGCGATGGTCAGCCGAATTTCCTGCTTCTGGTGAGCATCAACCTGTGAGGATGACAAAGTGAAAAGGCCATTACTACACATGCAACATATACGTGCATCACACAGTTGGATATACATGTCTCAATCACAGGGGCATATGATGTACACAGGCAGTGCAACAATGGCTATGAACAGTTTGCCAGCAGTCACTACATGGTATCATTGCATGGGAAGTAAACCTAGTTGGAATGCACTGTTACTGCACTGTACCAGTTCAGTGAATGTAACTACACACTTTGGGGTGTGACAACTACTCAGTGGGCATGCTAGCCAGTGGTGTGCACACTGAAAGCCCTGCTAGTCAGACAACATGCACAATTAGTGAGGCAGTGGACAGCACACTCACCTGCTCCCCTGGTTTCCCATACAGCTTGCTGTACTGTGGAAGGAGGCTGTCCAGCAGGGCCTGGTTCTCCTCAAGGCTGAAGGCTGGGGCTCTCTCCACAGTACGTGCCATTGCAGGAGCCAGAGGATGAATAAACAGCAGCAGTGTTGGTGGCAGATGTCGCCCTGGAGCATGTAGTGCAGGCAAGTGAGCTCTCAGGGGAACAGCCAGCATTATATGTGTGCTGCAGAGGCAGATACTGTCCCATGTGTCCAAAGTGATAGGTCCAAGTCGTTTGCATCTTCTGAATTTGACCAATCCATGGAATAGCAGCACTAATACACGCCCACAGCATCCTTCAAATCTTCAACTTCATGACACCCATGATTTTGCAACATTGTTGTGGCTGGCCAACTGAATTCACTGCATCAGACTCGTTGGAGCTTCGAAAACGCGTCCGTTGCCATGCCAAGCCCCAGCCAATGTGTGCGCACCGTTCTGTCCATTGTTGTACAACGCGTACCAGGCATACAACGCGTACCCGCTCACATACAATGCAATGGGCCGGCCGGGCACACCGATCGGTCCATTGCTGTACAACGCGTACCAGGCATACAACGCGTACCCGCTCACATACAATGCAATGGGCCGGCCGGGCACACCGATCGGTCCATTGCTCTACAACGCGTACCAGGCATACAACGCGTACCCGCTCACATAAATTGCAATGGGCCGACCGGGCACACCTATCGGTCCATTGCTGTACAACGCGTACCAGGCATACAACGCGTACCCGCTCACATACAATGCAATGGGCCGGCCGGGCACACCGATTGGTCCATTGCTCTACAATGCGTACCCGCTCACATACAATGCAATGGGCCGGCCGGGCACACCGATCGGTCCATTGCTCTACAACGCGTCCCTGGACAGGTCACACGCATATGTCACCATGCTGGTCACTGGTGAACCTATGCCAGCCACATTTACTTTCCAGGGACTCAGGGGCACACCTACAACACCACACCCAGTCCACACTGTATATAAGGCATGTGTGGCAGCATAACCTTATCTGTGTATGGGGGTGAACATGTGGATTTTGGGGTGACACTTGGGGGCAGACACACCCAGGCTGTGCACGTGTTCATGGGGACAGGGTCCTTTGTGTGTTGTGCACCTGACCAATGTGGTGTGCAACTTTTCATTTCTGAGCATGTGTCATGGTCACATTTCCAGGTTGTGTATGTGTATGACATGTCACATACCCCCAGGCTCACATGTGGGAAGGCATGTACGTCACAGGGTGGCCCATTCCAACAATAGTGATGTCCCTCCACAGTCTGTGTGCATGTTGTGTATCACATGTCTCTGACACCATGTGCACAATGGGAGACAGTCTCCACATCCACGTGGTTTGTGCATGAACTTTGATGGTGTGTGTGTGTGTGTCACAGACGTCCATGTCTGTCCTGCAGAGGCTACAGGGGCCACTACCTGTGGGTGTCATGTTTGTTTTTCTAACGTGTACATGATACGCCATGTCATGCCAGTGTCCATGTGGCAAGACAGGGTCCCTGGGAATCTACCTGTCAATGAGCTGTGATGCCTGTGGAGCATCTGTCCAGACATGTCACTGTGGTATGTGTGTGGAACGTGAGAGCAGTTAATGGGTACTGTGACACAGCCTAATGGTGTCCCATAGCACACCCTGGAACCTGTTGTCAACACTTGTTGAACAGAGATGTTAGATGATGTCCATGTAGGTGCCATATATGTCCAAACGGAACGACACACACATCAAGTACTTGTGTTTGTTAATGATGTATCATGTGAAATTGAGTATGGTGAACGGCACATAGGTGGGGTGACTGACAATCTTGCTTTCTTCACCTATGCACTGCAGGGCTCCTGCTGTCCATCGACCATTCCCAGACCTGGCAACGATGGTGGAACGTGACAGCATCCGACGGTACCGCTTCACCAGGCAGCTGATTGAGGATTTGGCAGTGCGGTTGGACCCACATTTGCAGCCTGGCCGGCCGTATCCTACAGCGCTGACCCCCAAGGTGAAGGTGATGGCAGCCCTACACTTCTTTGCCACCGGTACCTTTCAACACACTGTGGCAACTACTGGTGGGATGTCACAGACTATGTTCAGCCGTGTGCTAAGCGATGTTTTGGGGGCAATGTTGAGATACCTCAACCAGTACATCTATTTCCCAACACGTCAACGACTCACTGACGTCAAGAGTGACTTCTATGCCCTGGGGAGGATGCCACATGTAATTGGCTCCATTGATGGGACACATGTGGCTTTGATACCACCACAGGCACATGAGCAGGCATACCGGAACCGTAAACATTACCATTCGCTCAATGCTCTGGTGGTATGTCTTGCAGATATGACCATCTCACATGTATGTGCCCGTTTCCCCGGTTCGGCACACAATGCCTACGTGATGAGGAGTAGTCGCATCCCGAGGATGATGTCACAGATGCCGAACCAGCGTGCCTGGCTTGTTGGTGTGTACTGACTTTGTACCATTGTGTGTGTTCTGCTATGTTGTTTTCCGCACACATTTTCAAATCGGCTAATGTGCAATTGTCTGTCTGTAGGTGACTCAGGATACCCCAACATGCCGTGGTTGCTGGCACCCCTCAGGAACCCTGTGACACCAGCCCAGATGCGCTACAATGAGGCACATGGTCGGACGAGGAGGGTGATTGAGCGGACCTTTGGTCTCCTGAAGAGCCGCTTCCGCTGCCTGTACAAGACAGGAGGGGCCCTCCCATATGCCCCAGCAAAGGTGTGCAAGATTGTCATCGTCTGCTGCATGCTACACAACCTGGCAGTGCGGAAGGAGTTGCTTCTCATCCTGGATGACGATGACCAACGTCCGCCACCTGTGGAAGATCCTGGCCTGGGTCACGATGCCAGTGAAGATGATGATGATGATGATGGTGATGTCCGCACACAGCTCATCACCAACTTCTTCAGCTGAATGTGAGTCTCCAGAGGGTTGTAATGTCAATGATTTGAGTTTGCATGATATGTGTGTGTGGTGCTCTGGTGCTGTTTGAGTGTGGCCATGTGCTACTTGACTGGATGCATGCAGCGATGTGTCCTTGCAGGTGGTCTGTACTGCCCAACAGTGTTGACATGCTAACTTGGTTTTGTGTAGTTATCTCGTGACATGTATTAGACATGAGTATTGCCATTCTGTGCTGTTCTTCAGTGGTTTTGACTGTGTGTCATGTCTGTCCTTCACAGGGTGCTGCCGGAGTTGTCTGATCAACTTGGATCCCCCGAATCCATGATTCAACTTCCAAGGTGGAAGCAGTTGTTTCCCTACAGGTGATGTGCCACACACCCCTGGACTTTCTATCTTCTGCACTTTTTGACTTTGTGGCTTCTGCCAGGTTGGATTAGCTTGCATTTGTAGTGGGAACAACATGTTGCAAATGTGTAATAAACCTGTGCTTCATTTGGGATGTGCGTTGTCTGTAGTCACACATCTGACTGACATTTGCTTACTGCACCTGTAGTCTAGTTGACAGTGACTGTGAATAGGTGGCGTGTCTGCGCATTCCACTGTATTTCGTTGCAACATCAGTATAGGTGATGAGTCTGATGGCCCTGGTGTGTATGTGTTGTGTGGCCCTAGTGGTGTGTCTCCCTCATATGTGTCACGTCGCCATGACTGACATGACGGTGTTGGACTTGCTGTAGCAGTTCGCATGCACAGTGTCATTTAGCAGATCACCATCTACATGACAAAAACCACGTTGGAATCACAATAGAGGCAGATATGGTATATTGGTGAGTTTATTTACATACAGGTGTGAGGATGGTGCACAGGATGGTGGGTGCTGTACATAGAAATTGGAATCCAAAGTTCCCATGTGTATTGGAAGTCTTGGTAGCTGAAATGTCCAGAGTAAAGTCCACAGTCATCTGATAAATTTGGCCAACTAGAGCTCCCCATGTCATGTGGGAGAGTTGGGTTGGCTTCGACAGGGCGTGCAGTTTGCATACAGAGGAAAAGTTCCAGAACAGGTGTTGGCTTCCTGGGGGATGTAGATGGCCATCGGCCTCTCAGTTTGGCCTCCTCGGACGGCCCCTCTTCTTGGGGGGGGGACCCTCAGGTGCAGGCTGCGGCGGTGCAGGGGACTCTCTGCCAGAGTCCTCCTCCCTCCCTGTGGCATTTGCAGTTGTTGTGGGCACACAGGGAGGTGAGGCCATGTTGGTGCTGATCTGGCAGAGGCATGTCAGTATGTCCCTATGCACCGCTGTCAGTTGTTCCAATGTGTTCCACTTGGACTCCATGCCAGACATGTGTGTCTCGACACGTGACATGTGTGTCTCGACATGTGACATGTGTGTGTCGACACGGGACATGTGGGAGTCCAAGCGGGCATGATGGGCAGCCTGCTGCTGTTGTATGTCCTTGAGGATCCCCACTACCTGGCTGACCTCTCCGGTGCTAGTCTGGTACGCATCCGCGATGCGTGCCAGTTGTGGGTCATCATGCAGTCCAGACCCCTCTGCAAAGAGCGACCTATGTGTACCACCCCTCCCACCACCCCTGGCGACACGTGCAGGACCTGCGGTGGCACGCACAGGTGACCGTGGGCCCACTTGGGTGTTGTTCCTGGGCTCGTTGTCACCAGCTCCAGTTTGGGCCTGGGTCCCTGCGCTGTTGTCATCTGTGGTCCTTGGTCTGTCCGTGTTGGCAGGGGTGGCCTGTGTGTTGGCAGTTGTTGGAGGGGTGGGTGCAGGGGGTGCAGATGTTGGTCCTGCTGGTGCTGCATGATGACTCACACCGGAGGGTCCAGCTGGTTCTTCGCCATCCGAGGAGTGCAGTGACTGATCCACACCAGTGAGCTCAGTGTTCCCCGGAGCCTGGGACAGGGACTCCTCCTCGTCTGCTGCTGTGTCCCCATCATCACCTGTTTTGGGGAGAGACACAGATTGTATGTTATGTTTCTACTGGCATCAATTGTTCAAACACCTGACAGTTGTGACTGTACCTCTGGATGTGGGCCAGGACATTGCATTCTCCTAAATTGTGACAGTCAGAGAGTGATATTGGTGTAGCACATTGTCGTGCCAACCTGTGGCATGTCAATGTGAATGTTGAGGTGTGTGCATGACCAGCATTGGTGGTATTTGGTTGCCATCCAGGCCTCCTTCTCCCCCAGCCCAGTTATCCCACCATGAAGCCTGCTTCCATTGCAGGGAGTGCAAGTTGTCTTTCAGGATGTCAGTCAGTGGTGTCCTGCTGTTGGTTGTTGCACAGTTCCCAGCAGGGCCTTGTGCTCCCCCAGCAGTACCCAGTGTCAGCCATCTTGTGAGTCCTTTTCCACTCCCTGTGATGTGAGCATGGTTGAGAGTGGTGTTGATGGGCCAATTGTGAGGGTGAGCAATATCTGTGCCTACAACTCCCATCATGCTATTGCCTCCACCCCCTTCCCAGCATGCCCATCCTTCCTTCCTTTTGACTCTGCTTCCCTGTGGGGTGGGGTGCCTGTGCTGACAGGATGGCTGGGAGTGTTGTCCTGGCAGTTGTTTGGCTACAAGTCCCAAGAGTGTCCCTGTGCTTCACACAGCATAACCCAGGGTGGTGGTTCTTTGTGGGATCTTCAGTTAGGATGTGAGGCATTGCATTCTCCAGTTGGGTTATGTGGAGTTAGTGGTGAGGGGGTGTGTGAGGGGAGTTGCTTGTAACTATGGTCAGTGCTGTGAGTCCTCCTTCCCACCCAGCCAGATATCCCACCATGGGACGTGCTTCCATTGCAGGGAGTGCAAGTTGTCTTTCAGGATGTCAGTCAGTGGTGTCCTGCTGTTGGTTGTTGCACAGTTCCCAGCAGGGCCTTGTGCTCCCCCCAGCAGTACCCAGTGTCAGCCATCTTGTGAGTCCTTTTCCACTCCCTGTGATGTGAGCATGGTTGAGAGTGGTGTTGATGGGCCAATTGTGAGGGTCAGCAATATCTGTGCCTACAACTCCCATCATGCAATTGCCTCCACCCCCCTTCCCAGCATGCCCATCCTTCCTTCCTTTTGACTCTGCTTCCCTGTGGGGTGGGGTGCCTGTGCTGACAGGATGGCTGGGAGTGTTGTCCTGGCAGTTGTTTGGCTACAAGTCCCAAGAGTGTCCCTGTGCTTCACACAGCAAAACCCAGGGTGGTGGTTCTTTGTGGGATCTTCAGTTAGGATGTGATGCATTGCATTCTCCCAGGTGGGTTATGTGGAGTTAGTGTTGAGGGGGTGTGTGAGGGGAGGTGCTTGTAAATATGGTCAGTGCTGTGAGTCCTCCTTCCCACCCAGCCAGATATCCCACCATGGGACGTGCTTCCATTGCAGGGAGTGCAAGTTGTCTTTCAGGATGTCAGTCAGTGGTGTCCTGCTGTTGGTTGTTGCACAGTTCCCAGCAGGGCCTTGTGCTCCCCCAGCAGTACCCAGTGTCAGCCATCTTGTGAGTCCTTTTCCACTCCCTGTGATGTGAGCATGGTTGAGAGTGGTGTTGATGGGCCAATTGTGAGTGTGAGCAATATCTGTACCTACAACTCCCATCATGCTATTGCCTCCACCCCCCTTCCCAGCATGCCCATCCTTCCTTCCTTTTGACTCTGCTTCCCTGTGGGGTGGGGTGCCTGTGCTGACAGGATGGCTGGGAGTGTTGTTCTGGCAGTTGTTTGGCTACAAGTCCCAAGAGTGTCCCTGTGTTTCACACAGCATAACCCAGGGTGGTGGTTCTTTGTGGGATCTTCAGTTAGGATGTGAGGCATTGCATTCTCCCAGGTGGGTTATGTGGAGTTAGTGTTGAGGGTGTGTGTGAGGGGAGGTGCTTGTAACTATGGTCAGTGCTGTGAGTCCTCCTTCCCACCCAGCCAGATATCCCACCATGGGACGTGCTTCCATTGCAGGGAGTGCAAGATGTCTTTCAGGATGTCAGTCAGTGGTGTCCTGCTGTTGGTTGTTGCACAGTTCCCAGCAGGGCCTTGTGCTCCCCCAGCAGTACCCAGTGTCAGCCATCTTGTGAGTCCTTTTCCACTCCCTGTGATGTGAGCATGGTTGAGAGTGGTGTTGATGGGCCAATTGTGAGGGTGAGCAATATCTGTGCCTACAACTCCCATCATGCTATTGCCTCCATCCCCCTTCCCAGCATGCCCATCCTTCCTTCTGACTCTGCTTCCCTGTGGGGTGGGGTGCCTGTGCTGACAGGATGGCTGGGAGTGTTGTCCTGGCAGTTGTTTGGCTACAAGTCCCAAGAGTGTCCCTGTGCTTCACACAGCATAACCCAGGGTGGTGGTTCTTTGTGGGATCTTCAGTTAGGATGTGAGGCATTGCATTCTCCCAGGTGGGTTATGTGGAGTTAGTGTTGAGGGTGTGTGTGAGGGGAGGTGCTTGTAACTATGGTCAGTGCTGTGAGTCCTCCTTCCCACCCAGCCAGATATCCCACCATGGAACGTGCTTCCATTGCAGGGAGTGCAAGTTGTCTTTCAGGATGTCAGTCAGTGGTGTCCTGCTGTTGGTTGTTGCACAGTTCCCAGCAGGGCCTTGTGCTCCCCACAGCAGTACCCAGTGTCAGCCATCTTGTCAGTTGTTTTCCACTCCCTGTGATGTGAGCATGGTTCAGAGTGGTGTTGATGGGCCAATTGTGGGTGTGACCAATATCTGTGCCTACAACTCCCATCCTGCTATTGCCTACACCCCCCTTCCCAGCATGCCCATACTTCCTTCCTTTTGAGTGGACTTCACTGTGTGTGAGTGTGACAGCAATGGCAATATGGCTGACAGTGTGGTCCTGTTGTTTGTTGGTGCCCAGTTCCCAGCAGGGCCTTGTGCTCCCCACAGATGTGGCCAGTGTCAGACATCTTTGAAGTGGCTTTTGACTCCCTGTGAGGTGTGCATGCTTCAGTGCTAACTTGCTGGGCCATGTGGGTGTGAGATGTTGATCTGTGACTACCACTCCCATCATGCTATTGCCTACACCCCCCTTCCCAGCATGCCCATCCTTCCTTCCTTTTGAGTGGACTTCAGTGTGTGTGAGTGTCACAGCAATGGCAAGATGGCTGACAGTGTGGTCCTGTTGTTTGTTGGTGCCCAGTTCCCAGCAGGGCCTTGTGCTCCCCACAGCAGTAGCCAGTGTCAGCCATCTTGTCAGTTGTTTTCCACTCCCTGTGATGTGAGCATGGTTCAGAGTGGTGTTGATGGGCCAATTGTGGTTGTGACCA
Organism: Calotriton arnoldi; assembly: GCA_963921515.1. Lineage (NCBI taxonomy): Eukaryota > Metazoa > Chordata > Amphibia > Caudata > Salamandridae > Calotriton > Calotriton arnoldi. The sequence goes on along the minus strand of CAWUFW010007371.1, from coordinate 707,179 downwards.
ATATCTGTGACTACCACTCCCATCATGCTATTAGCTACACTGACTTGACCAGCATACACAGAATTCCTTCCTTTCAGTGAGCCTCCCTGTGAGGTGGTGTTCTAGTGGTGGGTAAATATCTGGGAGTATTTGTTGGTTCTATTTGGGCCACTGCCTTGCTGTATTTGTTGTTAGGTTTGTAGATGTCATGACACAGTTACATATCACTATGAGATGGCAGGTATTGTGTTTGTCTGACTAGCATTCACATCTTGGGATGGATATCTTTTGGTTGCTGTGTATTTGATAAGTGTGCATGGTTTGCCTATCCCCTTGACTGTGATGTGTGTGTGTTGTCACACCATATTGTGTATATTAGTTGTGTACTCACCAGGCTCTGTGATGTCTGTTAGTCCGTATACGCTCACTGGTGGTAGGATGGCCCGCACCTTCTCCTCCCAGGGCCTGAGGTATACTGGTTTTGCAGGAGGGCCACTGCCGGTGTGCTGGCTGAGGAGGTAGTCCTTTTGAGTAGGTCCCTGACCCTCCTGCGCACATCATACCACCTGTTCTGGATGTCTTCCTTTGTGCGCAAACATGGTGATTGTGCGTTGACCCTGTCGACAATCCTCGCCCACATCTTGGTTTTCTGCGACATGGGGGTCTGTTGTACCAATGTACCAAACAACTGTGGCTCTACCCTGAGGATCTCGTCTACCAGGACTTCCAATTCACAATCTAGGAACTTATGGTTCTTCTTTGGGGGCATGGTGATGGGTGGTGGTGGTGATTGATGTGTGTGTGTGTGCAAGTGGGGGGTGTGAGTGTAGGTTTAGCTGGGTGTGTGTGAGGGTGCTATTTGTAGGTGTGGTAATGGTGTGTGGCTTGTGTGATGTATGAGCTGTGAGTGTGTCTGTGGTTGCTGTGTGATGGTGTTCTGTCTGGCAGGTCAGTGGAATTTGCAAGGGATCATGGTAGGGATTTGTGGCCTTTATGTAGGTGGAGTTTGAGGTGTGTCCTTGTTCCATTTTTTTTCCCTCCCTGTATTTATTTGCTTAGTGGTTGCTTGTTTGGCCCTTTTTTAAAAAAAATTTCCTTGGTGTTTTTGGTGCATGTAGGAGTCGTTCTTGTGTCCGAGTAGGACGCTGCGGTTGTCTGGTGCAATCTTGTCCGACTCGTTCCCGCTGTGTGTCAGCTAGGTTTCATATGCGGCGTACGAGTCGGTCGCGTAGTATTGGGTTGCTTTGGCTGGGTTTTGCATGCGTGTCGGTCATACGGCTTGTGCTCCGGGCGAGTCGGTCGTGTTTTGCACGCACAGCATCGTACTACGCGGGTCGGAGTTCGCGGGTACGTTTCGTTCGGGTTCAATCCGAGTGTGTGTCGGTCGGTTCGTTTCACGTGATTTCCCGGCCGGATGGCTTGTTTCCGTCCGGCTCGGTCGGTCGTTTTGTATTCCGTCCGAGTCTGTCGGATTTCACATGCATTTCATCGTACTACCCGGGTCGTGCGGCGCCGGTCCAAGTCGGTCGGACTAAATTCTCGTACCGTGTCGGTCGGTATGTTTTCTGGCCCGAATCGGAATCGGCCCCTATATGTTATTGGTATATATAAATATATGTATGTATGTATGTATTTATATATATGTCTGTAGATATATATATATATATATATATATATATATATATCCAATTTCGAAACTTCGTGTGAACGCGCTCTCAGAGAGGAAAGACGTGATCAAGCCTGTGATCAGGCGAAACGCGTTGTGAATAAACAGCGGTGATTCATTGATACAGTGTCTTTCCTCTCTGAGAGCGCGTTCACACGAAGTTTCGAAATTGGATATTGACGCCGGTGTGCTCCGCCGACACACGCGCCACTCTCCATGGGTCCCCGGTGATTCAGAAGGAGCGATGAATAGATTGATATATATATATATATATATGTATTATACATATATATGTAAATGTATATATCATTTTAAAATTATAAAATAAATAAAAATTAATAGTTTAATAATTGTTTTAAAGTAAATATATATATATATATATATATATATATATATATATATATATATTCTCACAAAAGTACAATAAGGCGATCACTCAGAGGTCTGCATACACCAGTAGTTGATTTATTCCCGGTTACGCGCTTCGCCTGCACAGCAAGCTTGGTCACACAGTGATTCAGGGGAAAAGACAGTCAATACATACGAAATGTGAAAATCAAAGAAGGACCAGAAGGTAGAGGCCTTCCTACAACCAAAGTGGCATCCATTTTGTAATGTGTTGTTGTTGCACATAACTATAAATCAAAATGAACTTAAAGGGTGTATTCTGGCATCCATACAATTCCAAAGTGGGTCATGGGTCCTGCCCGTGCATAAAAGTTAAATCACTTTTTTCAACAAAGAGACTAGGTGCGGCAAGAAGTACATATTACATTAAAGACCCAACAAAATGCGTCAGCCATATTATAACGTAGAGTTTTCATCATAGTATATACAGTTAGACATTAATATCCTGCAATTGCAATATTCTCTGTATAAATTCTACTTTTTACCACACATAACGGCAATGGTGACATCTATTTACAGTCCTGGTGATTTCCCTATTTAAAATTGAAATTCAATAGTAAATTAGAATACTTTCACTCGGCACAGTGTCTAATTTTATCCTCTAATAGAGCTGTGTTGTATAGTAAGGTACCATAATGTATCCCTACTAATAATGTAGAGTCCAAAGAAAAGAAAACCTTCGATAGACTATTTTGGCAGAAAGTGTCCATATGAACCATCTACCGACACCTAGCCTTTACATTTCACCATGTATTCCGCCTTCCCCATTCCATCAACACTACATCCAGTAGTCCACCAAGGAACAATTAAAAATTATGTATATGTGAAAAATAATAAAGTTTTGTAGTTAAAGCATAAACATAAGACTAAAGAGAAAAAGATAAACAAGTCTCTTATCTGTCTAGTCGAGCCCTCCACCATAACGATAGAAGAAAAGGGTAGGGGTGGATTTCAGTAGAGATGTTTCTTAGATTCTGCCCCTTCCTTTTCTCCTGTATAAAAAAAGAGAGAGAAAAGAAACCATTAAAATCCATGAATATTCTCATACTAAAGATTAAAACTTCTTTCAAAAGCCAAAACAAGAATTGCCAGGTGTGCAGTATTCACCATAAAGACATATATCACAACAGGAAGAATTATACTATTCATTATTCATGTAGATGAATACTTATTTCTTCATCTTGATTCAGCCCTTCCGGGTTTTTTGTTTGGAGGTTAATTATATGCCAAGATTCCTGTTTACGCAATTGAAGGACTCTATTGCCCCCTCTCTGTGTGTGTTCGATCTGTTCTATAGCGAAGAACGTAAGAAGGGAACTATTAGAGAGATGGTACTCAGTAAAGTGTCTGGCCACCGGGTAATGGACATCCTTGTTTGTAATTGCCCTCATATGTTCCAGCACCCTTTTCTTTGTGGCTAAGGTGGTACTACCCACATATCTTTTCTTGCATGGGCATTCAAGAATATAGATTGTAAATATTGTGCCGCATGTTAGAAATTGTTTTATTGTTCTTTCTCCTGTTGGGGTAGAGTAACTTTTCCTCATAGAACTATTCCTACAAGCCTTACAATGGCCGCAGGGAAAGAAGCCTTGAAGGTTAATCTGTGTGTTCCTGCTAGTGTTAGTGATGTCCCCTTTCACTAAGAGATCTCTGAGATTTCTCCCTTTCCTGTAAGTAATCTGTGGTCTCTCCTGTACGGTGTTACCTATAATAGGGTCACTGGTTAAAATATTCCAGTTTCGGGTCAATATTTTAGAAATTGCCTTCGACTCCTTATTATACGTGAGAATCACTCTAGTTGTGGTGTCTTCCTCGGTGTTGGTTTTGTCTCTCAGTGTGTCCTCCCTTTCAACCTTGTAAATTTTATTTTTTGCTCTATTTAGGACCCAATCCGGATACCCTCTTTCTCTAAATCTTGTCATCATGTTCTCCTGTTTGTTTAAAAAACTTTCTTGTCTACTGCAGTTCCTTCTCGCTCTCAGCAGTTCACCAAATGGAATACTCCATTTAAGTGTTTCAGGGTGACTGCTGAGAGCGTGCAGGAGGCTATTTCCTGCTGTTGGCTTCCTGTGGAGTCTAGTATTCATCCTGTTGCCTAAGACCTCTACCACTACATCCAGGAATTCGATCTGTTTATTGCTGATGGTGTAAGTCAGCTTAAGGTTAAAGGTATTGTTGTTTAATTCTTTGATCATGTCAATGGCACTTTCCTCACTGCCTTTCCATACCACAAAAAGGTCGTCAATAAACCTATACCATTTTATCACCTTATCGTGGGCGGGGTCTTGCCTGAATTTTCTGAGAACTTCCTCCTCCCATACCCCCAGAAAAAGATTAGCAAAACTGGGGGCAAAGCAAGTACCCATCGCAGTTCCGAGGATTTGCTTAAACATTATACCATTGAATAGGAACATATTGTTAAGGAGACAAAATTTCATAAGTATTAATAACATTTCAGTATGCTCCAGGTAACAGATTTCTCGTGTGTTAAGAAAGTATTGACAACACCGAACCCCCAGTGAGTGGTCAATAAACGAGTACAATGAATTTACATCCAAGGTAATCATCTGGTAATCTTCTTCCCATACAATATCTTTGATTTTATCCAGGAAGTCTTTGGTGTCTCTTATATGTGAGGGAAGTTTTTCTACATAGTCACGAAGAAAATAATCAATATATTTAGAGATGTTTTCAGTGACACACCCAATAGAAGATACAATGGGTCTGCCAGGAGGTACTCTAGGATCCTTATGTACCTTGGGTAACAGATAAAAAATGGGAGTTCTGGGATAATCACATTTCAGATAACAATATTCTTCCCACTGCAAGATCCCTTTGTCTTTATACTCGGTGAGTATATTCCATACACTTACTATGCTCGCATTGTACTCATGTGTATTGGTAGTGACATAGAATCTAGTATCTGTTAGTTGTTTGGTAGCCTCAGCAATGTAAGCTACCCTATCCCATAGTACAATGTTACCACCTTTGTCGGCAGGACGGACGATGATGTTATCATCTTCCTTCAGGGAGTTGATAAATTGCCATTGTTTTCTGCTAAAGTTAGTGGAATCTGTATTCCTATTGCATTGGCGTTTTCGGAATTTTATAAGATCTTTGGTCACAGTCTCATGGAAGGCATCGATGTTATCATGTGGCATGAGTGGTAGGAAGACGGATTTCGGTCTAAACTTAGTATTGGCAGGACAGTCTGTTCTGGGAATAGTTTGTTCCTCAAAGTCATCAAGACCTGATTCTCGACATAAGTCCTGCATGATTGTAAGTGTTTCCCTGTCTTTAATACTGAGAAACGTATTGTGATCAATTTCCGATCTTTCTTCAGGAATAACTGGGGTACATTTTAAACTGTGCCATTTTTTAAGTTTCACCTTCCTCACAAATTTAAACATATCTATTCTTGTCTCAGGATAATTAAAAGAATTGGTCGGACAAAAGGTGAGTCCTAGACAGAGAGTTCGTTTTTCAAACATAGAGAGAAGTCTATATGATAAGTTTATGATAGTTCTAAAGGCTAGGTGTCGGTAGATGGTTCATATGGACACTTTCTGCCAAAATAGTCTATCGAAGGTTTTCTTTTCTTTGGACTCTACATTATTAGTAGGGATACATTATGGTACCTTACTATACAACACAGCTCTATTAGAGGATAAAATTAGACACTGTGCCGAGTGAAAGTATTCTAATTTACTATTGAATTTCAATTTTAAATAGGGAAATCACCAGGACTGTAAATAGATGTCACCATTGCCGTTATGTGTGGTAAAAAGTAGAATTTATACAGAGAATATTGCAATTGCAGGATATTAATGTCTAACTGTATATACTATGATGAAAACTCTACGTTATAATATGGCTGACGCATTTTGTTGGGTCTTTAATGTAATATGTACTTCTTGCCGCACCTAGTCTCTTTGTTGAAAAAAGTGATTTAACTTTTATGCACGGGCAGGACCCATGACCCACTTTGGAATTGTATGGATGCCAGAATACACCCTTTAAGTTCATTTTGATTTATAGTTATGTGCAACAACAACACATTACAAAATGGATGCCACTTTGGTTGTAGGAAGGCCTCTACCTTCTGGTCCTTCTTTGATTTTCACATTTCGTATGTATTGACTGTCTTTTCCCCTGAATCACTGTGTGACCAAGCTTGCTGTGCAGGCGAAACGCGTAACCGGGAATAAATCAACTACTGGTGTATGCAGACCTCTGAGTGATCGCCTTATTGTACTTTTGTGAGAATTCGGACGTTTGGCGTGCTCCGCCAACTTTCGGCGATCCTCTGCAGAGGGCGGGGGAAGGCAGAAGGAGCCCTAACCCAGAAACATATATATATATATATATATATATCACTGCTCCTTTGCACCATTATTGCGGATCACTCGTGGACGGGTGCTTTTTGCGTGGTGGTGCCCCAACAATATATCACTGCTCAAAAACTCCTTCCCAATTCCGAAAAAGAGAACAGCACTCGCTGGGGCGGTTTGCCGGTGTTTAATTGCAGCGCGGCAAACCGCCCCGCGAGTGCTGTTCTCTTTTCGGAATTGGGAAGGAGTTTTTGAGCAGTGATATATATATATACATATGTATACATACAGACTGTGTGATCAAGGCAGTGAATGCCGAAACGCTTCGCAGCGTAATGGAGGAATAAACCTCGCATTTTCTAAATCTCTTTGTGTCGGTGTCCGATCTTGTGCGGAGAATCGGATGTGGTGTTCATATATATATATATATATATATATATATATATATATATATATATATATATATATATATATATATATATATATATATATATATATATATATATATATATATATATATATATATATATTAAAGAAATTCACCAAGGTCCTCTGGCAGCCCAAAAAGGCACTCGTATCAGCCTCCAACGACGTAAGGACCACGAACCACCGGAAATACAGGCAAAAATTATTTATTGGAAATTGCTCAAAATATTACGCGTTTCAGGCAACACTTGCCCTTGATCACACGAACTTGAGGTGAACTCGCCCACTTTTTATATATGCATGCAATCACGTGACATAGCACCTGACATAAACATAGTGAAAATACTACTACCACCACTTGGTATCATTACTCAATAAATCTTTTTTTTCCTTTTTTCTTCCTCCTTTTTTTCTCTTTTTTCCTCTTCCCTCTTATTTTCTTATTTCATTCTATCTTTTTGATATCAAAAGGCCAACAGTCCCACACAGTGTTATGGTTCCATACTGTAAGTAGAGATAAATCTAAAAAGTAGGAGACAATAATAAATAAATAGAATAAATAACATGTATAAAAAAATATATATATATAAACCTATGTATATATACTATAAATAAACACATTGCATTGTATACATATAAGTAAAATTTATAGTATAACCAAAGTACTTACATCTACATTATCCTACATAATCTATAACTGCTTATATGCAATAACTTCAGGAAACCATATTCAGACTGTATCTTAGCCTCTTATCAGCTCTTTGGGACAAATCCCTCAACATACCTGTGCAATGAACCAAGTTATGTGCCTAGTGTCTCTAGTGCCATCCATTATAAAAATGTATCTACTATACTCAAAAAAGTGCTTATGCAGTGACTGAAACCTTAAATCGTAAAAAATGCTAAAATACAAATTTATATCTATACAAGCTGTTGTGTGCCACATCCGACACTACACAATCTAAACCGAATAAAATCCAGTTCCAACCGTGTAGACCCAGAAGCGGAAAACATCCACGGGATTATTTATCAAACCACATCATTATATACACTGGGAAACAACAATAAACTATAATGAACTAATATATTGTTTTCTTATAGGGATAGGAAACACTATCAATGAAACAACCGTAAATAAGACCAATTATGAACGCAAGCATTGTTATACACAGAGGAAAATAGCCAGTTGATCCCAACTGGCAAATCATAAAAAGTTGTGTAAATCCTCAGTGTTGTTCAACCCCAAAGGAAATTTGCTATCAAGCTCTAAAATCATTTTGGACTCAAGCTTCCTAAGCGTTAACTCCCGATCTCCCCCTCTTCGTAACTTGGGTACAGCTGCTATCACAAAATAATTCAAACAATTCAAATCATTGTTATGAGTTGACTTAAAATGGCGAGCCACCGGATATGAAGAGTCATTATTCACGATGGCTCGTAAATGTTGCAGTATTCTGACATGCACCTGCAACTTAGTACTCCCAACATATCTGATTCCGCAGGTGCATGTCAGAACATAAACTGCAAACTCCGTCCTGCATGTATATTTGCCTTTAATAGCTATTTTCTCCGGGCAAAAAGATGACGTGTAGTGTGTAGTATTTATTCCAAACTTACACGCTCTGCAAGTGGAGCATTTAGTAAAACCATTTTTAGGCTTCAACCAAGTAGTAGCAACTGATAACTCAGGACAAGATTTTCCTATTTGCGTGCGCATAGAGATACCTTTTCTATATGTAATAGTGGGTTGAACTGGTAATCTAGGTGATAAAACTCCATCCGTCAAAACAATAGGCCAATGTCGCTTAATAATAGACCTAATCTGTCTCTCTTGTTTGTTGAATGTTGTGATAAGTCTAGGGGCAACATTATCTTCATTAGACGCTAATGACTCTGAATTTTCATAAAGTAATGAGTCTCTAGTGCGCTGTTTAGTTTTCTCCATAGCTACCTTCAGAATCTTATCACTGTAGCCCCTCTGTTTAAATCTATGGTAGGCCTCTTCAGTGCAAATTCTCAAATCCTCATCACTATTACAAATTCTTTTTAAACGCAGAAATTCTCCATAAGGGATATTGTGAATCAAATGTTTAGGATGAGCACTGCTGGCGTGAAGAGTTAAATTACCAGCAGTCTCCTTTCTAAAAAGAGTGGTTAAAATCTGATCCTGATTATGGTAAATCTTTACATCTAGAAATTCAATATCATTTCTGCTACATTTATAGGTAAATTTGAGATTCGCAGAATTATTGTTAATCTGCTCAACAAAATTAAAAGCACTTAATTCGTCACCTCGCCATAGAATAAAAACATCATCTATAAATCTCATCCAACACAAAACCTGGGGGCATATTAGCAAGACCGGCGATAAAATTATTGCCATTTTAGCGGCAGGAAACTGTTGCTAAAACGGCGATAAGGAGCTTGCTAATATGCGTTATAGAATTCCAATAGAAGCCCAGGTTAGATGTCCTGCACATCTAACCTGGGCTTCTATTGGAATTCCATTACGCATATTAGCAAGCCCATTATCGCCGTTTTAGCGGCAGTTTCCCAAAACGGCGATAATTTTATCGCCGGTCTTGCTAATATGCCCCCTGGTTTTTAAAAGTAGTGGCATGTTGAACCTTGAGGACCTGCTCCTCCCACCAGCCAACATGCAAACATGCATAACTGGGGGAGAAGCAAGCCCCCATTGCCACTCCTCGCTTTTGTAGGAAAATATCATTGCCAAATATAAAATAGTTATTATATAAAATCCATGAAATTAAACTAAGAAGCATTTTGTTATGTTGATAAAACACAATTGATCTAAAATCTAAAAAATACTTAATGGCATTAAGACCTGTGGAATGTTCTGTACTAGTATAAAGCGATTCAATGTCTAAGGTTAGGAACAATAAATCCTCAGACCATGTCCTTGTATTTTACGTAGAAAATCACCCGTATCTTTAACATAACTCGGCAGTTCTTTGACAAAATCCTGTAAATAAAAATCTACATATTGGCTTATAGTCTCACCCACACTTTTTATAGCTGATATTATGGGTCTGCCAGGTATTGGAGTTATTTTTTTGTGGATTTTTGGTATAAAATACAGGTTCGCCATTACCAGGTGTTCTACATTCATAAACTTAAATTCTTCCATTGAAATCACCCCATTCCTTTTCCAACTCATTAATTCTTTTTTCAGTAAGTCTCTGGCCATGTTGTATTTGGCATGTGTGGTCTTTTCATAACAATCAATGTCTCGTAAATGTCTATAAGCTTCTAGTATATAATCCTTTTGTGCCCAAATGACCATATTACCTCCTTTATCTGATTTTGCCACAATAACTGCATGGTTGTTGCTGAGCTTATTTATCAATTTGGCATATTCAATCTCCTGTTTACTTTTAAAACGTTTCTTAGGTTTGGTCCGATGATGTAGTTGTTTTATTTCTTCAACCACAACCTCATGATAAATATCAAAAGCGTCTTTGGCATCATGGGTATAAATTTAGATTTAGACTTGAATGGACTCATACCAGCACCTAACTGCCTGATATCTTCCAACTGTAAAATGTCTTGAGTGGAGGTCAAAGCCCCAACTTCTACTGTTTCCATATTGTCCCCAGTGTTTAGATTATAAAGTGTTTGAACCATGGGAACATCTGATGATAACAAGCTCAATGTAGAATCCCTTCCACTATTACCATCCACGGTAGGATTCCCCTGTGCTTCTTTGAGGCCCTCATTAATGGCAAAAAACTTTTTTAATTTAAGTTTTCTTATAAAACAAAACGCATCCACTCTAGTTTGAGAATAATTAAAATCGCTGACCGGGCAATACGATGAACCCAAACTCAGGAGCTGTTCTTCTGCTTTGGATAACGTAATGGGGGAAAGATTGATAACTGTATTGTCATTACCTTTCACTTCTTGCGCCAGAATGGTTTTTTCAGCTGTGCTCTTTTGTCGCTGTTTCTTCCGACGTTCCCGTCTTCGGGCATTTTTACTTTTTCTAATTGCTTTCTTGGATTCCGTGGTCTCAGCGTTTGGCGCCGGTCGAACGCTAAAATATCAATCTCTTCCCCCACGTTTAAAATCTTCTTTGTTTGGCCAGTGCCTCCATGGTTGCTTGTGCTGTCACTGTCAGATGACAATCCACTAGTCAAGGAATCGTTATCCGCATTAACGCTTTCCATTTCAGCTCCCCTTGTATCATGCAACATAGTGGCACTGTGTGTCTTGCTTTCGATAATCGCCTTTTTTGCATTTTCGTATTTACGAGCAAACGTAAAAATACGCCCTTGCTCGTAATCACACTTGTCTCTCATAAACTTATGTGCCTTACGTATTTTAATTTTCTCCTCTTGTTTCAAGAGTCTGTCATGAATGTCTTTTCTGGTCTTAGTAACAAATTCACTCGGTTCTAATTTTGATAACAATTCATTGATCGAATCAATTTCCCCTATTAATGCCAGTCGGTCTATTTCTGCATATTTGACCAAAATCTTAACTAAATTCATCGAAGCGGTCAAGTTACTCTCTCCCCATTCTTTTAACATACAGGGGTTGGGGCTTTCAAAACTAGGAGCCAAAAGGATTCTCAGGCCTCTGGGGATTCGTCCAACCTCTATATATTTAGAAAGGGATTTATGTTCCCACCACTTTGTAATTTCTGCCCTCATGCATTTCTCCAATTTCCTAGGTAGGGTTCTTGCATCCCCGTCTTTGCTCATACTTGCATTTTGCGGCATCTCCTGTTCTCTCGTTATCAATGGCAGGTTGTTAAACAATTCCTCTGCTGCTGCTTCTCTGTCACGGACCACCTCCGCCGACATATTTGAGCAATTGCCGTTCTCTTGTATATGCGGTGAATGTAAATCTCTCACACGCCGTTATTGTGCCTCTCACTCCTCCCCACCTCTGCAATAGCTGATCCGCTCACTGCCTTCCCGGAGACTTCGGCATTCAATGTATGTTTTTCAGCCGTGCCGTTGCTCATTCGGGAAAGACTCGAGACTCTCCCAGCTGCAGTAGGGGGTTGCCGCCAAAACTCCTCACTTGGAAACACACTGCTTTGGTTGAGGGCGGCAACCTCTTAACGGAGAGTGGGTTCGTCACGGAAGCAACCACCTTCCGTAATTGAATTAAAGAAAATCACCAAGGTCCTCTGGCAGCCCAAAAACAAAAAGGCACTCGTATCAGCCTCCAACGACGTAAGGACCACGAACCACCGGAAAAACAGGCAAAAATTCTTTATTGGAAATTGCTCAATATATATATATATATAATGTATGTGTGTTTAACTTTTTTAATTAATTTTATTTGTTGTATTATTTTTTTATTAATTTTTATTATTTAATCTATTTAATATTTATTATTTAATTTTTTATATATATATATATATATATATATATATATATATATATTAAAATTGATATTTTGTACAACTATATTTTTAACATTGATATTTTTCTTTCGATATTTTTGTACTTACCTGTTTAAGTATAGGGAGTCGATATTTTTGCATTCTATATTTTTTCATCGATATTTTTTACATCTATATTTTTTACATCGATATTCTGTCAGTCAACCCTTTTGGATGTGTGGAGTCCAATCAAACTGCTCTGTGATCGTGACCCCCAAGTAGTCACATATGTGGACTGTCTCTAGAAGGATACTTTTAAAGGTCAGGAGGGAACAAGTGGAGGAACAGGGATTGAAAACCATGTTCTTGGTCTTACGGAGATTGATCTCTAGGCCTCTCTGTTTGCAGAACATTCCAAATTGGTCCAAAAGCTTCTGAATCCCAATCGGGGATTTGGAAATCAGAAGAGTGTCCTCTGCAAACAAGAGGGCTGGGACCCTCCTATGAGCAAAATTTGGGGCATCATTATCACGCAACTCAAGCTGTAGCCCTGAATCATTAATATATAGGAGAAAGGGGGTTGGGGCTAGCACACACCTTTGCCCATACCCTGAGTGACTGAGATGGGAGAGGTTATTTCACCCTGTGGACCACATCTAACCTTAACAAAATTGTTTGAGTGGAGCCTGATAATAACATCAAGAAGGTATTTTGGAACACCCGATTCTGACATAACCTTCCACAAGGATTCCCTGGGTACAAGGTCAAAAGCAGACCAAAGGTCTACAAATATAAGCAAATATAAGCAACCACTCCCCAAAGAAACATATTTCCAGTAAATCAGTTGAAGGCGAAACACCTGATCAATAGTGCTAATACCATTCCTGAAACCAGCCTACAATGCGGTCAGCAGTCCCACATCTGACATCCAATCCTGCAATCTTTCCAATATGATCCGGCTAAAAAGTTTCTGGGAGCTATCAATCAGACTAACAGGCCTATAATTGGAAGGAATGACCCTTGACCCCTTTTTATAGACCGTAATTAACTCGCCCCAGCCTATGATGGAGGCATGGGGGAACCACTCGTTATGGAATTGAAGAACAAAGCAAAATACGGGCTACAGATATCCTTCTCGGCTTTACAGAGGTCCCTGGGAATCTTATCTAGGCCAGGTGCTTTGTTAGGGTTGATCCAATCAATTGCTTTATTGACTTCGTCAATGGAGACTGGCCAGGCTTCTTGGGCATCGCGTCCTGGGTTGGAAGCTCCTGGGGAACCAATAACACTGATGCTACACCCACCAGCAGATAATGTGCCACCTCTCACACACTCGGGGAGATCCACACCTGCATCACAGGAGTACAACTTAGAAAAATGGTCAACCCAGGTAACTGCAGGGGTGTTACTATCAATAGGCAAGTTGAAATTAGAATCACTGTTTGCTAGAATACGCCAAAAGGAACAATGATCTTTTCCCTTCACAGCAGCTAGCATATCATCCCAGTTTGCAAACACCCACTCTCTCATGGCACTTGTTATGGTGGCTTTATAAGAGGACCTAGCTTCTTGATTCAAATTTCTCTTCCCATCTTTAATAGCAATAGACAAGGCTGTGCATGATTTGGAGTATCAGGGGACCGTTTTCTCCCTCTTGGGCAGAGTCCTACATGTCATCAAAAACACGTTTCTGAGGGAGGAAACATGGTGTTGTGGATATCATTAATTCTCCTCAGAAAGTCAGGATGGAACAGGTTCCAATTCTCAGCCTGCACTGCTTCTAGACCAGTGACAACAACCTCATAGACCTGCCTCAATACAGCTGGGGAATCAACCACAGAACTCCATTTTACCCTGTGGTGATTACTAGTGGGAGTAAGTCTCCTATCAAGAGGTTCCAGAGAAAAGTCAGAATTACTGGGACCAAGTGTTCTCAAGGTGAGACTGAAGGGGTTGAGGTTGCTATCATATCGGGGGATCATAGATATAGCAATCATCTTAGGCCACAATCTAAGATGTAACAGGATATAGTCTATGAGGCTGGTCCTATACAGATGGTTAAACGTGTGCCTCCCCTCTCTATCTGACAAAGTTCTCCCATTACATTTATTTAAGGTGAAGGCATTTAACTGTAAGACAGCAGCTGTCCATCTCTTGATAGGTGCAAGTGTGAGCACCAGGACTGACCATATTGTATCCTTCTCACCAGACAGAATCTCAAAATCAATGCCCACCGGGTCGAAGTTACAGTTAAAATCACCTGCGACTACTTTGAAACATCCTTCCGTGAGAGACACCAGGTGGGCGTTAATCCGATCAATAACAAATATTTCATATCTGCCACCACCATGCGTAAAATAAACATTATATATGCAAAAATAATGCCAGAGGGGAACTACAAAGTGACACACAGAACATCTTGTGAACCTAGATCGATAACTTTGGCTACACAGTAGCTTTTTATCCATGTTGTTTGGCTACACAGTAGCTTTGTATCCATGTTTTATTCAAGAAGTTTTTATCCATGTTGCTAGCCCCCTTTCCCTAATTTGAAATATTATTATTGGGCCATGATGGCACAGCGAATGCACTGCCTAATTTTTGGAGATCCTCAAGACCTTTTCTCTATCATGCTTCAATTAAGTCTTCTGAATAGTTTAACTTTGCTGAAATATTTTGATCCAAGTTATTTTAAGAAGGTTCATTGCAAGGTCATTCAGGCGAGTAAAAGTATTTGGAATAATTGGGTTAAAATGTTCAACATCCCTTTAATTAATGCTTACTTGCCCTTGTACGGCAACTTATCTTTTCAAGTATTTTTCAGAATACTATAGAACAAAATGGACACAACTGTGTTTGTCAGCTGTTGGACGATTATATGTAAAAGGAATATTTCTAAGTTTTGCAGCTCTACAGAAAGACTATACTTTGCCACAGGTTGATTTATTTAAATAAATAATGATCAGGGACAACATGTCAGACCGGCAGATCAATAAAATAGAATTTATTGAACTTTTAAACCAGGCTCAAAATAAAATTGGCCTATTCAAGATATATAAGATTTTCATTGATACCTTAGATCACGGCCTGGCTAAATTATCCTCTAAACTGTCTGCAAACATAGCACTCAATATTGGTAAAAAGTTGGTTTTGTATGGGTTAGACTTAGGGGCCGATTCCGATTCGGGCCGGAAAACATACCGACCGACTCGGTACGGGAATATAGTCCGACCGACACGTACCGGCATTGCCCGACCTGGGAAGTGCGATGAAATGCAGGTGAATCACGACCGACTCGTACGGAACACAAGCCGAACGACCGAACCGGACGGAAACAAGCTATCCGGCCGGGAAACCACGCAAATAGAACCGACCGACACGCACCAGGAATCAACCCGAACGAAACGTACCTGCGAACTCCGACCCGCGCAGTACGATGCAATGCGTGGAAAAACAAACCGAGTCGCACGGAGCGCAAGCCGAACGACCGACACGCATACAAAAGCCAGCCGAAGGAAGCCAATACTCGGCGACCAACGCGTACGCCGCACAAGAAACCCTGCAGAAACACAGCGTGGACAACTCGGAGAAGCTCGCACGAGACAACTGCAGCGTCCTACTCGGTCAGAAGAACGTCTCCTACATGCACAAAAAATACTAAGGAAAAAAACAAAAAAAAGGGCCAAACAAGCAATTACAAAGTCAATAAATACAGGGAAAAAAAACATGCAACAAGGACACCCCCCCAACTCCACCTATATAAAGGCCACAAATTCCTACCATGATCCTTTGCAAATTCAACTGACCTGCCAGCACAGAACACCATCACACAGCAACCACAGACACACTCACAGCTCATCCATCACACAAGCCACACACCATTAGCACCTCAACAAATAGCACCCTCACATACACCCAGCAAAACTTACACTCACACACCCTCACCTGCACACACACACACATCAATCCCCACCACCACCCATCACCATGCCCCTAAAGAAGAATCCAAAGTTCCTAGACAGTGAATTGGAAGTCCTGGTAGATGAGGTCCTCAGGGTAGAGCCACAGTTGTTTGGTACATTGGTACAACAAACCACCATGTCGCAGAAAACCAAGATGTGGCAGAGGATCGTCGATAGGGTCAACGCACAATCACCATGTTTGCGCACAAAGGAAGACATCCAGAACAGGTGGTATGATGTGCGCAGGAGGGTCAGGGACCTACTAAAGAAGGATTACATCGTGAGTCAGCACACCGGCAGTGGCCCTCCTGCCAAATCACTATACCTCAGGCCCTGGGAGGAGAAGGTGCGGGCCATCCTACCACCAGTGAGCGTATATGGACTATCAAACATCCCAGAGCCTGGTAAGTACACAACTAATATACACAATATTGTGTGACAATACACACACATCACTGTCAAGGGGATAGTCAAACCATGCACCCTTAGCAAATACACAGCAATCAAAAGATAATCACCCCAAGATTTGTCTGTCAGTCAGATAAACACAATACATGCCATCTCATAGTGACATGTAACTGTGTCAAGATATGTACAAACATAACTACAAATACAGCAAGGCAGTGGCACAAATACAACCAACAAACACAGTTAGACATTTTGACACCACTAGGACACCACCTCACAGGGAAGCTAACTCAAAGGAAGGAATTCTGTGTATGCTGGTGAAGTCAGTGTAGCCGATAGCATGATGGGAGTTGTAGTCACAGATATTGGTCAGACTCACAATTGGCCCATCAACACCACTCTGAACCATGCTCACATCACAGGGAGTGGAAAACAACTGACAAGATGGCTGACACTGGGTACTTCTGTGGGGAGCACAAGGCCCTGCTGGGAACTGTGCAACAACCAACAGCAGGACAACACTGTCAGCCATCTTGCCATTGCTGTCACACTCACACACAGTGAAGTCCACTCAAAAGGAAGGAAGTATGGGCATGCTGGGAAGGGGGGTGTAGGCCATAGCATGATGGGAGTTGTAGTCACAGATATTGGTCACCCTCACAATTGGCCCATCAACACCACTGTGAACCATGCTCACATCACAGGGAGTGGAAAACAACTGACAAGATGGCTGACACTGGGTACTGCTGTGGGGAGCACAAGCCCCTGCTGGGAACTGGGCACCAACCAACAGCAGGACACCACTGACTGACATCCTGAAAGCCAACTTGCACTCCCTGCAATGGAAGCACGTTCCATGATGGGATATCTGGCTGGGTGGGAAGGAGGACTGACAGCTCTGACTGTAGTCACCAGCAGCTTTTCTCACACACCCCCTTAACACAAGCTCCACACAACTCACCTGGGAGAATGCATTGCCTCACACTCTAATTAAATATCCCACAAAGAACAACCACACTGGGTTATGCTGTGTGAAGCACTTGGACACTCTTGGGACTTGTAGCCAAACAAACGCCAGGACAACACTGTCAGCCATCCTGTCAGCACAGGCACACTACCCCACAGGGAAGCAGAGTCAAAAGGAAGGAAGTATGGGCATGCTGGGAAGGGGGGGTGTAGGCAATAGCATGATGGGAGTGGTAGTCACAGCTCAACATCCCCCACCCACATGGCCCAGCAAGCTCACACTGAAGCATGCACACCTCACAGCCAGTGAAAAGCCACTTCATAGATGTCTGACACTGGCCTCAGCTGTGGGGAGCACAAGGCCCTGCTGGGACCTGTGCACCAACAAACAGCAGGACACCACTGTCAGCCATCTTGCCATTGCTGTCACACTCACACACTGTGAACTCCACTCAAAAGGAAGGAAGTATGGGCATGCTGGGAAGGGGGGTGTGGGCAATAGCATGATGGGAGTTGTAGTCACAGATATTGGTCACCCTCACAATTGGCCCATCAACACCACTCTGAACAATGCTCACATCACAGGGAGTGGAAAACAACTGACAAGATGGCTGACACTGGGTAATGCTGTGGGGAGCACAAGCCCCTGTTGGGAACTGGGCACCAACCAACAGCAGGACACCACTGACTGCCATCCTGAAAGCCAACTTGCACTCCCTGCAATGGAAGCACGTTCCATTGTGGGATAACTGGGCTGGGGGGAGAAGGAGGGCCGGATGTCCACCAAATACCACCAATGCTGGCCATGCACACACCTCAACATTCACATAGAAAAGCTTCAGGTTGGCAGGACAATGTGCTACACCAATATCAACCTCTGACTGTGACAACTTAGGACAATGCAATGTACAGGCCCGCATCCAGAGGTACAGTCACAACTGTCAGGTGTGTGAACCATTGATGCCCGTAGAAACATAACATACATTGTGTGTCTCTTCCAAAAACAGGTGATGATGGGGACACAGCAGCAGACAATGAGGAGTCCCTGTCCCAGGCTCCGGGGGACACTGAGCTCACTGGTGTGGAACAGCCTCTGCACTCCTCGGATGGCGAAGACCTACCTGGCCCCTCCGGTGCGAGTCATCATGCAGCACCAGCAGGACCAACATCTGCACCCCCTGCACCCACCCCTCCAACAACTGCCAACACACAGACCACCCCTGCCAACACGGACAGACCAAGGACCACCGATGACAACAGCACAGGGACCCCGGCCCAACGTGGAGCAACGGACAACGACCCCAGTAACAACCCCCAAGTGGGCCTACGGTCACCTGTGTGTGCCACCACAGGTCCCGCACGTGTCGCCAGGGGTGGTGGGAGGGGTGGTAGACATAGGTCGCTGTTTGCAGAGGGGCCTGGACTGCATGATGACCCACAACTGGCACGCATTGCTGAGGCGTACCAGGATAGCACCGGAGAGGTCAGCCAGGTAGTGGGGATCCTTAAGGACATTCAACAGCAGCAGGCTGCCCATCATGCCCGCTTAGACTCACACATGTCCCGTGTGGAGACACACATGTCTGGCATGGAGTCCAAGTGGGACACATTGGAAGAACTGACAGCGGTGCATAGGGACATATTGACATGCCTCCGCCAGATTAGCACCAACATGGCCACACCTCCCTGTGTGCCCACAACATCTGGTGCTGCAACAACTGCAACTGCCACAGGGAGGGAGGAGGACTCTGGCAGAGAGTCCTCTGCACCGCAGCAGCCTGCACGTGAGGGTCCCCCCCGGAAGAAGAGGGGTCGTTCGAGGAAGGAAAACTGAGAGGCCGATGGCCATGTACATCCCCCAGGAACCCTACACCTGTTCTGGAAATTCTCCTTTGTGTGCAAACTGTTTACCCTGTCGAATGCAACACAACTCTCCCACATGACATGGGGAGCTTAAGTTGGCCCAATGTATCAGATGACTGTGGACTTTACTCAGGACATTTCTGCTACCAAGCCTTCCAACTCATCTGGGAACTTTGGATTCCAATCCCAATGTACAGCACCCACCATCCTGTGCACTATCCTCACACATGTATGTAAATAAACTCACTAATACACCATACTTGCCTCTGTTGTGATTCCAACGTGGTTTTTGTCATGTAGATGGTGATCTGCTAGATTGACACTGTGCATGCTAACTGCTACAGCAAGTTCAACACCGTCATGTGAGTCATGGCGACGTGACACATATGAGGGAGACACACCACTAGGGCTACACAACACATACACACCAGGGCCATCAGACTCATCACCTACACTGATGTTGCCAGGAAATACAGTGGAATGCACAGACACCACACCTATTCACAGTCTGTGTTAACTAGCCCACAGGTGCAGTAAGCACATGTCAGTCAGATGTGTGACCACAGACAACGCACAACCCAAAGTGAAGCACAGGTTTATTACACATTTGCAACATGTTGTTTCCACTACAGATGCAAGGTAATCCTATGTGGCAGTGGGCACACAGTCAACAAGTGTAGAAGAAATAAAGTCCAGGGGTGTGTGGCACATCACCTGTAGGGAAACGACTGCTTCCACCCTGGAAGTTGAATCATGGTGTCGGGGGATCACAGTTCACCAAACAACTCTGAAAGTACCCTGTGAAGGACAGACATGACACACAGTCAAAAGCACGGAAGAACAGGACAGAACAGAACTGCAAAACTCATGGCCAATACATGTCACAAGATACTCACAGAAAACCAAGTTAGCATGTCAACACTGTTGGGGAGTACAGACTACCTGTAAGGACACATCGCTGCACGCTTCCAGTCAAGTAGCACATGGCCACACTCAAACAGCACCAGAGCACCACCAACACATATCACGCAAACACACATCATTGATAAGACATCTCTGGATAATCACATTCAGCTGAAGAAGTTGGTGATGAGCTGTGTGCGGACATCACCATCATCATCATCATCATCACTGGCATCGTGGCCCAGGCCAGGATCCTCCACAGGTGGCGGATGTTGGTCATCGTCATCCAGGATGAGAGGCAACTCCTTCCGCACTGCCAGGTTGTGTAGCATGCAGCAGACGATGACAATCTTGCACACCTTTGCTGGGGCATATGGGAGGGCCCCTCCTGTCTTGTCCAGGCAGCGGAAGCGGCTCTTCAGGAGACCAAATGTCCGCTCGATCACTCTCCTGGTCCGACCATGTGCCTCATTGTAGCGCATCTGGGCTGGTGTCACAGGGTTCCTGAGGGGTGTCAGCAACCACGGCATGTTGGGGTATCCGGAGTCACCTACAGACAGACAATTGCACATTAGCAGAGTTGGAAAAGAGGGCGGAATACAACATAGCAGAACACACACAATGGTACAAAGTCAGTACACACCGACAAGCCAGGCACGCTGGTTCTGCATCTGTGACATCATCCTCGGGATGCGACTACTCCTCATCACGTAGGCATCGTGTGCCGAACCAGGGAAACGGGCACACACATGTGAGATGCTCATATCTGCAAGACATACCACCAGAGCATTGATCGAATGATAATGTTTCCTGTTCCTGTATGCCTGCTCATGTGCCTGTGGTGGTACCAAAGCCACATGTGTCCCATCAATGGAGCCAATGACATGTGGCATCCTCCCCAGGGCATAGAAGTCACTCTTGACGTCAGTGAGTTTTTGACGTGTAGGGAAATAGATGTAATGGTTCAGGCATCTCAACATTGGCTCCAAAACATCGCGTAGCACACGGCTGAACATAGTCTATGACATCCCACCAGCAGTCGCCACAGTGTGTTGAAAGGTACCGGTGGCAAAGAAGTGTAGGGCTGCCATCACCTTCACCTTGGGGGTCAGCGCTGTAGGGTATGGCCGGCCAGGTTGCAAATGTGGGGCCAAGCGCACTGCCAAATCCTCAATCAGCTGCCTGGTGAAGCGGTACCGTCGGATGCTGTCACGTTCCACCATCGTTGCCAGGTCAGGGAATGGTCTATTGACAGCTGGTGCCCTGCAGTGCATAGGTGAAGAAAGAAAGATTGTCAGTCACCCCACATATGTGCCATTCACCGTACTCAATTTCACATGATACATCATTACGAGACACAAGTACTTGATGTGTGTGCCGTTCTGTATGGACATATATGGCACCTACATGGACATCATCTAACATCTCAGTTCAACATGTGTTGACAACAGGTTCCAGGTTGTGCTATGGGAAACCATTAGGCTGTGTCACAGTACCCATTTACTGCTGTCACGTTCCACACACACCACAGTGACATGTCTGGACAGATGCGCCACAGGCATCACAGCTCATTGACAGGTAGATTCCCAGTGACCCTGTCTTGCCACATGGACACTGGCATGACATGGCGTATCATGTACACGTCAGAAAAACAAACATGACTCCCACAGGTAGTGGCCCCTGTTGCCTCCGCAGGACAGACATGGACGTCTGTGACACACACACGCACAACATCAAAGTCCATGCACAAACAACATTGATGTGGAGACTGTCTCCCATTGTGCACATGGAATCAAAGACATCGGAAACACAACATGCACACAGACTGTGGAGGGCCATCACTATTGTGGCAATGGGTCACCCTGTGACGTACATGCCTTCCCACATGGGACTCTGGTGGTGGTATGTGACATGTCATACACATACACAACCTGGAAATGTGACCATGCCACATGCTCCGAAATGAACAGTTGCACATCACAGTGGTCATGTGCACAACACACAAAGGATCCTGTCCCCATGAACACGTGAACAGCCTGGGAGTGGCTGCCCCCAAGTGCCACCCCAAAAACCACATGTTTACCCCCATACACAGAAAAGGTAATGCAGCCTTACATGCCTTAGGATACAGTGTGGACTGGGTGTGGTGTTGTAGGTGTGCCCCTGAGTCCCTGGCAAGTATATGTGGCTGGCATACGTTCACCAGTGACAAGCATGGTGACATATGCGAGTGACCTGTACAGGGACGCGTTGTACAGCAATGGACCGATCGGTGTGCACGCACTGGCCATTGCATCTGTTGTGAGCAGGTACGCGTTGTTTCCCGGAATACGCGTTGTACAGCAATGGACCGATCGGTGTGCACGCACTGGCCATTGCATCTGTTGTGAGCGGGTACGCGTTGTTTCCCGGAATACGCGTTGTACAGCAATGGACCGATTGGTGTGCACGCACTGGCCATTGCATCTGTTGTGAGCGGGTACGCGTTGTTTCCCGGAATACGCGTTGTACAGCAATGGACCGATCGGTGTGCACGCACTGGCCATTGCATCTGTTGTGAGCGTATACGCGTAGTTTCCCGGAATACGCGTTGTACAGCAATGGACCGATCGGTGTGCACGCACTGGCCATTGCATCTGTTGTGAGCGGGTACGCGTTGTTTCCCGGAATACGCGTTGTACAGCAATGGACCGATCGGTGTGCACGCACTGGCCATTGAATCTGTTGTGAGCGGGTACGCGTTGTACAGCAATGGACCGATCGGTGTGCACGCACTGGCCATTGCATCTGTTGTGAGTGGGTACGCTTTGTACAGCAATGGACCGATCGGTATGCACGCACTGGCCATTGAATCTGTTGTGAGCGGGTACGCGTTGTACAGCAATGGACCGATCGGTGTGCACGCACTGGCCATTGCATCTGTTGTGAGCGGGTACGCGTTGTACAGCAATGGACCGATCGGTGTGCACGCACTGGCCATTGAATCTGTTGTGAGCGGGTACGCGTTGTACAGCAATGGACTGATCGGTGTGCACGCACTGGCCATTGCATCTGTTGTGAGCGGGTACACGTTGTACATCAATGGACCGATCTGTGTGCACGCACTGGCCATTGCATCTGTTGTGAGCGGGTACGCGTGGTACAGCAATGGACCGATCGGTGTGCACGCACTGGCCATTGCATCTGTTGTGAGCGGGTACGCGTTGTACAGCAATGGACCGATCGGTGTGCACGCACTGGCCATTGCATCTGTTGTGAGCGGGTACGCGTTGTACAGCAATGGACCGATCGGTGTGCACGCACTGGCCATTGCATCTGTTGTGAGCAGGTACGCGTTGTTTCCCGGAATACGCGTTGTACAGCAATGGACCGATCGGTGTGCACGCACTGGCCATTGCATCTGTTGTGAGCGGGTACGCGTTGTTTCCCGGAATACGCGTTGTACAGCAATGGACCGATTGGTGTGCACGCACTGGCCATTGCATCTGTTGTGAGCGGGTACGCGTTGTTTCCCGGAATATGCGTTGTACAGCAATGGACCGATCGGTGTGCACGCACTGGCCATTGCATCTGTTGTGAGCGTATACGCGTAGTTTCCCGGAATACACATTGTACAGCAATGGACCGATCGGTGTGCACGCACTGGCCATTGCATCTGTTGTGAGCGGGTACGCGTTGTTTCCCGGAATACGCATTGTACAGCAATGGACCGATCGGTGTGCACGCACTGGCCATTGAATCTGTTGTGAGCGGGTACGCGTTGTACAGCAATGGACCGATCGGTGTGCACGCACTGGCCATTGCATCTGTTGTGAGTGGGTACGCTTTGTACAGCAATGGACCGATCGGTATGCACGCACTGGCCATTGAATCTGTTGTGAGCGGGTACGCGTTGTACAGCAATGGACCGATCGGTGTGCACGCACTGGCCATTGCATCTGTTGTGAGCGGGTACGCGTTGTACAGCAATGGACCGATCGGTGTGCACGCACTGGCCATTGAATCTGTTGTGAGCGGGTACGCGTTGTACAGCAATGGACTGATCGGTGTGCACGCACTGGCCATTGCATCTGTTGTGAGCGGGTACACGTTGTACATCAATGGACCGATCTGTGTGCACGCACTGGCCATTGCATCTGTTGTGAGCGGGTACGCGTTGTACAGCAATGGACCGATCGGTGTGCACGTACTGGCCATTGCATCTGTTGTGAGCGGGTACGCGTTGTACAGCAATGGACCGATCGGTGTGCACGCACTGGCCATTGCATCTGTTGTGAGCGGGTACGCGTTGTACAGCAATGGACCGATCGGTGTGCACGCACTGGCCATTGCATCTGTTGTGAGCGTGTACGCGTTGTACAGCAATGGACCGATCGGTGTGCACGCACTGGCCATTGCATCTGTTGTGAGCGGGTACGCGTTGTACAGCAATGGACCGATCGGGTGCACGCACTGGCCATTGCATCTGTTGTGAGCGGGTACGCGTTGTACAGCAATGGACCGATCGGTGTGCACGCACTGGCCATTGCATTTGATGTGAGCGTGTACGCGTTGTCTTTTGAAATACGCGTTGTACAGCAATGGTCTGGACGGTGCGCATGCATTGGCTAGGGCCTGGCATGGCAACGGACGCGTTTTCGAAGCTGGAACGAGTCTGATGCAGTGAATTCAGTTGGCCAGCCACAACAATGTTGCAAAAACATTGGTATCATGAAGTTTAAATTTTGAAGGATGCTGTGGGCGTGTATAAGTGGTGCAATTCCATGGATTGGCCAGATTCAGAAGTTGCAAACGACTTGGACCTATCACTTTGGACACATGGGACAGTATCTGCCTCTGCAGCACACATATAATGCTGGCTGTTCCCCTGAGAGCTCACTTGCCTGCACTACATGCTCCAGGACGACATCTGCCACCAACACTGCTGCTGTCTCTGCATCCTCTGACTACTGCAATGGCACGTACTGTGGAGAGAGCCCCAGCCTTCAGCCTTGAGGAGAACCAGGCCCTGTTGGACAGCCTCCTTCCACAGTACAGCAAGCTGTATGGGAAACCAGGGGAGCAGGTGAGTGTGCTGTCCACTGCCTTACTAATTGTGCATGTTGTCTGACTAGCAAGACTTACAGTGTGCACACCACTGGCTAGCATGCTCACTGAGTAGTTCTCACCCCCCAAAGTGTGTAGTTACATGCACTGAACAGGTACAGTGCAGTAACAGTGCATTCCAACAAGGTTTACTTCCCATGCAATGATACCATGTAGTAACTGCTGGCAAACTGTTCATAGCCATCGTTGCACTGCCTGTGTACATCATATGCCCCTGTGATTGAGACATGTATATCCAACTGTGTGATGCACGTATATGTTGCATGTGTAGTAATGGCATTTTCACTTTGTCATCCTCACAGGTTGATGCCCACCAGAAGCAGGAAATCTGGCTGACCATCGCCCGGGCAGTAAGATCCGTGGGGGTCTACAAGCGCCGGATCCGCAACTGCCAGAAGAGGTGGCAGGACCTTCGGGGCTGGACCCGGAGGATCGCAAGGGTCCAGCTGAAGCTGTCGCCTCCTCGCAGGAGGGGCGGACACCGGACCCTGACCCCCACATGCTCAGGATCCTGGCGGTGGTCTTCCCTGACCTGGATGGGCAGCTGAAGGCCAGACAGCAGCAAGGAGGGGGTGAGTCCATGACTGCACTGTGCACTTTGTCTGACATGCTATGTGCCCTCCTCTGGCCTGGTTAAACTTCCACAGTACATCAGTCTTGTGGTCCAGGACCCATGTCCCTCAATTGTGACATGCCCACTCCTCATCTGATATGCATATGTGTGGCCCTTACAGTCAGGAAATTGTGTCACTTGGGTACTGTGTCATTGCATTTTGCTTCGCTCAAGGTGGGGGACAGCATTTGTTCCCGTGACTATGTTGTGGGATTCATGGGTGGGTCAATTGCTTACACAATGCCTAAGTTCTGACATGTAATCTGGGTGTAACTTTGATATGTGGTCCACTTGCTTATCTGAATCACCACTTGTCCCTGGGGTATTTGGCACACCCCCATGCTGAGGGTGGGAACAATGTTTGGGCCTCAGGAGTATGTATATCAAGTGTGTCACACATGCTTAGCCACCTGCCTACTGTCCAGGGCTCATCCCTCTTTCAGGTGGAGCAGGACAGTCATGCCTACTCCACTCCAGGGCATACAATACACTCTGTACTCCCACTCCCGTGTATCAGCTGACATGTTGTGATCAGTGAAATGTTCCCTCAGGTGTCTGCCTCTGTGTCATTGTGCCGTGGCTTCGTTGTCAGGACTACTAGGATGTTTATCGTTTAGGGCTCAGCATGCCATCTGAGATGTGACCATGAGAGACAATACTTCTGTGACTCATAGGTGTTTGATCACTTGACTGTGCACACAGGTGTATGCGACTGTGAACTTCAGGCAGCTGTTTTACATTCACAGCAGACTGTGAGGTGCTCAGGTTCATAGAGTTGTGTTTCATGTCTCCCATATGTCCAATTGGCATGACGTGGCCAAATAAGAGTTCAGATGATGTGGTTTGTGGGGGATGGACATGTGCACTTGTCAGCTACATAACTTGCATTCCCCATTTCCTAGGATTGTGACACAGTGCAGACTGTTGTTGGCTGGCTGCCATGCCCATGTGACTGGAGACAGTGATGTATGACTTTGCAGGCATGCCTGTGTCATGGCATCTAACTTCCTAAGAGTGATCCTGCAGGGGAGTTACATGTGCAACATGCACCCCATTGTGGCATTGACTATCTGGACATGGGTGCATCATGGTGTCTGGTGCTGGTATGCATCACATGCATTTCTAATTAGACTCTGGCCATCCCTTTACCCGGACACCTGTACTAACTCAGTGGCAAGAGATGTGATGTGTGCATGTTCACATACTTCACCGTGTTCTCTGCAATGTCCAACAACTGTGTACGTGGTGCTTGTGTCCACACTGGGGTATTACCATCCAACAGGCACCAGACAGATGGGTGCAAGGGCAGGAGGGGTGTGAGTGCCATGGTTGACCATCAGACTGACAATTGGCTTCTCCTAATCTGTGTGAGGACTTTTGGCAAAGTTCAACTGAGGATGCCAGGGCTTGCTCTGTAATGTGCTGTACTTACTGTGGTGTGTGCGGTCAGTGCAGGTGACTGATGTTTGTCTGTTTCCCTAATTGTTTGCAGATACATCCACGGCCACAGGAGGGGACAGCTCCACGGACCAGGAGGAGCTGCAGAGCCAGACTGGGTCAGCAGGCGAGGAGTGGTCGGAGGGACCCAGTGGCACGGAGGGTGAGGGGAGCCACACCGAGGAGTCCTCAGCACCATCCACCTCAGCTGAGGACCACAGCAGCTCGGAGGATGACTCCCTTGTGGAGGTGGGTGTCAGCAGACACCACACCCCAGCTAGTATGTCTGGCCCCGCCACCACCACCACCACCGCCCTCCCATTGGCTCCCATTCCAGAGGTCCGTGGAGGCTCCCGTGTCCGGGAGTGTGTCTCCTTCGTGCCAGGCACCACACCCCCTGCCCCTGTGTCCCCTGCTGCCCTCATTGAGGAGTCTGTGTACCTACTTCGGCAGCTCCATGTAGGGCAGACAGCAATGCTGAGTGTCCTCCATGCACACACCACTCTGGTGTCGTTCATGGAGGGCATCTCAACGGGCATGTCTGCCCTACAGAGGAGCAATAGGTCCATGGACTCCTCCCTGACGGCAGCAGTGTCCCTCCTCCAACAGTCCATCACCCCTCCTACCTCTGCCCCATCCACACTTCCTGGCACCCTACCTGTCCCAAGCACATACACACCTGCACAATCACCCAAACACACAGACACGAGCAGCACAGAAACACACAGAACAAGGGCAAAACGTGCACACAAGCATCCTCAGGGGACTGATACCACACCCACAGGGGATGGGGAACAGACCCACACACAGGCATCCACACTCACTCCGCAGTCCTCAAAATCCTCTCCCTCCAAGACCCCTTCCCTTGCCTCACCTGCAACCCCACCTACAAAGCAGCTCTTCCTCTGTGACCTCGGCCTCTTCCCCTCCGATCCCGCTGATCCAGCATACAGGGGAAGAGGAAGTCCACCCACACAGAGGGGAGTGCCCCTCACCCCCGGACACCCTCCCCCAGGCGCAGACAGCCTGAGGCCCCCACCCGCAAGTCCCCATGGTCCCGGAAGAGCAAGACCCCGCCACCGCCCTGCAGCTCAACCACACAGTCTCCTTCCTCCATCCCTCAGTCACCCACAACACAGGTTCCCCCACCACACCCTGTCCCAGGTTCCCCCACCCACAGATACACCATCCCCAAAATGATGCGGCCTTCTCCTCCTACTACTTGCTCTTCCAGCCCCACACCCCCTGCTGCACATGTTTGTGCCACTGGTGTGGAGACCGTGTCCTCCCCCTCTGTCCTGCCCACCTTACCTGAACCCCATTCTACTCCCACGGAGATGGGCACTGCAGCGGAGTCCACTACCACCCCGTCTGACTTGGGCACTGCAGTGGGGAACCTGTCCACTCCATCTGGCCGGACCACTGCTGTCGTGCCGGCACCCACACCATCTGACTCATGCCCCCCAGTTGTGCCGGCACACACTATGTCAGACACCTCCACTGCAGTTGTCAGTGACTCTCCAGCACCAGCCACCCCTTCCCTGCCTCCTTCTGGTGAGCCCTGATCCTGTCCCTCCGGTGCCTGGCCTGCCCCCCGTATACCCCTCCGAGGGGAATGTCCCTGCTCCATATCAGTGCAGGCAAGCAGAGGGTGACATCTGCCACTGTCACCCTGTTCGGACTGAACTGTTGGACTGGCCATTGGCCTTTGTATTTTTGCAGGACTTTCATTTTTCAGACACATATGCTGAATAAAGCTCCTTTCTGTTCTCTGGTGGTTTTGCTTCAGATGTACTTGATGTTGATGATGCTAACCATGCCCTTGCTGCAGTGATGGTGATATTTGGTATCATGAAAATGAAGTGTTACTGTGCAGGACCCCATGTGGTCCAGGGGGAATGTGTCCTATCCTGGTGTGTAGCCATGTCATCCTTTGCAGCAATATGAGGGTGTCATGTTTTCAATATTTGCCAATGTGATTTCCTATATTTATTTGCAATATCACATCTGTGGCTTACACCCCTGCACATCAGTTGTGCTTGCCATTGTTCAATTTGTCTGTTTCCCTGACCGTGTGACCATCTCCACTGGACATGCAAGTTTGGGCATCAATGGGGAAGGACTCATCTGTGTTATCAGTGCAACTTGATATACATGTGTGTTGGATCTGTGCAGATGATTTCGGTGACACTCCCATGACCAGGCTGATGTGACGAGAGCCTTCATTTTGTGCTCATTGTTGACTGAGTGACCAAGTGTACTGCTGACATGATAGAGCCCTGCAGAGACAACGTATGGCACAGCTTTCCTTACACAGGAGTGGAGTCCCCTCATGGCAGTGTGTAATTCCGTGACATTGCCTGAGCCCAAGGTGTGTGTTGTGTGAGCATGTCTGTGTGTGTTCACTTCCATTTTGCAACGCAGGCTGGGATCCCTAGTGATGTTCCTGTTTGTGATGCTTGCTGAGTTGACCTATGTTCCCCCCAAATCTTCGCCCTGGGTTCTCTGTGATATTGGTGCATGGCACATTACTGGTCATCAGGGTGTCATCCATAGGTGTGTTTGCTGTCAGGGCTGAGTTTGTGGGCAAACGCAGATGAGACACAGTCAGGATTCCCCTTGGCACTTGTTGGTTACACAAGTCATGTAATTTACATTTGGTGTTACCTTTCAGTGATTGTGACACGTTGTGTGTGTGACTGCTGCCACTCCTTAGGGTCAGAGCTGCAATGTTGGAAGTTGTCTATGTGTGTTCTTGGTGGGTGACCTTGGCTTCTTCATTGGTGTGTGACTGTGGCCGGGATCCCATTGGTTGGTGTGGATTTGACGTCATGCCCATGTACAGCGTACTGTGCAGTGTGTCAGACATTCACAAGTCTTGTTGACTGGCCTTGTGTGATGGGTATCTCCACCTTAGTTCCCCCCACCACCCCTGGGATTTCATGGGTGCATGTGCAATGTCACCAGTCCATGTGAGCTTCACTGCTGCACATTGGTGGAGGTCAAGGTGTGTGGTGTTGAGTGTGTGCAAATGAGAGCTGTTGCACGGCTAGACCCCTACCTCCATGTTGGCCTTGGCTGACTGGCCGCGCTGATTGATTTGTGCTTGTGTAGGTGTGATGGTAGTTAGTTGCTCAGGAAACATGACTGTGGTTCACTGTGTGTACGACATCTACCTTTGACATCACAGTGGGATTCTCATGCAGGCCAGTGTCACCACAATGTGGGGTCCCTGGGGGTAGTGCTGTGGTGGGTCTGTCTCTTGCTATGTTAGGTGCTGTTCCTACAAGCTTGTGTGACATTTGTAATTTGTGCTCCCTCTCATCTAACAATGCCTGATTGCCCACATAGGGGAATCCGATCCATGAGTTACTTTTGTGTGGCACTGTATACACATCTGTGTAATAGGGATTCAGGCCTCCTCATGTGTTGTGTGGTTGCCTGGGGACACTGGCACACCCCCCCATCACCTGTTGTGTTTGATATGCAGTGTGAGTCTGCCTGTTTGTGTTTGTGCATTTGCACCACTGCATTGGCATTTCTTTAGTGTGCCATTGGCTGTATGTTGTTTGGTGGGTTTACCCTGCTGTCCCTGGGACTCCTAGGTCATCAGTCAGCACAATGATCATGGTTTGTATGTCCTATTGCTGCCATGGAATGGTATTTGTTCACCTGACATCTACAGTCTCCACAGGATATCTACATGTGTGTGTCCATTGGTGCTGATGTGTGGGTCTGCATTATGATGGTCACTTCTGTCATTGTGTAATTCGTGAATGTTGACAATGTGAGCCCCCATGGGTGAGGTTTGTCTGCACATGGCCAAAACGATGTTTCATTGGCACTGCACTGTTTGCCTCACCCAATCTATGTTGCTATGGGACACAAGCACTACTATGCCACTGATGTGTTTGTTGTTGTGTGACCAGGAATCATCCATGCAGTTTGGCATTTGAAGCTTTTCACATGACAAAACTTACATTTTGGTCACTGTGGTGATGGGGCTTTAGACCCCATTGCCACAATGTTCAAAATGTGCTTCAGCTATGGACCCCACACTTACCTTTCGGTCACTGTGATGATGGGGTGTTAGACCCCATTCAAAACCAAAGGGGATGATGGACGGAGTGTTGAACATTGCAAGCACTCACCCCCAGTCAACTGATCTGGGTTTAATCCATCATCATTCTTTAGCTCACTCCACCACCCCAGTTCAGACATGGCCATATGCAAATCAGTCTGACCCTGTGCCTCATGGGAACAGTCCAGCCCGAACTGCCAAGCCATGTCTTCCCTGGACCGGAAACAAGCATCCTGGGACCGGTTTCTGGCTAACAGCCGTCATCAGCCAGGCTAGCTTGAATCCAGTGGCAAAGTGAGCATTGGACCCACGTCTGGGCATACCCTGCCAACTTAGGGCGAACAAAGCAAAACCAAAGGGGATGATGGACGGAGTGTTGAACATTGCAAGCACTCACCCCCAGTCAACTGATCTGGGTTTAATCCATCATC
The DNA here is from genome assembly GCA_963921515.1 of Calotriton arnoldi. Lineage (NCBI taxonomy): Eukaryota > Metazoa > Chordata > Amphibia > Caudata > Salamandridae > Calotriton > Calotriton arnoldi. The sequence continues at coordinate 675,240 of CAWUFW010007371.1, read as the reverse complement.
ATTCTTTAGCTCACTCCACCACCCCAGTTCAGACATGGCCATATGCAAATCAGTCTGACCCTGTGAATCATGGGAACAGTCCATCCCGAACTGCCAAGCCATGTCTTCCCTGGACTGGAAACAAGCATCCTGGGACCGGTTTCTGGCTAACAGCCGTCAACAGCCAGGCTAGCTTGAATCCAGTGGCAAAGTGAGCAAGGGACCCACATCTGGGCATACCCTGCCAACTTAGGGCGAACAAAGCAAAACCAAAGGGGATGATGGACGGAGTGTTGAACATTGCAAGCACTCACCCCCAGTCAACTGATCTGGGTTTAATCCATCATCATTCTTTAGCTCACTCCACCACCCCAGTTCAGACATGGCCATATGCAAATCAGTCTGACCCTGTGCCTCATGGGAACAGTCCAGCACGAACTGCCAAGCCATGCCTTCCCTGGACCGGAAACAAGCATCCTGGGACCGGTTTCTGGCTAACAGCCGTCATCAGCCAGGCTAGCTTGAATCCAGTGGCAAAGTGAGCAAGGGACCCACGTCTGGGCATACCCTGCCAACTTAGGGCGAACAAAGCAAAACCAAAGGGGATGATGGACGGAGTGTTGAACATTGCAAGCACTCACCCCCAGTCAACTGATCTGGGTTTAATCCATCATCATTCTTTAGCTCACTCCACCACCCCAGTTCAGACATGGCCATATGCAAATCAGTCTGACCCTGCGCCTCATGGGAACAGTCCAGCCCGAACTGCCAAGCCATGTCTTCCCTGGACCGGAAACAAGCATCCTAGGACCGGTTTCTGGCTAACAGCCGTCATCAGCCAGGCTAGCTTGAATCCAGTGGCAAAGTGAGCAAGGGACCCACGTCTGGGCATACGGACGACTGTTCCCATGAGGCACAGGGTCAGACTGATTTGCATATGGCCATGTCTGAACTGGGGTGGCGGAGTGAGCTAAAGAATGATGATGGATTAAACCCAGATCAGTTGACTGGGGGTGAGTGCTTGCAATGTTCAACACTCCGTCCATCATCCCCTTTGGTTTTGCTATGTTCGCCCTAAGTTGGCAGGGTATGCCCAGACGTGGGTCCCTTGCTCACTTTGCCACTGGATTCAAGATAGCCTGGCTGATGACGGCTGTAAGCCAGAAACCGGTCCCAGGATGCTTGTTACCGGGCCAGGGAAGACATGGCTTGGCAGTTCGGTCTGGACTGTTCCCATGAGGCACAGGGTCAGACTGATTTGCATATGGCCATGTCTGAACTGGGGTGGCGGAGTGAGCTAAAGAATGATGATGGATTAAACCCAGATCAGTTGACTGGGGGTGAGTGCTTGCAATGTTCAACACTCCGTCCATCATCCCCTTTGGTTTTGCTGTGTTAGACCCCATTGCCACAATGTTCAAAATGTGCTTCAGCTATGGACCCCACACTTACATTTTGGTCACTGTGGTGATGGGGTGTTAGACCCCATTGCCACAATGTTCAAAATGTGCTTCAGCTATGGACCCCACACTTACCTTTTGGTCACTGTGATGATGGGGTGTTAGACCCCATTGCCACAATGTTCAAAATGTGCTTCAGCTATGGACCCCACACTTACATTTTGGTCACTGTGGTGATGGGGTGTTAGACCCCATTGCCACAATGTTCAAAATGTGCTTCAGCTATGGACCCCACACTTACCTTTTGGTCAATGTGATGATGGGGTGTTAGACCCCATTGCCACAATGTTCAAAATGTGCTTCAGCTATGGACTCCCACACTTACATTTTGGTCACTGTGGTGATGGGGTGTTAGACCCCATTGCCACAATGTTCAAAATGTGCTTCAGCTATGGACCCTACACTTACTCTTTTGGTCACTGTGGTGATGGGGCTTTAGACCCCATTGCCACAGTGGTCATGGTCTGCTTGCATTGTGGAGGCCACACACATTTATGTGTGACACATGTGATAGGGGGTCACATTGTATGTTCAATGTCATGTTCAGTGTTGTAGGCATTTGACACAGACTACACACGCTTGTCATGGTGTTGGGGGGAATGTATTTTTCAGACATTCCTTATGTTGGAGTATGCTGGTTGTGTCATGCATTACCCGTCCTATGAGTAGGGGTTGTGTGGGTGGTAGGCATCCAGGCCCCCATGAGTTGGGGTGGTGGTAGTGGTAGGCATCCAGGCCCCCCTGAGTAGGGGTGGTGGTAGTGGTAGGCATCCATCCCCCTATGAGTGGGGATGGTAGTAGTGACAGGCATCCAGGCCCCCATGAGTAGGGGTGGTGGTAGTGGTAGGCATCCAGGCCCCCCTGAGTAGGGGTGGTGGTAGTGGTAGGCATCCATCCCCCTATGAGTGGGGATGGTAGTAGTGACAGGCATCCAGGTCCCGCTGAAAAGTGGTGGTGGTAGTGGTAGGCATCCATCCCCATATGAGTGGGGATGGTAGTAGTGGCAGGCATCCAGGCCCCCATGAGTAGGGGTGGTGGTAGTGGTAAGCATCCATCCCCCTATGAGTGGGGATGGTAGTAGTGAAAGGCATCCAGGCCCCCATGAGTAGGGGTGGTGGGAGTGGTAGGCATCCAGGCCCCCTGAGTAGGGGTGGTGGTAGTGGTAGGCATCCAGGCCCCCTGAGTAGGGGTGGTGGTAGTGGTAGGCATCCATCCCCCTATGAGTGGGGATGGTAGTAGTGACAGGCATCCAGGCCCCCATGAGTAGGGGTGGTGGTAGTGGTAGGCATCCATCCCCCTATGAGTGGGGATGGTAGTAGTGACAGGCATCCAGGCCCCCCTGAGTAGGGGTGGTGGTAGTGGTAGGCATCCATCCCCCTATGAGTGGGGATGGTATTAGTGGCAGGCATCCATCCCCCTATGAGTGGGGATGGTATTAGTGGTAGGCATCCATCCCCCTATGGGTGTGTATGGCATAGGGGCGGGATCCCTATGGTTCTGCTGTTGCTAGTGTATGTCATTTGTGCATCCCTATGTGTGTGTGACATATTTCGGGTAGGTGTCGTTTGTTTGTGTTGTGGGTGTTTGACTTACCGTCTGCGCCGTTCGCGTCCGTACCGGTCCCGGTAATAGATGTAGAGTATTGGTAGGACCTGCGCGATGGGATTCATGGTTGGGTCGTCTCGTTCGGGTTTCTCGTGGCTTCGACTCATACTCGTCGCTGGCTTGTTCGTCGCATCGCCGTGGCTCGTCTTGTGGCGCGAATCGGAGCTTATGTACAGCTCTCCCGGATGCTCAAACGTGCCGGACGTAGCGACGGGTTCGGCGCGTACGGAAGGCGCATCGTTCTAGTCCGGCCGGAAGGTGCTGTGTATTTGCTTCCGTGCGACTCGAATCGGCGTTTACGGATCCGGCTCGGGCGGGTAACAGGAGCTGATATGGGTAAGTACGGCTCGCTCGGAATCTGGGCTGTTGTGCGCATCGTACTTGTTCGTTCGGACGAGTGTTCGAATCGGTCGGGAAACACGCGTTCGGCTTGTATTTTTTCTAGGGGTGGGCGGAATTTGCGAGTCGCGCTACGCAAAGCTCCGCGAAACGGTAAAAAATCTCCGCGAGCACGCAAAAGTTCCGCAAACACGCGGAATTGCTTGTTCCGCCCGTTCGCGATGCTTTTTTCCTGTTCGCGAACGCTGTTTGCGTGCTCGGGGAGAAATATCTTGCGAACATGCATTTTGAAAGCGCAAACAAGCAAAAAATTCCGCGAAGCCGCGGATCGTGGAATTTTGGGCAATTTCGCGTTCTCCGCGGAACTTGAAATTACCCAAATTCCGCAAATTCCGCGAGCGGAACGGAATTTACCGCCCAGGCCTAATTTTTTCCGGACGAATACTGTTAGGTGCGCTTCCGGCCGAGATCGGAATCGACCCCTTAGCATCCTTGGCGTGGTTTCCCCATACATTTTTGCCTTCAACCCACCTGTTTGCTGACTTTGTTTTTGCTGGCTTTATGATTCTTCACACTTTACAACTGCTAACCAGTGCTAAAGTGCTGTGCTCTCTTCATAAAACATGGCAGAATTAGCATATACCCAATTGCATACTTAATTTACTTGTAAGTCCCTAGTAGAGTGGCACTATGCTACTAGTGGGTCTGCAGCACTGATTGTGCCATCCACCTAGGTAGCACTTTTAAACATGTCTTAGGCCTGCAATTGCAGCCTTTGTGTGCTGTTTTAAACTGTCATTTAGACCTGACATAATAAACCTCTTTCCAAGCCCAAACCTTCCTTTTTTTTTTTAAGTTTAAAAGTAAGTTTATTAGATATAAAATTTTGAATTAACATCAATACAATATGACATCTGAATATAATGTAATACAAATGAAATCGTATAGGGGAAGGGGGGGATGGAGAGAAAAAGAATGGGAGGGGAGATTGCATCAGGTAATAACACTGATCATATACATAAAATGCAAAAAACGACATATATTAATTTCTATAGTTGTATAACACGTTTCAACCAAAATCCAAAATAGATTAGATACTTAATAATAACCATTAACTTCAAGGAGGTTTGGGTACTTCTTCAATCCTGGGATTATGTAAAGGCATGGTTTGAGCAGAAGCATTTAAAAAGTTGGTGATAGGTAACCACAGTAAATCACGTTTGATGGCAAGTGTAATGGGATGAACATATGCCCTATCCAACCTATGGTTATAACATACACCATACCACCATGCTTGAAAGGAAACATTCAAGGCTTGTTTCCATGACTTTGTAATTTGTTGAAATGCAACTGCAATAAGTAGATCTACAATCGAAACATTAGTAATTGAGGTCGGCCATATCTCTGAGACACTACCTAGAAAAATATATGAATAAGAAAAGGGAATATGGGTAGAGAAAATTTTGTTAATTTGTTTCCATACTCTAATCCAGAAATGATAAATGGGTGGACAAGTAAATAACATATGCTTAAGATCAGCTACAGGGGCTTGGCAAGACCATCAAATAGAGGGGGTAGAGGGGTCTATGTGATGCAATTTAGCTGGAGTGATCAGAAGTCTATTATATATGAAAAATAGAGTTTGTGTAGTATTGGCTGCTCTAGAAGACTTCCTTATTTTGGTCCAAATTTTGTTCCATTGAAGGAGAGAAAAAGATTCGCCTAAGTCAGCCTCCCAGTCACACTCTATTTTAGATTTATCACGAGTAACTGAGGGTTCCCTTAACTTATTATAAATTTGAGAGGCAGAAGAAGAGGTGCATAGGGAAGAAAGAATAGTCGAAGAAGATTCGACAGGTGCGGGGGAGGGCCCAAACACATCATAAGAGGATTGAGCAGCTTCAATTAGCGATACATATTTGGAGTGGTAGGAAAGAGGCAGAGAAAAACGGGATTGGGCTATGGAAAATGGAATACAAGAATCTCCCTGGAAGAGTTGATGAGTCCATTTAAGTCCTAAGACTAACCAATCCTTCCAAAAAAGGGTTCTATTCTTAATTTTAATCAGCTTGTTATACCAAATTGGGGATTGCAAAAAACGGGCACGTTCATCAAGGCCTTTGATTAATAAAGGATGAAAAACTTTACGGGAATTCTTAAGGATGGGAAGAGACATTCTTGTTGGAACTTGAGATATAGATATCACTTCTTCGAAGGTAAAAGGGTAAAAGAAAGAAGTTTCTATGTCTACCCATAGGGGTTGAGAAATGGGGTCAGTCATATTCTGAGATAACAAATGAGAAGAGTATTTAAGAAAAAATGAAGTATGATAAGCAGAAAAATCTGGAAAATTGACTCCACCCAAATGTTTAGGTTGTTGAAGTTTGGCAAAAGACATCCTAGCTTTTTTGTTTTGCCATAAAAATTTTGATAAAATATTATAGATTTTCTTATAGCAAGATTTGGGGACATTGATTGGAAGGTTAGATAAGAAAAATAAAATTATTGGTACTAACATCATTTTTATAGAATCTAATCTACCCCACCAGGATAAAAATAAAGGATGCCAACGTGAGGTGGAGTCAGTTAAAGTCTTTTGTAAATTTTTTAAGTTTAATGCTACAGTATCTTTAATAGAAGGTGTGAACCATAAGCCTAGGTATTTGATCTTTGTTGGGCTCCAGTGAAAAGAAGATGTCAGGAAGTCAGCATGGAAGCAGTGCCTATTTAAAGGGAGAATTTCACATGTGTCCGTGTTGAGTTTGTATCCAGAGACCAGAGCAAAGTTATTGACTTCAGAGAGAAACGATGGTATAGAGGATTGAGGGTTAGAGATAAATAAAAGGATGTCATCCGCATAAGCGGAAAGCTTTAGTTGTTTATCGCCATATGGAAAACGTGTGATGTTCCTATTCAAACAGATTTTTATTAGAAAGGGTTCTAACGCCAGGATAAATAAAAGTGGAGAAAGTGGACAACCTTGGCGGACACCTCTATATAAAGGAAAAGAAGAAGAAACAAGGCCATTAGCTAAAATAAAGGATCTAGGGAAAGAGTAAAGTAATGAAACATAGGAAAGAAATTTAGGACCAAAACCGAACCAAGCAAGTGTGGAAAAGATAAACTGCCAATTAACCCTGTCAAATGCTTTTTCAGCATCCAGCGCAACGGCCGCCATTGACTGTTTATGGGAATGAGACTTGCTAAGGACATCAAAGAAAAGCCGAGTGTTGTCTGACAAATGTCGACCTTTAACAAAGCCACTTTGTTCTTTACCGATTATCTTAGGCAAAATAATATCTAATCGGAGTGCAAGGATTTTCGCAAATATTTTGTAATCAACATTAATCAAAGAAATGGGTCTATAATTTTTGCACAATGTATGGTCTTTATTGTCTTTAGGAAGAAGACATATTAACGCTTCTTGAAATGAGCCTTCCGATTTTTGGGATGTTATGAAATATAAAAATAACTGATGAAGCTTGGGAATAAGAAGATTAGAAAAGTGAGTGTAAAATTCTATTGTGAAACCATCGGGCCCTGGAGCTTTCCCCTTCTTAAGCGATTGAATAGCTTTAAGGATTTCATTAGTATGTATATCCGCTTCGGCGGAGGAGAAATCTACACCGGGAAAAGAGGGAGCGGGAATAGAGGATAAGTATTGTGAAATGTCAGTTAATTGAGGTGAAGATTCAGGAGTATACAACTTTTGATAGAAATTGACAAATTCTGAGAGAATATCGTCATCTTTATGGATTATATTATTCGATGAAGTTTTAATAGATTCAATTTTTGTACGTTCCTTCTTAATTTTGAGATAATTGGCAAGAATATTACCAGATTTATTCTGGGCACTATAGTATTTAGCACTGGATTTGAGTAAGTATAAGTTTGCGGATGCAGTAGATAATTTATTAAAAGAGAGTTTGGCTTTAATAAGTTTGTTTAAATCAGACTGGGACTTTGTTAAATAATAAGCGTATTCCAGTTTTTTAATTTGTGTATTAAGTGATTGAGCAGAGTGAGAGGATGCTTTTCGTTTTCGTGATACAAATGAAATAATGAAGTCTCTAGAGGCAGCTTTGAAAGTGTCCCAAATAAGTTGAGGGGATAATTGAGGGGATTCATTTTCTACAAAAAATGAGGTTGCAAAATCAAGAAATTTTGATGTAAATAAGGGGTCCATTAATAGAGAATTATTAAATCGCCACCGCTTCGTACCTTTGAATGGAGGCAGCAAATCCAAACTCAAAGAAACTGGAGCGTGGTCTGAGATTAAGATAAAGCCTATGTCTGATTGGGAAATATGTTGAATTAGAGCTTTGGAGATAAAGAGATAATCTATCCGGGATTGAGAGGAGTGAGCAGGTGAGTAATAAGTGTATTCTTGCAATGTGGGATGACAAAGTCTCCAGGAGTCTACAAGAGATCGTTGGGATATAGTAGAGGTAAATTGAGCATGCATGGAAGATGGTGAAAATCGTGATTTAGACCTTCTATCTATAAAGGGATCTACGACCATGTTGCAATCCCCACCCAAAATTAGATATTCGTCAGTATATTGCATCAAGGAGGAGAGGAACTGGGGCCAGAACAATTTATCGTGAGTAGTGGGGGCATAAACATTAACAACAGTTAATGGAATGTTGTTAATCAATAAAGTGACTGCAACCCATCTACCATCGGAGTCATTATCTTGACTTATAAGGTGAACATTTAAACGTTTATGGCAGAGAATAGCAACACCATTATGCTTTCCCGAACCTGGTGATGCGAAAACTTGTCCCACCCATTGACGTCTTAATTTGGCTATCTCAGTAGCAGTTACATGAATTTCCTGCAGTAAAGCAATATCACCTTTTAGGCTTGCAATATGTGATAAAACTCGTTGACGTTTAATTGGAGAACCCAAACCTTTAACATTCCAGGATATTATATTCAACGACATCTAAATATATGCATTAAAAGTAATAGATTTAGAACTAATAATACAACATATTTTAACCTAGTAATAAGTAGAATTGTCATAGGAGAATAATAAATATGAAGAAGAAAAGATATGAGACAGAGGAAGAAGCAAAGATAAGAAAAGAGAGAGAATATGTTAGAAGGATGTATAAAGGACCAGTAATTGAAGAAAAATGAAAGATTAGGACTAAGAAGGAGAAAAAAGATACAAAACAAAAACAAAAGGAAAAATAAAGAGAACAGGTAGGATACATGTTGAGGATGTTGAAATGTAAGATAATAAAAGAACATACCACACAAAAACACAGAAACATGGGGATGGTGAAGCCACATAAGGAAAAGGCAAAACATCCGGGCGGGAAAACTCCACAACGGAACGGAGAAGGAAGACTTCCTCCAGGCGGACAAGGTGGGATCACATACCAAGGACCACAATAAATTGCGTCTAATAAAAGACAAAAAGAGAAAAACGGATTATATGAAATACATTAAATACATAATAACATGCAATATAAAACCTTATAAAACAATATAATATAATATAAGACGGGGGATATGAAAAACATTTTCTTAACAAAACATCAACATAACATCAAAACATCAAAACGACGAGGTGTGAGGAACTTCCATGTTGTCATCTTTGCAAGAGTCCAAAAAGAGTTGCAGACGTGCTGGATCTTCATAAGTCGCAGTTTTATTGTTGAAAGTCACTTTCATGAGACAGGGATGAAACAGGCCATAACGAGCATTCAGATTACGAAGAGCTGGTCTCATATCTAGGAACTTCTTCCGTCGGTCAGCCGTTGCTTTTGCGTAATCTTGAGCAAAAAAGAGATTATTTCCTTGCCAAGAAATTTTTCCCTTATTTTTGGCTGCATGAAGGACTCTAAGTAAATCTGTGTATTCTAAAAAATATAGAATAACGCCTCTTGGTTTGATGTTTGAAGACATTGATTTTGAAACCTGACCCAAGCGATGTGCTCTTTGGATATTTAATTTTGGAGATTCAGGAAAATCCAAAAGAGATGGGAGAAACGATTGAAAAAAGGGGAGAGGATCCAAACCTTCAATTCCTTCCACAAGACCATAAATGCGCAAGTTATTGCGCCTATTTCTGTTTTCCAAATTTTCAATTTGTTGTTTTAGATGGGAAACTTCCAATTGTAGAGGAGGGATTTGGTTGGTAATAGCTTGGACGGCGTCAACACGTTGCGTTAGGTGAAGAGCTTGACTTTCCATCTGAGACCATTTATCCTCAAGATTTTGTAGACGACAATTTGTCTCTTCCATGTGAGGTTTAAGAGCCCGGATTTCCTGAAGCAATAACTCCATAGATAATGAGACATTGGATTCCGTAGGTGAAGGTGGGTCTTTTTTGAGACGTTTGGAAACAACAGCAACTGTAGTAGAAGGAATTTTAGATGGTTGTTTGGGGTTACCGCGAGGTATACTGGATGTTGTTTGGCCCGTATGAGACTGTCCCGAATCTGCGTCATCAATACTTTCTTGTAAGACACTGAAAGGATTAAAGTCCGGCACTAAAGAATTTTCCATTGACTGAGAGCCGCTGCGGGATGGACGAGCCTTCGCCATATTTCCACACTCTTTAATTGCAGACCCACTAGAGAAACAATGAAGCCAACCGAGTGTTGTTTCTTGAAGAAGAGATATCCTTAATTCCCTCGCCTGGGTACGTCACCAAAAGATTAAAGTAACTTAGAAAATAACCCCCAAGTGGCAAAAATAGAACAGGCAGGCAACAGTCATTGTTCAGGCAACATGAAATCCATTCAGGAGTTAAGCCTGTGAGGAAGATTCAAAAACAAAATGGCGGCCGCGAAAAAACGGGCGGCAAAAAACAGCATAAACGCTCACCGTGGATGGCGCAAAGTAGCTTATTCGGTAGCGCTAGGTTTCATGCCCGTTTGCCGGTATTTGTGGGTCCGGGGGAGCTGAATTGATGCCAGGAGGAGACTCGGCTCCTCACGTCGTTCCGGAGCTCCGCGCCTGAGCGGCCATTTTCCTTGGCTTCCGAAGCCACGCCCCCCCAAACCTTCCTTTTTAATACAAATATGTCACCCCTGGGGAAGGCCTGGGGCAGCCCAGAGGGGAGAGTGCAATGTGTTTTTAACTCCAATCTCACCTTTTCTGATCGAATCAATAAGCTCTCTTCCATCTGTTTTTGTCTTTTAAGAATGTTGAGGAAGATATTTCCTTTCATTTCTTTCGATTTGCAGAAAACCATGGTCATGGCACTCATACTCTCCAGGTTGGATTATTGTAATGCCCTTTGTTTGGGCAACCAGCAATGGTTTTTGAATAGATTACAAATCATACAGAAGGCTGTTGCTCTTCTTCTGTTTGTATCTGGATTCAAATCGGTTTCTTACGAGCTTGCAGAGCTCTACTGGCTGCTGATCAGAAACCGAGTTGTTTTTAAGGCACTTTGTTTGGCCTATAAATCTCTGCATAATATAGGCCCAGAGTACCTGCGGAAGTCCTTCTCTCAGTGCATGCCCAGGAAAGCCCATTGTTCTGCGGCATCCAAAATGGTGATTATCCCCAAATGCAATAAAGTTTCTTGGAGGGGGGAGATGTTTTGACTTTTTAACATAAGTTAAACTGCCCATCCAGCTAAAAAAATCAGCCTAACTTGACATGCTTTAGGAAGCATCTGAAAAACATGGCTTTATGTGTACAGTATTAGTCCAGGCTTTACTTAAATGATTGTCTTTTGTCTTTTATATCCTTTCTTTGTTGCTTCCCTTGCATATGCTTGTGCCAAGACGCTCGCGGCAATTCGCTGCTCTTTATAAATTATATAAGTATCAATTATACCAATATCATTTCAAAAGGTAGGACAGGTATTCATAGGTTTTATATGTTCCGGTGGTGAAAAGCTCTTAAATTTGTTTTTCACTGCTGCAAGGTCTACCTCTTCCATAGGATAACACTGGAGTTTCCTTATGACATTTAATACGCTGTAACTTCCAAATGGGAACAGGTAACTCATCCGTGTTTGGTGTCTTTGGAATTGTAATGAAAAATCCTGACATGGTAAAGTCAGATTTTAAATTTCAATTTTGAAAATGTCACTTTTAGAAAGTTGCCATTTTCCTGCCCTAGCCCTTTGGTGCTTGCAGCCTAACTCTAGGTTACATGACTGGGTGTATTTGACAGTTTGGATTGGTGTATTCCCCCTAGACAGCCACACACAATAGAGAGCTTAGATGCACCTGGATGTGCCATCCCTGGCAGAAAGAGAGGGAGGAGCTGGGCACACCCCCACTTACACTTGAATAGGTTGTTCCCTGCCTCCATATAAAGAACTGCATACTCCCTGTAGTTAGTCTGGAGTCAGGGCATGGAAGGCAGGGTAGCTGTATACTTCAAAGACAAGCATTTAGAAGTTTCTCTCACAAAGGCAGGACTGGGTATAAATATTGGACCTCAGACACCAACTCTTCGGTACACGTCTGAACCTTTGGCTACTCAGCCAGGAAGGAGGACTGCAGTGCTGCTGAAATGACTGTCACTCTGCTGACTGCTGCCCTGCTGCCCTCTTCCCTGGGTGAGAAGGACTGCACCTGTATATGTTAAACACAGGACCCCAGAGTGACTCCAAGGGCTAGTTGGCTGTCCTCCTGTCTTGAGCCTCACAGACAGAAGGCTCCAACAACCACAACCCTACCACCTGGGCATTGTCATCTGTGAGTCTACCCTGCCAAATGTTGCAACCCCAGTCTTGAATCCTTAGAAGTGGGCCTTAGGTGTTATGACAGCCTCTGTGGATCTAGCAGAACTGACAAATCTTCTCTGCTGTGCTGCACAAACCGACGCAGAATCAACATATCAGAGCCGCTGTGTGGATCTTCCCTGCTGCACCGACCCGTATCGCAGCCTGCCTCCTCATCAGAACCGTCGCAGCCCAATGCATTCTCGGACCAGGCCCTCGAATTCCTTATCGACGAGAACCTCGAAGATGGCACTGGACTCCGCATCATAGCCTCACCGCATTTCTCAATTGGTGCATCGCTTCGGCTGCGTGACACATCTTCAACGTGGTCCCTTTCAATGCTCCACAGACCAGGATTTAAAGTACTTTGTTCAGTAGGCCTAGCTAGGTCCCTGCAGCCGTCCCACTCTCCAAAGTGGTGAGCCTGAACTTGTGACTTTGTCCCTGTCTGGCACAACCAGATTTACACAGTTAACGCTCGGTGCTTTTTAGCGCTATTTTCTATTAAATCATTAAAATTGAATATCTCTGGTTCTACTGATTGTATTTTTGTCATTTTGGTATGGTTTTATTTATAAAACATTACCCTATTTTTCTAATCTGGTGTGGTATCCTTTTTCTGTGATGTTTTAACTTTATTACTATTTGAAGTGTTGCACACATACTGCAAACATTGCCTCTAAGTTAAGCCTGACTGCTCTGTGTCAAGCTACGAGAGAGTTAAGCACAGGTTAATTTAGGGTTGGTGTGTGCCCCACCCAGACAAGGATTGTGGTTGCTGCTTGAGTAGGGTTTCACCCCCACCCCCTCAACCAGTAACCCAATTTCTTACAGGATGAAATTATTTGGTATATAAGACATTTAAATCTGCAAACGTTCGATTACAACTGTTTAAGGTTTTAAACATGCTAAAGCATACATCAATAAAGTTATCTATGTGGAAGTGCCGGGCTGACTCAAAATTCCCCAATGTGGCCGACCCGAAAAGAAGAATCATCAACGCATATTTTTTGAATGCATACAATTAAAAAAAGTTTTTGCTGTGGGTTCACTTAAGCAATTTCTAGATTAGTACAACATAGCATTGTATGGCGTACCATTTATGAGATATTTCTGCATAAAAAAAACCTCACTTTTTGCATATTATTATAGTTATTGCTAGACTGTGCAGTGCCCAAGATTGGATGAACCCTATCATACATGGTATTGATATATGGTGGAACCAGCTATATTGAATATATGAGCTTGAGGTAGTAGGACAACATGCTACAGGGCTGATAGGTCAAAAGTGATTTGGTAAAAACTGGAGACCATTAATCAACTCCAGGGGCTCTTAACTCTGACTCTTAAGAAAAAAGCTAGTTGATTCATGCTTGCACAATGTTTACCTATGTTTCCTTTTATGTTATTATGTTTGAAAAGCTTGACTACGTTTGCTTGACTTTGCTTAGTTTGATTTTCTGTGATTGTTTGGAACTACATTAAATATATTCACTGTGCAATGGTATATTCATAATTCGTACTCTGCCATTTCTTCCATAAAAAAGGATAAGCACAATGAGGGGAAAGTAAGAAAAAAGGTTCAAAGGTAAGAGAAACAAGCATCTCACCTTTGGAACCTACTGGCTGTGCCAATGCATTTTTAGCCATGCTGTACAGCCTCAGAGAGATACTGTGCAGCATAACCAAAAGGTAAAAAAGGCACGATGACCCGGCCCATGGCCACATCATTTTGTAAGTGTTCATGCTCTATTACACATGCACGCCTAAAAAATGATATGGGCACCATTTTGCTTTATTTACCGATCCAAAGTGGATCAGTGTAACAAACTGGAATATTAGTTGAGTGGGGGTTAGAAACCTACCTCTAATAATAATCACAATACTTGTCAGGGTGAACCACAAAAGTCAATAAAAACCTGTGCACAACCCTCTGGTAGCTTGGAACAAAGCAGTCAGGCTTAACTTAGAGACAATGTGTAAATTATTTATACAGTAGTCAAACAGTAATGAAGTGGAAATGCAGCAAAAAATCCCAAACAAATTTAGAAAAATAGAGGAAATTTTAATAAATAAAATGATAATAAAATGACAAATATCCAATATGTAGAACTGTTAATATGAATTTTTAAAGTTTGAATTAGAAATAGTTTCAAAAGCACAAAGCATCAACAGTGGTTATCAGGTTGAGCTAGACCGAGTCAAAGTCAAAAGTTAAGGCTGACTTCGATGGAGTGAGGGTTGGATACAGAGACCAGGTTTACCCGATGAAAAGCTTACTTTCGGGTTTAGAAACTTTTGTATAAAAAAAAAGTCATCAACTAGTTGTTGGTGGGGCAAGCTGCATACTGGATTTAAAGCAGGGATCGACGACAATGGGTTGCTGAAGAGCAGGGTGCAGGTGTGGTCATTGGTGAAGGCAGGAAAGCTCTGAGTGGGCAAAGTCCGACGTCTGTGCCCAGGAAGGCCTCGATGACGATGGGTTGTTGCATGCCGTCATTTCAGATGAAGCCCTCTACGTTTGAAATTAGAAACTTTTCTAGAAGTCAGATCTTTTTCAGTAGGACAAACTAGCTAAGGCTGGCCGTGATTCAACACAGACGGCTGCAACCTTAAAGGTGATTCCAGTCTCTGTCAGTTCTGCAGGTAGAACGTTGAAAAAAAGTTGCTAAGTCCCAGCTTTTGCACTGTGGGAGGTGTACATTCTAACACTAGGCAAGGAAACCAGTAGGGGCACCACTTGTAGGTTAGGACTCACTCCCACAGAGGCCAACACTAGGCTCTAGGGCTGGAATCTTGTTGGTCCCTTTAGATGAAAAAGGAGGTCAGGCAACTAACCATTGTAGTCCCTTCTGGTGTGCTGGGTTCAAGACAAGCAGGCCCAGTCTTCCTTCAGTAATTTCAGACAGCAGGGCTGTCCTTGTTCTGAATCCCCACAGGTCCAGGAGGTGCCTAATTTATGCCTAGTGCCAGCATGTAGGTGGGGGAGGTGGGGGAACCAGGTGGGGGAACCTGCCTGTAATGCAGGTTAGGTCATACATAAACCATGGCTGCTGGGCATGCTATGCCTGACCTGGAAATGTGAGGAGAAACAAAATAATCACAACATCAGGGCATAGATATGAAGCAGTTAGGTGAGGGAAACACATGGGTCACCAAACATCCTGGTACATAAAACACCATATGTCACTAGGAACCCACCATCTGCCGTAAGCCCATCAGCAACAAGCCACAGGAACCTCTGATCCTCTCATACATAATGCGGCATCCAGAGAGAGCCTGGATGTACGAGTACCACGTAGGCCGCAGGACCATCTGCGTGCCTACCAGTAAGGCTACGGTAATCCCATATTCATAAGAGAGTGCTGGAACACCTGCACTCCTATTAGGAGAAATAGGGTAATCCACGGAAAGATCACTACTCAGCGAAGCAGGGGCCTCCGTCGAGGACTCCCTCCGGGATGAACCTCCAACAAATGCCTCAAGGTATGTGTCTGGATGGGGGCATGCACACACTGCCACTGTCGGCGGGCAGACCTCACTGGGTCCTCTGCATGCAAATCAATGGCTGGGGCTGCCCGCCAACTCGGCGTGCCGCCCTTGCTCCACGGGCTCATCTGCCTTCCTCTGATGGGATAAAAAATTATGGTGGCCCACTGAAGGACTCCGATCAGGCCCCTCCGGACCTGGAAGGCACGGAGCGAAGTCTCTGTCTCTCTGCTCTCTTGTGGGGGAAATCTCCTCCTGTGATGGGGCTCCGCCAGCGGGGGAAGCCGGACTCTGGAACCCGGAGGTCCTTTGGTGATGCCCCCGCCTCTTTCCTCGTGTCAACTGCCAATAAACCACTGTGCCCCCCAAAGGTTTGTCACAACAAGGGAGAGAAGGGCACAAGCAAGGCAGCTACCCACTTCACAGAGCCTCCAAGTTATGTGCCACAAGAAAGGGGGCAAAAACACCTCTCGTCCATGCACGACTCACAGGGCAGGCGAGGTGCAGGCGCGTACACTGCGTCTTGGTGCTTCTGCAACCAGGCGAGGCACCTCTGTCAGCAGTGCCCTTAGAGCTCAGGGCAGGCGCGCTCAGCGCATCAGGATAGATTAAAGCTCACCACGCGCTGGACTGCGAGACCCCCCTGACCAGCGCCTATACCTCAGAGCAGACAGAACCAAGCGCTCAACATGCACTGACTGCATTAATGAAGCGCTCTCCTTGTGCTGGACTCTCCGGGCATAAAGTGCTCCCATGAGCCGGTTCATGCACTCCCTCAGCTTAGGGACCAAGACAAAGTGCTCCACATGCGCTGGTCTGAGGAATAAAGCACTCACCACGCGCTAAGTTTTCAAATCACACAGGGCAGGCCAACAAGCCATGGGAGGTCACTGTGGGCACCAAGCAGGAATAGATGCAGCAGGTCAGCACACAGAGTCCTTGTAGAGAAACAGGCAGTCCTTCTTACTGCCCAGCAGGCCACAGGTCAGCACAACAGACAAGGGAGTTCAATGGCGGCTGGCAGCATAACAGTTTCTTCTGGCCAGGTGCAGTCTGTAAAGCCATCAGCATCTGGTTACAAGTCCCACGCAGTGTCTAAAATCATGGGG
Organism: Calotriton arnoldi; assembly: GCA_963921515.1. NCBI lineage: Eukaryota > Metazoa > Chordata > Amphibia > Caudata > Salamandridae > Calotriton > Calotriton arnoldi. The sequence goes on along the minus strand of CAWUFW010007371.1, from coordinate 658,555 downwards.
TCACAGCCCCTGTACTTATACCCACAAGGTCTTTGTTCTGGGGGCACTACAAACAACTTTAGAAGTGCACAACACCCCCATTCATTCACCCGCCCTGGCTTCAGACACACTACATGGGGGCGGAGACATAATTGTGAAAGGCAGGCACAGTCCTGTTTAGGTGACAACTCCTCCCACCACTCTAAAAGCAAACCAGGCCTATTCAGCCCAACTATAAGTCACCCAGTGTCTTGTGGTTTGTTGCCTGCCTTGTTATGTTGGCCTAGGCCTAGCTGCCATGCTGCTTTTCTTTGCGCACGTTACATTGAGCCAGGGCTCCCTCGCCCTTTGCTCTTGCTAAGTTCTTTTGCGCTGTCTGCATTTTCTGTCTTTCACCTTTTCTCTTGTTCGATTTGGGCTCAGACTGCACAACATGTACAAGGTCACATAACAATGTATTTCGGTTCTTCCTGATATGGCCAGTCTCGCGCACCCAGACATAACATTAGGCGCAAATGCCATGAAACTTGGTGTGCCTTTAATACTGCAGTTTTACTGGCGCTTAACACACTTGGAGGAATCCTTTCCAGGGAGAAGAGCTGTGATTGTCTGCCGATGTAGTTCTGCATCTAGAGACCGAGGTATGAGGGTTCGCTAGTCAAAGCCCAGAGGTCTTCTATTTTTATAATAAACTATCTTACTGCACGGGGAGGGTGGTAATGTTATTTAGACATTTATCCACTGAGTTATGAAATGCTTTCCCGTTTGTATTCTATGGAACTGTAACCATGCTGCTTATATTATTCATATGCATTATGCTATTAGTGCTGACACGTGTACTGTACCTTAGAGCACGTAAGTTGAAATAAATATTTTAATCTAACCTGTGTCTCTTCATACGCGCATTGTGGACAAGTACGAGTGAGTGACGAAAGAGTGTTCTTGCTTCTGCGAGTCCTGAGATAAAGATACCGTATTCTGGGTTGTCCAAACATTGGTGCTTTGGTACTAATGGGATACTAAGCTAGTTGGGTTGGGGTTTTGGGTGCTACGGTATATGGTAGGCAAACCACTGTATTCCGGGGTCCTATTATCCTGTGCATAGCTCTGTGTATGTGCAGAAACCCTATGACATGGCGCCCAACGTGGGGCAGCTTATCTGCGAGATGCTTGAGTAGTACTTGTGCTTGTCCACAAAACCCTCACGTACGCTTCCGGAGGCGTAAGTGACGGTGATACCTCCTATATTGAACGTTTTATAGGTTCTTTCAAGCTTGAAGTTATTAAAAAAGGTTACATAAATAACCCATTTTGTGCTCCCTGTTAGGTTGTCGAATACAATTGTTTAGTTATGGCTGGTGTGGCGATAGCTGCACATAGCCGAGGACCACTCCGAGAACACCTAGGTGTATACGGAGTGCCCGATGCTGGGGTCGAGTTGGTCTTTGTGGTTCAAGCCGATCCGGCTTATCACTTTGAAGTGTTTTACACTTGGATCACTTTTGAGGCGGTGGATGCAGGTGATAAGCTGTTTCATGAATATAAACCCACCGCTATTCCTGCTGCCTATCGACCCTATACTAATCTTGAAGTGCCTCTCACGGCTTGGCAGCACCGTGTTTGGTTTAATGGCGCCCTCCCACAACCAAATACCGCAGTTCGTTTAGGCCCCTTATCCATTGAGGGGGCCACTTGGCCTGTATTGGCCGGGTATACCCCGCATCCAAATTATCTGGCTTTATCGATTGCGGATCTGCGCACTATGCATACCGAACTGGTGCGAGTGCATAGAGCCTTAGTGACATACGTTACAGGTAGTCTCCATGGAGCTGCTCCTGTAGTCGCTGGCCAACCAGCTGTTGCAGCTGGAGTGACCATAAGTCCTGTCATGGTAAATTCTGTGATGGGCAAACGTCCACAAAATAAGGACGATTATCCTTACTGGCTTGCAGAAAAGTTCGATCAGATAGAAGCGGTGTTTCCACATACATCCCCAGTGGATAAACACCGCATCCTTACGATAAGTTTGCCAAAAGACTTAATCCCCGATTTGACATCATGTGAAAACTGGGGTAAGGTATTCGCAGCAGTTTATTCAAAATGTTTTGGTACTCCTTCCATGACGGTTCTACCCTCTGTAATTAAAAAAGTACAGGACGAGCATGGCCCTGAAGCGGCTGTGGAATTAGGGATGAGACTAGTGGGAGTGTTTGATGTAGTAGCTGAACTGATCCTTGGAAATGTCAAGGGCGATGCTATGAACTTTCAAGTAGCGAATGCTTTGGCTTTGGTCCCAGAGTTGGACAGGCCTCGCGAATTACCGAAAATTATTGCCCGGGCTTATAAAACAATTGGAAGAAATAGCCTAGGCAACAAGCCTTTTGTAAAAATGCAAACTCAATCGCAACCACAAATTACACAAACAAAAAGTACATCTGAGAAAGATGATAGACCAGTCTTCACTAAAAAGAGTTGGAGACAGAAAAAACAGGGTAAGCAACAAAAGAAGCCGGGGTCGAGAGGCGCTTCCCCAGTTTCGGTTTCTTCTGAACGTACTTATGATTTACGTGATAGGTCGAGAATTAAATCACCAGAAAGGTTTCAGAGCTCTGATACGCGTTCTCCTCGTTCTTCACAGGCCCAGACGTCGTCACAGGCTGGTGGAGGAGGACGGCAAGATAGAGGAAGGGGCCGAGAGGCTCCCCAGGAGCGAGACCAACCTCGACAACAAGTCAGAGGGAAAGCAGAAGACTTTCACCTTTCTCGACCGCAATTTCAGAAGAAAAAGTTGCCGCTGTAACAGCGAAATATGCCACAGACCGTGAGAACGAGACTCCTGAATTGGACGTGGGCAGTGACCCTCCTAGACAGCGCCGCGGAAGTTACCATAGTGCGGGAGGCGCTACGTCCTCATATGGAGGCGACAGCAACTGAAACATTCGTTACTGTAGAGACAGCTGACACCAGAGTGGCACCCCCTGACAGACTGTACAACATAGTCATCCAAATTGAAGGTGATATACCGCGTGAAATAACAGGGATTTTTTGGGAAAATCTAACCTCTTCATATGACATTTTGTTAGCAGAGGTGGATTGGCCACCCCCATTCGTTCTCGCTGCACATAAAGGAGAGGAGGTAATCCTTCCAAGCTTTTCACGGCATGTCCCAAAAGACAAAGCTGAAGCACTTGCAGCTGAGTGGGCTGTGTACCTGGCTCCAGCGTTATACCGCAACCATGTGGGATGGGATGTAGAATCACCTCCCCATGCAATACCTTTGCGGTCACTACCGCAGCCACAACCCCAATATCCCATCAAACGGCAGGCAAAAGGCCCCGTCTCCGAAATTCTGACACAGTTGGAATATCAGGGAGTAATCGAACCATGCGTATCACCTATGAACAATCCCCTATTCGTGGTTTCTAAACCCGATGGATCGTACCGCTTAGTTTTGGATTACCGGCATTTAAATTCTCATTGTCGGAACTTTGCGGTGCAGAATACACACAGTTCTGCGCTTGTAGACAGTCTTGTTCGTAAAAAATACAAAACGACACTTGACCTTTCAAACGGTTTCTACACGCATAACCTAGCCCCGGAGAGTGGTCAATGGACTGCATTCACATCCGGTGGTAAATTATTCCAGTTCCGGCGTTTACCCATGGGCTACAAAAATAGTCCGGGTGTATTCGCCGCCCGTGTTGTCTCTTTGCTAGACAGCATAGACAAAGATGCATGTTCGTACGTTGATGACATTTATCTGACGGACGACGAATTATTTCCGCATCTGTCCCGTGTGGACCGCATTATTCTTGAATTTGCGGAGCAGGGTTACAAATTTAACTTTGCTAAGTCACACATTGCTGAATTTACCGTTCTGTTCTTGGGCTATGAGCTCAACAACGAAGGTAAGGGCTTAGCCCCCATTTCTTGGAAAAATGTGCACATTTGTGCCCCCCAAATACTCTGAAGAAACTTCAGTCTTTGCTGGGTTTCCTGAATTTCGGGCGTACTTACATTCCCGAATATGCCCAGCGTATCAAGCCTTTGTATGCTTTGATACAACCTACTTATTCAAGGTCTTGCTGGCTGCCTGAGCATACCTTGATTCTGCAATCTTTGCAGACAGACCTATTGGAGTCTAAATATCTTTTGACTCGTGATAACCACACAAACCTGGTGATTAGAATAATTCCGGGGGCGGTGGGATTCACGTACTTAACCTTTAATGAAGGTGATACGGTGCCCATCGCATACAAGTCGCATCTGTACACTTCCGCTGAATTGCGCTTTACATCTGTTGAAAAAGTTCTAACTGCAGTGCAAATGGCGATTCTAAAAGAACGCGCACTGGCACAGGGAAAGCGAATTCTGGTGGTAACACCCTGTCCTGCCCTAGAGGCAGTAACAAAGGCAAGTGTACCGAACTCAAAAGCAATGCATCCCCGTTGGATACAATGGGCTACATCCTTGACGTCATCAGACGTCACCTTTATTTTCGATTCTTCTCTTCAGACTCAGGAGTTCTTACAGTATGAATTCGTTCATCCTCCTCCTCTGTTTATATTGCCGCTTGAGGATTACAAATGTGTGATCTACACAGATGGTTCGGCGCAACCGGCCACTGGGTCCAAGCACGCTTATTCAGCTGCATGTGCTATTGTTGCGGGTTCCTTTGTAAATGGAACGTTCAAATCCTCTGTAGTGCACACTCGCACACTTGGAGATAGTACCGCACAATTGGCCGAGCTGCATGCATTACTACTTGCACTTGAGTTCGCTTCTCAGGATGAGACAACTCTTATTGTATGTGATTCATTCTACTGTGTACAATCTTACAATGACAATCTGTTTTTCTAGTCGAAAAATGACTACAAGGACGCAAAAGGGAGCACAATTAAGCATAAAATGCTTTGGGTTCGAGTGGCAGAATTGCAACAACGTCTGCCCCTCACACAGGTGGTTCACACCTTAGGCCATCAGCGGGTGGGCGCACACGCTATTGGTAACGATCTGGCAGATGAAGCTGCCCGTTCGGCAGTAGTCACGTGTTCAGTAGCAGCGGTTACCAGGTCCATGTCTAAAATTGACTCTGTTATTCTAGCAGCTATTGCTGCAACAAAGGAAGGTGTTAATTATCCTACAGGTTTTCCTTCCAAGTATTCTTACAAGTTAAGTCCCGAACAGGTTCCTTATGTAACAATACCTGACGTTGGAGATCGGCTGATCCCCAACGCGGACCGCAGGAGTGCCTTGATATCAGCTGCACACGAAGGCATGGCTTCTGCTCATGCAGGTGTGTCAGCTACAGTTTCCATCTTGCAGCAGCGTTATTGGTGCCGTGGATTGTATAAAGACACCCGTGCTTTTGTGCTTTCCTGCGACGTTTGTCAACAGATTAAGCCTTCCACGGTAACACGCCCTCCACAGACCCCGCTCTGCATTGCTAACAGACCCTTTGGGTGTGTTTACTTGGATCACTGCGGTCCATTCTCATCAGACACTGCCTATAAATACATCTTAGTAGCAGTGGACTCGTGCACACGGTTCCTCTGGGTCTGGCCACAACGTAGTGCTGACGCTCGAAATGTAATCAGGGATTTGCGTGTCTTTGTGGGAATTTTCGCATGCGGCACCTTCCATTCGGACCAAGGTCCGGCGTTTGCCTCTAGGGCTTACAAGGATGCAATGGCTTCGCTTGGGGTGCGGGTGAAATTTTCGTCTCCGTATAGGCCTGAGGGCAACTCTATCGTTGAACGAATGAACCGTGACTTAAAGCAATCCTTAACAGCTAGAGTTATAGGTACTGGCAGGAACTGGCTGGCCCACTTGTATACCGTTCAGCGTGCACTTAATAATCTCCCTAGAAGACCTCTGGGTGGGCGGACCCCATACGAAATGCTCTTTGGCATAAGAATGTTTGTGCCTGACCTTGAGGGTCCAGACATCGCGGCGCAATCCGCCAAGTTTGATGTAGATAATCATTCTGCTATGTTACAGGACTTACAAGAAGCCCGAGACAAACTTGCAACTACACATTTGCCTTCAGCCACAGATCCTGCGTTGCAGATTCCGGTAGCCGGCTGGCTTCCAAAGGTTGGAGAACTGGTTCGAGAGAAGGTTGAAAACAAGAAAGAATTCGGCCCCTCTTTTCGTGCACCGGTTCCAGTTCTGGGCTTGAAGGGAACACGTACAGTCATTTTACCACCGCTTCCTGGTCGCAAGGAGAACAGATACATCTCAGTGGAAAATGTCAAGCTACAGCGCCTGGCCGATCCTGAATAGTGTCACACCAGCGGTCTCTTGTCCTGCCATTTATCGGACATATGTTCGTGGCCCATCTACACGAACGGTCGCTGATGCTGTAATTGAGATGGTTGATTTGCCTGAATCCTCTCCTTTGCCTGAAACTATAATTGTTCCCCAACTCTCCACCAACATCGACGAGGACGAGTATACCTATCCTGCATCTGAATCGGTGGCGCATCAACCAACAACGCCACTTGGCCCGACTCGTTATTCCTTTGATTCGGATTCCACCTCTTCAAAAGTCCCATCCAAGTTCAGTATTTTTGTATCCTGGTTTAGAGACAATTTTTTGATTCCACCCTGGACATACATCTGGTTGGTACTTTTCTTGATTTTTTGTTCATGTCCATTGGCTTTGTCACAGTGTTTTTTCTACTAATCAATGGTCACTATTTACCTGAACGCTCTGCTGTAGACTATGTTTCTGGAACTTTGGCTCCTCATTCCTCGTCTCACATCATGAAGCGTGACCACACATTTGTGAACATTTCAGCTTTTCCAGTTGCTGATGGCATCGTATGGGATGCAGTGAACTATCAAATCCATGGTCCGACGGAAATTATTAATGTACCTAATGTCCTTCGTGTTTCAATGGGTGATGTAGTAAAAAATAACATTCATTCTGATGATTGGGATGTGCATGCCGTTGAAGCATTGTTTGCCGATTTAAAATATTATGCATCTTTTAATGCTGAAGATTTATATATGAATTCTGCGAATTATGCCGATTTGTATTGTTACCAACATTGGGGTAATCATTTTCTCCATAAGCCAAGTGCCCTGCGTAGTTCTGTTAACTACACCCAATGGGAACATTGTCCAAACCCCTTGCCAGGTAGCTCACAAACTCTTCGAAATAAGTTTACCTATTTTACTGATTTTAATCGGTCTAACCCCGCATCCTATTATTTTAAACTAAATACCACGTCAACTCAGAAAGTTATGTTAACACACACCAAATTGCTTTATTCGGGTTCCTTTTTAAGTGCCCTAGCAGTGGGTGGTTATGAGTACTGGGAGAATACAGTAGATTTGAAATCAATTTGGGGCTCCAAGCCATGGCAGGTACAAGGAACCGAGGCATTGCACCGTGCTTGCCTTATCCCTACCCAAATTATGTTCCTAAATGATTCTATTTATCAGACTACGTGTTGGGGCTTAGCTACCACTAAACAATTAAACACGCCCTCGATTCCATCCCTGTCGAGTTTTCCCAATGATAGCTCACGTCTTAACCTGTCCCTGGCGACCCTACAGGCTCTGTTACAGAATAATTTGTTTAATGTTTCCGGAATCGATCTGTCACCCTGGTTGGTATGGCCTATATCATCTAATGCATGCCAAATGCGTTTTCACGACTCAGGTACTGGCTACACACAGGATAGGCCTGATCCGAGATTTACTGCTTCCCGTACTGTCACTACATATTCTGTTGGTAAATTATGCAAACAATGGCTACAACATTCGTCCCTTGATTCTGTTAAACAACATTTGTCCCTCCTTTCAGGCACTATTGATCTGTCCGACTTTGTTTTGGGACCTCGTGGTCCCCGACCTAAGAGATTCATTTATGAAACGTATAATGAACTCTGGAAGCTGTCACAAATTGAAGCTGCTTCCCGTCTTCGGGAAATAGATCACGCAAATTGGGAAAAGGTGCTTGCTGTTGTTGACAATAGTATTAATACCCTGTCTTCTCGCATTTATACTTTAGAGAATATTGTGTCCTCTGTTGTTGATATTGTACAAGATGATGTTTCTGTGTTATATCATGGTCAGAATCAATTGCGTTCAGTTATGCAGTTTGCATGGACTTTACAAACGCTCAAGTTAGGTAAAGTTCCTTGGCATTTTCTGAACACCTCTGCCTTGTTTCTACCTTTTAATTTAACCGACAAACAGCAATTCATGTCCATGAAAGATGCAACTTACACCTTATTACATATCGAAAAGATGGATCCTTTGCCGTTCTCTGTTGCAGAACTCGATTCTGCTGTGTGGCTAGTTCATGGGGTTATCGCTTTACCTTTTTCCTTGTTTGAATTTGACTCGTGCATGAAACATTATCCTGTGGGCCGTTACCAGCCCTTGGGCAGTGCTTTCCTGCATGAACTCTGGTCCTTGCCTTTCATGTATAAATGCCTTCGGGACGGCAAGGAAGTTTTTCTCACGGGGAGTCCTGCGACTCGACTATGGGTCATTCGCTTATTTGTAAACACATTAAATTGCATGGCTCATGTAGCGTTTCCGCTCCTAATCTTGCTTGTGTGCTGAAAGGTATTCCTGCTCCTGTTATTTCTCCTACTTTCACTCTCCTTTCCAATGGTAGTTATTTACTTTTAAATAACGAAAACTGTTGTGGCCTGCAGGCTGGCATTCCTTACATTGTAACAGTTTCGCACAGGGTTGTCTGCTGCAAAAATGTGCTTTTTCCTCCCCCTCATGGCAAGGTTGATATCTCTATTTGGCCTTCCATCCCTACCATGGAGGCAGATTTCAATAGACTGAGCAGAATAAAGGCACTATTATTGAACGAGGAAGTTATGCTCACGTCCGCCCGGGAGACATTCATTCTCCAGGTGGCGAGTACCCACAGTGAAATACAGGCCCTTTTGAACACTAATCTCCCCCAACATTTTGGGGAGTTAATTCATCGTATTTTTAACGCATCTAACACTGAGGGTCTGGTACACTTTTTTAAGGTCGTGGGGTCTGGTTTGGTGTCCTCCTTCCAAACTATTTTTGGTGTCATCCCGGCATTTATTCATTCTATTTTTTCCAGCGTCTTTGGCGGTTTCCCGTTGATCATCGCTTTGGCGGCTGGTGTCCTGCTATTAATTTGTTTTCTGCGCAATGGCTGCTCCCCGATGGGACCTGCTCGATCTGGACCGCCTCCAGCTGCTCCGTGAGCGCCTTTTGGCTGGTTTTGGTGTCTTGCCATTGGCGACACTGAGTGTGTCATATACTCTTTCTTTTCGCTTTGCGTATTTCACTTGCGTGCAACCTGTGATGACTTGTGTCCGCTGTCCTTTCACCTGGACTTTGGATTATTGCCTCTCCAATTCGTCATTGTCTGTTCCGGATTTTGTTCAGTTGATGGGTCCCTTAGAGGCCCATGAGCAGGACTGTTCCGTTGCCGGCTGTATGGCGCGTGCGGCTGCACTGGGGATTTTGGCGCAATGGGATATCTGGGCGGCTGCCCAGGATCTCCTACATCAAAGCTATTTCGTTTATCACGCAAGTTGTCCCGCATTGCTTTTGGATGCTCCCTCTGTTGAGGAGCATTCCTGCTCTTTTGATCTCATGGATTGGATGGCATCTATGTTTTTTGACGATTCCAATGATGTCCTCTTGGAGGGTATGGCTTTTTTCTGCACTTACACTTTCATGGATTGACTTGTCCTCCGCCGTTTGGGCGCTCCCTGTGCTCTACTGGATTTTTTTTGGCCCTCTGTCCTGGCCGCCGGACTGTCCAGGGGAGGGTGTCTTGTGGTTTGTTGCCTGCCTTGTTATGTTGGCCTAGGCCTAGCTGCCATGCTGCTTTTCTTTGCGCACGTTACATTGAGCCAGGGCTCCCTCGCCCTTTGCTCTTGCTAAGTTCTTTTGCGCTGTCTGCATTTTCTGTCTTTCACCTTTTCTCTTGTTCGATTTGGGCTCAGACTGCACAACATGTACAAGGTCACATAACAATGTATTTCGGTTCTTCCTGATATGGCCAGTCTCGCGCACCCAGACATAACATTAGGCGCAAATGCCATGAAACTTGGTGTGCCTTTAATACTGCAGTTTTACTGGCGCTTAACACACTTGGAGGAATCCTTTCCAGGGAGAAGAGCTGTGATTGTCTGCCGATGTAGTTCTGCATCTAGAGACCGAGGTATGAGGGTTCGCTAGTCAAAGCCCAGAGGTCTTCTATTTTTATAATAAACTATCTTACTGCACGGGGAGGGTGGTAATGTTATTTAGACATTTATCCACTGAGTTATGAAATGCTTTCCCGTTTGTATTCTATGGAACTGTAACCATGCTGCTTATATTATTCATATGCATTATGCTATTAGTGCTGACACGTGTACTGTACCTTAGAGCACGTAAGTTGAAATAAATATTTTAATCTAACCTGTGTCTCTTCATACGCGCATTGTGGACAAGTACGAGTGAGTGACGAAAGAGTGTTCTTGCTTCTGCGAGTCCTGAGATAAAGATACCGTGTTCTGGGTTGTCCAAACATTGGTGCTTTGGTACTAATGGGATGCTAAGCTAGTTGGGTTGGGGTTTTGGGTGCTACGGTATATGGTAGGCAAACCACTGTATTCCGGGGTCCTATTATCCTGTGCATAGCTCTGTGTATGTGCAGAAACCCTATGACACCAGGAAAGGCAGGACACACCTTATCCCCCTTGTGAGTGTCTCCATTCAATGCATATCCCTAGCTCCTGCCAATCTAAACCAAACGTTGAATGCACAACCAGGCAGGGAACAAAGAGTCATAAGCACACATAAATGCCCACTTCTAAAAGTGGCATTTCTAAAATAGTAATAACAAATCCGTTTTCACCAATAAGCAGGATTTATCACTACTATTCCAAACATACCAAACATGGCCACGCTACCCCTTTCATATCAGAAATTACCACTGAAACACATATCAGGGAATTCCCAATGCAAACCTGTGAGAGGAGCAGCCTCACAGCAGTGAGAAACCAAATAGTCTGTTTGTCACCACCAGGACATGCCACACAACAAAGGCACATGTCCAACTTTTTATCTACACAGCACCCTGTCCATTGAGGCTACCTAGGGCCTACCTTAGGAGAGACCTATATGTAGTAAAAGGGGAGTTTCAGACTTGGCAACCACTTTAAATGCCACATCACTGTGGCAGTAAACTGTGCACGCAGCCCCTGCAGTGGCAGAGGCCTGAGACAGGTTTGAAAAGCTACTTCTGTGGGTGGCGCAAGCAGCGATACAGGCCCACTAGTAGCATTTAATTTAAAGGCCCTGGGTATATACAATACCACTGTACAAGGGACTTACAGGTAAATTAAATATGCAAAACTGGTGTAGACCAATCTTACCAAGTTTAAAGGAGAGAGCACATGCACTTTGGCACTGATCAGCAGTGGTAAAGTGCCAAGAGTCATAAAACCAACAAAAGCAGGTCAGAAAAAATACAGAGGGAATGCAAAAATGTTGGGATAACCTTGCAAAAATGGCCAGGTCCAACATAGACTATTATGGATATTGTGCTGGCTTTTTCATCTGTGAATATGTACACATGAACAATATAGTACCTATCTTGTTACTGCAGATGTAGAATTACTCATTTGAATAATTTCAGTCATTAAAGAAATATGTTAGTAATTAATATGGGTTGTGACTTAACAACTCTGTAAAGAGGTGGTGTTTCTTTCACAGTGTCTTTAGTGAAATAGTGAGGATTTCCCAAACGTAATGAGTTTCACATCAATTAGTAAGTATTTAATATAATTTGTAAGCTGTCCCTGTGTGAGAATTAATCACAATAGTATTCTTATTCAGACAGTCATTGCTCTACATGATTCCAATTAATTTTAGGCTTTAATTGAGATGATTTTTAAGTGCCTTTTGTAAATAAATCACACTATTATTATTGTATTTTACAGCCTTGATAAAGTGAGGTAAACAGTGAAACACATGTTGGCTGATAATATGAACTGTGGCTCATAATATGAACTGTGGCATGGACATGTAAATCAGTTGTGATTTAACTGATAATGTAAAAAACTCAGGAAGTTGCTTGGACTTTTTCATCTAAGTGAATTCATCTGTTAAAAGACATGAGAATGTAATTTGATTTTACTTATGAAATATAATGATTACATATTGAGGGGCATATTTACTAAAAGTTCACGCAAAGTTGCTGCCATGCGTTTCTATTAAGATATGGTGCTTGAAGAGCGCTATATCTATTAAGACATGGCACTCTTCAGCTCTCTACTTGTGCTTGCGCACTTGGCACCCTTGCACCATGCTGCATGTGTGCCTGCATTACAGGCAGGATTATTTTTGTGGAGGAACAAAAACAATCCTAAGAGGCAATCTGCTTTTTCTATGAAAAATGTAGAATGCACCACGCATAGAAAGAGGAAGCAGTGAGGAAAATAAACATATACCTCCTCCATATGCCTCTCTGTGGTAGGCACACAATTTTGGGGAAATCCCAGCACCACTACTCTTAGTAAATCTTGGACTGCATAACATTTCTTGGGTGTATGCATGGGTACGCTCATTCTCCACCCACAGAAAGTCTTCCACAATGAAATGTAAAGCAACACAGTGCAAATTGCCCCTTGCGTTGCTTTGTAAATCCCATTAAGAACTTGCTTTGCCTTGTGACGACTTTCGTCACGCAAGGACAAGGCACATTTTTAATAAATCTGGGCATAGTTTGCTCTCCCACGTTATAAAATTCTAATAAACATTTTCTCAAGAGGGTATCTGACTTTTAGAGGGTGGCAGCAGAGCAGTAGCAGCATTCACAACCAAACCCACTTTTAATTTTATATTTAGATTTTAAGGTATGCCATACAGAAACAAAAATATCAATATCTTTTGTTAGGTCTCGCCTACCAGCTGTCTGCTTGCGAAAAGGCCAATTGTTAGCTTAAAGTGGGCTTAGAGCGCAATCATTGCTTACCATTGGTTAGCTACTTTTTTTTTGGTTAAGCTCTCCAGGAGAGTGCATGTGATTTCCAGCTGGCTCCTTCATGTATTTCTCTTTTCCCCCTTCCATGTCATGCTCCGTCAATGCCTGTGTCATTTTCCCCAACCTCTTCTATGTTGCTTTTCCCACCACCCACCTTGCTTTCTCACTGTGTGTTTCTCCTTTGACTGCTGCATTCCACTGTCACTCACCAGCTCTTCTTCAAGTTCTGCTTCCCCTCCCGCTCACTCCCCATTGCTGCTGCCCAACTCCAATTGCTGCCACTCTACCACCTGCTGTCCCTCCCCCCACCACCTATTTATTGTTATTTATTTATTGTCGACCACGGCGCAAATTGTCCCCGCCCAGAAGGCTTAAAAAGTCTTTTGCATTATTTCTATTTCATTTTTTTAACTATCTGATTGTTGGAAATTACCATTTTCTGTGTGGAATTTCTCCAGATTATTGCTTTTTGATGATTAACCTGTTCCTGTTGGTCATCTATGCTTACTTTACTACTTTACTCCTGCTAACTAGTGATAAAGTGCTTGTGTTCTCCCTTTAAACATGGTAAAATTGCCATATTCCCAATTGGTACATTTAATTAACTTATAAATCCCTAGTTAATGGTACTGCATGTATCGAGGCCCTGTAATTGAAATGCTACTAGTGAGCTGCAGCACTCATTGTGCCACCTGCTAAAGTATGGCTATAAAACATGTCTCCTGGCCTGCCCTTGCAACCTAGGTGTTCAGTTTCAAACTGTCATTTCAGCCTATCACAATAATTACTCCAAAATTAACTTTTGTCACGCGTAAACCTTCCTTTATATTACCGACAAGTACCCCTGAAGTAGGCCCTAAATGCCCATAGCAAAGGTTGTATGGTATTTAAAAGGTAGATGATGCCTATTCAGGGCCACTGAAATTATGCAGCAGAGGAGGACCAAATTATGCAGGAGGGTTGACTAAAGTATGTGCAAGAAAAGGCAACTTATGAGGCATAATGCTGCACATTTTGTGATCTTACTTTATTTTTCTTTACATTTTTTCCCCTGGTAACAGTTTCTGGGAGAATACTTCACTTTATTAGTACCAATGTAACACCAAAAACAGCAATAAACAACTGAAAGATAACCAGTCAACCTTAGCAAAAAGCCTTCTGGCTTGCAGGAACCCAACTTGAAATATTTTTTGAATCTTTGGATCTGTTGGAGCTAGAAACCACCTGTTTTTTTTGTTAAATCTTGCAATTTATGCTGCAGCTGAAGGATTATGTGGCAAATTCAGCAAATTCATAACTAAGCAAAAATCGCTGCGGCTGCAGAATTGCATAATTCCAGTGGCCCTGTGCATATTTAATGCTTTACATGTCCTGCCAGTGAAAAACCTTTAAAGTCATTTTTCACTGTGGTAAGGCTGGCTCTCCCACAGAAAAACACTGGGTTACACTATAACAACTTATAGTGATTGATTAAAGGCCGGGAGCTGCTCGAAAAATGATTCAACTACTAATTTTAAATTTTATTGTATAACCCAGCTTAATGGTCAAGTCAGATTTTATTTTGCTATTTTAGAAATGTCATATTTAGAAAGTTGCCGTTTTGATTCCTAAGCCAATTGGGAGTTTCTGCCTGTGTCCATTATGACCTGATTGCTGACGGCTCCCCTGTGAGATGCTCATTGCTCCCAGACAGTGGACAAAGGGCTTGGGTGCGAAGAGGTGTTTTTTTTACTTGAGCACGGAGGCTGTGCCCAGCCTCTGCCTGAGCTTCAAAGGATACCCACCCTGACACTGGCAGATGTAGCTCACGACTAAGCCTGCCTCTCTTTTGTCTTGCTAGCCATCTTGGTTCCAAACCCAGTGAGAGGAAGTTGCCACAGAACTGGTTTGGAGTGACCACAAGGGAGGTTTTGTCCATTTGCATAGCCACGCCTTTGGGTAGGCACAGGAAGTTTTGACCAGAGGAAAAAGCATTCTACCATGTTGGGTTTAAGGAAAGAGGGGTACTATGGGGTAGCTTACAGTGAAACACACAGGAAATGCTGCACAAGTGAGTAAGGTCACCCCTGGGAAATTTAACCCCATTGTTCTAACATCTGTCATTTTGCCTTCCATGGTCAGGATAATGAGCATTACTTCAGGATTTGCCTTATATGTGCAGTGATGGTGGTTCTATAATGTGTGCAACCTATAAGTATTCACTTGATTGCACTAACATGGGATCTATGTGATGTCATGATCATGACAATCGCCTGGTTGGCGAAGTGATTTATGTGATTGTGGTCTAACGTGTTTTATGTATAATACAAAGGATATTTTTATATAACCTTGCATGGAGCCTCTTTTTGTGATGTGCCTAGTGTGTCACTGGTGTGTGTGGAGCAAATGCTTTATACATTGCCTCTGCGATAAGCCTGACTGCTGTGCCAAGCTACCAAGGGGGTGAGCAGGAGTTATCTTGGGTGTGTAACTCCCTAGAACTGACTAGAGTGGTGGGTTCTGCCTGGCTTAGGTGCATAACATAGCCAACCATAACCCCCATTTCTAACAGTCCACCATTAGAAAACTTGGCACTTTCCGAAGTCACATCTGAGGAATAAATAATCACAATGAGAAGAGAGGAGGAACTGAAAGTACCATTTCTTGTTAGGATATTACTGGGTAACTTAGATTGCTTATGGGTTATGGAATATTAAGTAAATTCGCTGACACAATGTCTGAATGCTAAACTAAAAAGATTACTTATTAGTACCTAAGATAAATAAAGCTTCAATAATTAGGACCATTCTTGCCCAGTGCTATATTTTATCTTAGGCTGCAGCCATAATGACTGTAATGCCTACAGATTCATATCATGAATTAAATAAACTCAAGCTGTAATATATAATATCAATTTATCATTGATTCCAAATTTATTTTGAAGATTGTTTAGTCCCATTCACTAAGAAATAGGGTAATCATCCCTACACCAAAATGGGCAGAGTAGTCGTTTTAAAAACGACATCATAAGTCTCTATACCGAAGGAATTAAAGTGAGAAAACAAATAGTCACATACTTTAACTAGTTTTGATGTTTAAGTCTATTAATATTATGTCTGGACAAAATTTTTATTATGCTGGCATAATTTTCATATTCTTAGGAATTCCTTGCTTTGATTTTTACACAAAATTCCTGAAATTATGCCAAGTTGCGTAATTATGCTCCATCGCGGTAACAGCATTCGCAGTAAGAATTTACCAAACATGCGCAGAAAGAACAGAACATGAGTAGCTGTTATATGAGGTGCTTTTATTTTTGCATTCTTTTTTAGAGGGAAATTCATCTTTGCATCAAATATTGATGTGAGGACCGATTTCACACTACAATATACCACTAAATGATGGATTAGATTTTATATAATTATGCCAAATTTAATGTAATTTTGCCAAACCTTTGTGTAATTACGTAAAAACAAATTATGTGAATTTCGGAGAGCCATAATTAATATGCAATCTAAATGTGATAAATTATAAGCAGCAGTCGCCCGTCCATAAGGTCGGAGGGGCTATGCCCCCGAACCTTTTGGAAATAAAGAGTGTCTGTCGGGCGGAGCAAATGTCAGCCTGACTGACACTTTTTATATTCAGGTCAGGCAGCCAGGAACTAGACATGCCCTAAATGTGCAGGTATCTGGTTGCCTGAGCTGAACTTTGCAGGGCTGAGGAAGTCACAGCTTCTGTAGGCATGACCTCCTCTGCTCGGAAAAGGTCCTTGAGGCCCTCCCCCTCGTACCTGGGCACTTCAGTTTTAAGCCCTGAAGTGCCCAGGGCCGAATGTCTATCACTGACACCACGTCACAGAGTGGCGTGGGGTCAGTAGTCTCATTGACCCCATCCCTCTCTGTGATGAGGTAGGGACTGTTGCCTACCCTCATTGGCTGATCTGAAGTCAGCCAATGAGGGGAGGCCAGCAGTCCCAACCCTCTTGGCACCTCCAAAGCTTTCTTCCTAGAGAGCTGCAGCAGGTAAGTGTTGCATTTTATTTGGCTGGTGCATGATTGTATGTATTTGTGAATGAGTGTTGTGGATGGGTGTGTGTGAACGTGTCTGCATGTAAATGCATGGGTGTAAGTGAGTGGGCATGTGTGTGTGTGTTTGTGTCCCCCTAAACCCTCTAAGCTGTACTTACCTGCTGCCACTTATTATAAGCTAATTACTAGGAAAGATGGGGATGAAAAAGGAAGAGGCAGGCTTATCTTACTATTATTATTATCAATTTGTAAAGCGCAGTGTTCACCTAGCAGGCATCTTGGCGCTATCAAAACAACCAGTTGACTCAGGGAGCGAACCATTCTTAGTATTTCACTGACAGGAGAATGGTAAGCTATCTTATTTTTTTATGAAAGTGCCACGTTTTAGGTTCTTCATAAAGCTCAACAGATTTCCATTTGCTCTGTGGGAGTTTGGCAGTCTGTTCCATAATTGTGCAGCCTTGACTTGGAAAGATATCCCGCCTAACCTAGTTTTCTTAAACTTAGGCACACAGACCAAGTTTGCTGATGATGACCTTAGAGTCCTCAAAGGTTTGTAGTTACTGAATTTATTTTGGAAGAGCCTAGGTCCTGTTTCATTTATCGCTTAATGGACTATACACATGGCTTTGAAGATACTTCTTTCTCTGATTGGGAGCCAATGAAGCTCTTTTAAGATACCTGATGCGGAGTGAAATCTCGATTTGTTAAGTGCTAATTTAGCAGCCATCACTTGTATCCTGTGAAATCTTTTCGGCAGATAATCTGGAACTCCCAGCAAAAGGGCGTTACAATAATCAATTCTGCTTAATATTGTACTCTGCACTACCATTTAACTTGCTGGCTATGGAAGCAGAAGAACAATTCCTTCCAACTTTTTTAATTTAG
Source organism: Calotriton arnoldi (assembly GCA_963921515.1). Taxonomy (NCBI): domain Eukaryota; kingdom Metazoa; phylum Chordata; class Amphibia; order Caudata; family Salamandridae; genus Calotriton; species Calotriton arnoldi. The sequence continues at coordinate 640,681 of CAWUFW010007371.1, read as the reverse complement.
CCCATACCCTTCCCTGTACCCTATCCCTAGCAGTTTTTATTTTGACCTTTGAGTTGAGCCTAACTAGTTTGAAAGTGAATAGTAGATGATCAGACCAGCTAACTGGGGTCATGTGCCCGACTACCACCATAACTGGAGGTGCTAGTATCAGATCAAGCGAATGCCCTCCTTGATGTGTGGCACTCTTGACCTGTTGTTCCAAACCTATCATTTCACAAGACATTAACAAGTCAATGCTTTGATTCTATTAACTATCTTCTGCCCGGATGTTAAAATCACCTAATACCAGAAGATTTGAGTGGGACAGGACCCGATTTGAGACCAATTTCAGGAATGGTTGAAAGAATTTTGTAGAGTTCCTGGGGGCCTGCAGCATAAGATGCCTGACAGGGCTATCCCTCCTCTTTCTTTTAGGGAGAAACCTAGCACTTCTGCTCCATGAAGTTCTTCGACTAGGAGTGCCCCAAGTTCCCACTCTCTTTTTAAGATAATTGTTATCCTTCTCCATTTTTTGTTGGCTCTGGGTTGATGTATTACTTTATACCCTGGTGGGAAAGTGAAACCCAAGTCTATCTCTGTGTCCTTAGGAATCCAGGTCTCTGTAAAGTACAGCAAATCCCATTCTTTGTACTCTAACAAAATGTTTAGTTCTTGTACATGCTTTTCCAACTAGCGTGCATTAATGAGCCCACATTTAAGGGCCTTAGCATCTGATCAGCCCTCCACAGTTTTATCCTTAGGGGAGTTCTGGTGCCCACCTCTCTTTTCCTGATATAGTGGCCTATCTCTTTCCTTGGTAACATATGGCTTTAACTCCAAAAGTTTCTAACCAGAATACATTATTCTTGGGGTTTGTTGCTGTCTTTCTGGCCCAAAACTGGCAGTATGGCTGGCACTGGCTGCTTCCAGGATGCTGACGGGCACAGACGGACTTGCCATTGGCACGTCTCCGCGGTTGAGCCAGGTTGCTGCTTATGTAGCCTATTCCTCCCTCCGAACAAAACAAACTAGACCGCTCACTTTGTACATGCCGAAAATGGCGGCCGTCAAGCGGTTTTATCAAAAACAGAAAGGCAATGATAAATTGTGCCAAAAACACTCTGCGAGGTAATTTGTATTCAATAAATGCTTTTCACCTTTTTAGCACAATTCCCCCGGTAATTCTGTGCAGCTTAGTAAATAAAAATTTTAGCGGTCAATTATATTCCATAAATGCTTTCCACTTTTTAAAATAATTCCCCCTTTAAGAAACAATTCCCCCAGTACTTCTGTTAAAAATAGCAAGTTAAAAGCCTTATCGTTTCTGGTGATAGCCAGAATATGATGGGTACTAGTAATGATTGAGAAAGCTACCACTATCTAACAGTAGTGTTAACTACTGATAAATTACAGTGTTGCTCAAGATAATTCTCTTGTAAGTAAATGAGTAGACTACCTCAAGGGTAAAAAGGGAATACAAGGAAGGAATGGAAAAAAAGTATTTTTTAAAATAAAAAACCCATTGCGGCACTTTACAAAACTAAACAAATACATCTATCGACTCTTTTCCACTTTTTAAAAAGTGTGTCCATCCCTTTCAACTGAAAAGACACGGTTTGATTTACCCAGGATGTTCGAATTAGATCCAAAGTAGCTCTGTAATAAAAGAGAACACCAGCGACGGCTATAGTCAGTTGCATATTGAAAGTAAGGCAATTTTCTGTAATGGGTGCATTTTTTGCAAAGGTCACCAAGGTAAAAAGAGGTGGTGGGGCGCCCAACTTCCTTAGTGGGCAAACTGCTCAAACTCGCTGCATCATTCCCTCCTCCAATATCTGTGCACCCTGATCAACTCTCTGGGGCATATGTACAAGAAATGGCGATAACTATCGCTAACTCTAGTTAGCGGAAGTTTTTCTATCGCCGTGTACCGCGGAAAACTATCGCCTTGTTAGCGACATATGTACAAGACGTCGCTACATGGCGATAGCTTCAGGGATCAGCGGTGAAAACTGCTGCTAACATTAGCGTGATGGCGATAAGAATTCCGGCGTTAGCGGGCGAAAACCAACGAAAGGCCCATTAGCGGCAAAAAAACGCACGTTAGTCAGCCCAACGTGAGTTTTTTTTGCCTCTAATGGAAAAAATAGCCTATCAGTCGACCTCCAATAGAGAATAGGCAAAAAAAACAATGAAATGCAGAATGGAGCAGCCAGGGCCAAGTGCAGCACACATCAACAACCCCAGGGCCGGACTGGGAACAGAAACCGGCCCTGGCAAACTGCTCAGCCGCCCCCCCCCCCCATGGGTGATGGGGAGTGCAGCCGAGCAGTTTGGAGGGCCGGTTTCGGCCGATTTTATTACTGGGGGCCGATATTGCCAACCCCCGGTAACAAAACCGGCCCCCCAGGAGCCCAAAACCGGCCCCCACCCTAGCGGCCTACCGGGGAAACGCCCGGTGCCCGCTACGGCCAGTCCGGCCCTGAACAACCCCCTCAAGCCACCCAACATCCAGGATGACCAGGATGAGAGCCTTTATGCCTCGCTGGACCAGCATCTGGAGCCTGGATACCTCACTGGACCTGCGTCTGGAGCCTGGATGCCTCTCTGGACCTGCGTTTGGAGCCTGGAGTGGGATGCGGAGGAGCTTTGGAGTCGATGAGCCGTGGCGGTAGACATTGAGGCGCGGCGATCGCCCGTACCTGGTGGTGAAGTCTGGTCGGTCGCATGGAGACACGTTGCTGACCTGTGTGAGAAGACCGCCTTGCGCCCCTTGGAGCTGTGAATGGTAGAGGCACTCCTGCACACCAACGTAGGGAGGTCTGCATCACATACTACGATCCACCACTACACCGGGGTGCTCAGAGAGGATTACCAACGGTGGGCGGCACCTCTCTGCATCACAGGCCGGATGAGGTTGCACTGGCCGGACGCTGTGGAGGGTGAGGTCCCTGAGCTGTGCCAAACTTGTGTTGCGGGAGCGCTGCAAGTTCACGCCTAAGGGGGCCCTGCTGCATCAACTGCATCGGGAGGTTCACCAGCGGACTTGGCAGCGACTGCTGTACCCACGCTTGTGAAATCCCACCTGGTTGAGGCTCCTGCTGGGTGAGTCACAGATTTGGAGAGAGTTTAGCGGATTGCGCCACGGTGTCAATGTCCAGGTAAGGAGAAGGTGGACACGTAGCGGAGGAGGCCAGGGGGTCGAGTCGCCCAAGCCTAGCACCAGTAGATGACGCACCCCCAGTGTCGGCTCATCCGCCATGGTGGAAAAGCGTTGCCCCACTGCTTCCAAGCAGTGCAAGAAGAGGAACAATCATCACATGATGATAACTTCCTGATGTTATGGTGCCATGTTTCCATTGCGGGCTGGAGGGTGGAGCAGGGCAGGGGCGGAGTGGCATGCCCACTCAAGTGCGCAGTGACTGTTTGGTCGGCCCGCTCAGGCCGCACAAAGCAGTCTGCGCACTGTCCTGTTCGCAATGCAGGCTGCATTACAGCCTGCATGGAGAACATGCCCACACCTCCTGCCCCTGGCTGAACGCCTCGTCCCGGCGCCAATGACCAATCCCAATGCCGCATTGCAGCGTTGTGATTGGCTTAGGGAGGGAGCCTGGCTGCCTATTTCCTGTTCCTGGAAGCAGACTCTGGAAAGCAGAAGCAACGAAGACACGGGACCCGGCTGCGAGGTAAGATTTCTCTCATGTATATATTTACAACACCCGCTCACACACACACCCCCGCGTCCACGCCCCATCCAGTGTTGTTTCCGGCGTTTCCCACCTCCCAGCTGTCCAGTCCCCCCTGCAGCACTTCTCAATGGCGGCCGCTGTGCGGCCATGCACAGCGGGCGTACCACTGATGTGCCAAAGGTATATATGGAGTTACGACGCATACCATCATATCGCATTCCATTACAATGCATAGTAATACTAGGCATATTGCAACAGTAGGGAAGGTGTTGGATTGCGGAGATGTAAACAATACTATTCCCACTTCAGTGAGTGCAACCCTAAAACTGACCCTTGCACCCCAAAGCAAACCCTGAACCCTAAAATTCATCTTTGAGCCCCCAAAACACACCCTAAAAATCATATTTGACCCAAATGCACACCCCAATTTTCATATTTGACCCCAAATGCACACCCCAATTTTCAAATATTACCCCATAATATACCCCACATTTCATCTCCAACACCCAAAACCCATACCCACCTAAAAATTAAAAAGACCCCATTACTGACCTCACAATGCGTTGTAATGGAATGCGATGTAAAGGCACCTGCGTTGTTGGATTTGCGTTGTAAAGGCGTTACGAAGTAATGCCTGCATTGTAATGGACGTCTCCCATGCCAAAGGCAAGCCATAGGCAAGCCCGTCTGCGTCCGTCTGCCCCTGGACCGCGCTCAGCACCAAGGAGCCTTCCTCTCGGACACTCCACCCCTACGGCGCCAGCACCCTCCTCGCTATCAACCCTGGATGCCACATCGCCTGCCAGGACCAACATCTGCTCCGGACCGGACATCGCCATCGCCATCACTGACTGCTACTAAATCACCCGCAAGTACCACCCCGACCGTCCAGGAGGAGGCATTGCCATCACCTACAGAAGCACACTCCGACTAACCATGCACTCTAATGACCCAACTGTGACCATGGAACACCTTAACTTCCCGATCAGGACCAACCCCAACCCCATCCTCTGCGGCACCTTCATCTGCAGGCCCCCCGGGCCTTGGACACCCATTCTCAAATACCATTGTAGACCTCATTGGACACCAGGCTCTCCCATCCACTGATGACATCCTACTCGGCGAACTCAAGTTCCACCTGGACAACCCCAGTGACCAGAACACCACCCCCTCCTGGGGTAGCTCCCAAACATCACTCAAGCAGCTAGTCACTGCAGCAAGCCACATAGCAGGACACACGGTCGAGCACGTCTCCTCCGCCAGCGGGACCTTCAACTACAGCCACACCACCGGACTCTCCTGGACCGACCATCATTGTATACATCACATCTTCACCATGCCCACCGTACACAACCGCCATCATCGCCCCCCCTCGCAGCTGGATCAAGGCCACCGAAGTACGTCTTGTCAACTCCCTCAGCACCACCACTCCGCCAACGCTCACAGACGATGACACCGCAGCGCGCAACTGCCACCGATGGATCTCCAACTGCGCCGACACCCGGGCACCCCTCAAGAACGGCACTGCGTCAGTACCTTAAGCCTGCCTGATGGCAGGCGTAAGGGTGACGCAGTGCCACAGGGATAGGCTGGCCCCATGCATTGCTGGAGTTGTGTCATGGTTGTGACACGACTGCAGCAATGCGTGACTTTAGCGCAGACAGATACGTCAGGATTCCAGACGTATCTGTCATAACTTGCGTCATGGAGCGCTGTCCAGTGAATACAGCGCATCCATGGTGTCGCAAGAAGGGGGTAGTGAAAAGTGTTGCAACGCTGTCTTGCCGCAGCGCTGCAACACTTTTCATGAGTGAGGCCCAGGAATGCGCACTATCTTATTGATGGTGCGCAGTCCTGCCCTGTAGTTTTGTCGCAGGGCAGCGCAGCAACATTGCTTGCAGCGCAGTCCAACAACAAAACCTGCTGAAATGAGGCACCAAGTGTTATCTCCATTTTTAAGACCAGCTATTTTCTGGTCTTAAAAAACTGCTTCTAACTGCAGTTAGAGGCAGTTTTTTTGGTCCTCCAAACTTAAAGAATCCCCTTGTAAATATCGTGAAGTGGGGTTAGCGACAGTTTTTGCACGGGAACGCCTCCCTTGCATGTCATTATCGCTAACAGAAGTGGCGATCTTTATAATGGACGTTATCGCCAGAAAACTGCCGCTAACAGAGGTTAGCGACAGCTTGTACATATGGCGATAAAAATATCGCTGCAAAACATGCGGAAAAGTGCCGCTAACGCGACGTTAACTCCTTGTACATATGCCCCTCTGTCTCACGTCTCTCACATGCTTCATCCCTTTCATCTTCCCTGCCTTAAATCTATTTTCCTCATTCGGCCTTTTCTTTTATCCCTCCTTATTCTCTCTTCCTCTCGCCTGCCTTTTTCTCTAGGGATATGTGAAATTCACATAATTAGCTTTTGTGTGATTATGTTACATTTCAGAAAAATTTAATGAAATTATGCGTAGCAAAATGCAAAACCGCATTTAGTGCTATATTTTAGTGTGAAATGCTTCATTTTACCCATTTTCAATGTGAACACACATTTTGCATTAAGAAAAGCACAGAAAAACTTACACTACTTGTTTGCTTCAAATAGTGGGTACTTACATAGTGTGGCATATTTACATTATTTCAGAAAAATTCGCATATAAAGCATAAGGTAAAATGACCAAAATTATGCAAAGAGAACGCCACCATAATGGAAATTTCACCTGTGCCTAAGTTTAACTTCTTTCCCCTCTGCCTCTTATTTCTGGTTCTCCTTCTGAACTTCCTTTTCTGTTTGGCCTGTCTCCCTGTCTCTCTCGTTCTCATCTGTCTGTGTGTCTAATGACTGTCTACCTATGTTCCCAAGTTGTCTCTTTATCACTTTTTTCACACCTCTCTGTTCTCCACTTGTTGTCTTTCCCCTCTCGCTTGTCCGTTACACTTTAACCTCTGCTGTTTTCCTCAATCTAGGTCTCTCTCTCTCTTTCACTCACTCACGCAGTCACGCACACACACACACACACCCCTACTTAGATGGATGTTTGTAACTTTTCTCTGTCACACAGTGGTGTGTTGGTCGGTTCTTCTTATTCGCTCCCTCTGCTCTTTTATTCTCCACTGGTCTTCTCTCCTGTTTCTCACCTTTGACCTCTCACTTTACTCCTCTGGCACAGCTCCTTTCCCACCTATCTCTTTATCTTTTTCTCTTCTCTCTCTGTCGCTTTGCTCTCCAATCTGTCTCTCACTCTCTCACTTATTAAATGTACACCTGACCCTTTATATACTCTATTCTTTTGTTTCTCTCTTCTGCCTGCGATCTCTCTACCTCTCAGTCAGATGTCATTTACTGTCCTGACTCTTTATAGCCTCTCACCCTCTCCTTGCTCCATGGAGTCTAGTATTGTCCTCTCTCCCGTCTCTCTCCACTGTCTCTTTTTCCCCTTCAGGATACTCTCATCTTTCTCCACCTGATGTGGTCAGGTGCCCGAGTTGTCGGAAGGCCCCGGATATATATTGCGACAATAAATCAAAATTGTTGCTAATTCGTTGCTTTCTCCTTCCCGACTGGGACATCGCACATAGCAGGCTGCAGCCAGGCAGGTGCTAGTACGAATTATTATTGGGCCAGATTGTACTGCCACAGGGCAAGTGGGTGAGGGGCTACCACCTGCCGTTGTGAAGGGAGAGGAGAGGAGGAGAGAGGGGTAAAGAGAGAAGCGATGTGGGACATTTGTGGGCAAGACAAAAGATTAAAAGTAGACGGAAAAGCAAGGTGGAAATGAAAGCTGGGGTGGGGGGTATGACGCTCAAAGCAGTGGCGACGAGGATAACAAGTCTGACCTGGATGGAGCAGCGCTCCCAGAGGAGATGAGGCGGGGGCTATCGGCTTGAACTTGGATGGAGGTACTGAGGGAGAGATTGAAGGGTGTCAGGCTCCGAGAGTGAAGGAACAGGCAGGCATGGGGTGGGGGTACTGAGGGAGAGATTGAAGGGTGTCAGGCTGCGAGAGTGAAGGAACAGGCAGGCGTGGGGTGGAGGTACTGAGGGAGAGATTGAAGGGTGTCAGGCTCCGAGAGTGAAGGAACAGGCAGGCATGGGGTGGGGGTACTGAGGGAGAGATTGAAGGGTGTCAGGCTGCGAGAGTGAAGGAACAGGCAGGCATGGGGTGGGTACTGAGGGAGAGATTGAAGGGTGTTGGGCTGCGGGAGGGAAGGAACAGGCAGGCATGGGTGGGGGTACTGAGGGAGAGATTGAAGGGTGTCAGGCTGCGAGAGTGAAGGAACAGGCAGGGGTGGGGTGGAGGTACTGAGGGAGAGATTGAAGGGTGTCAGGCTCCGAGAGTGAAGGAAAAAGGCAGGCATGGGGTGGGGGTACTGAGGGAGAGATTGAAGGGTGTCAGGCTGCGAGAGTGAAGGAACAGGCAGGCATGGGGTGGGTACTGAGGGAGAGATTGAAGGGTGTTGGGCTGCGGGAGGGAAGGAACAGGCAGACTTGGGGTGGGGGTACTGAGGGAGAGATTGAAGGGTGTTGGGCTGCGGGCGGGAAGGAACAGGCAGGCATGGGGTGGGGGTACTGAAGAGATTGAAGGGTGTCAGGCTGCGGGAGGGAAGGAACAGGCAGGCATGGGGTGGGGATACTGAGGGAGAGATTGAAGGGTGTCAGGCTGCGGGAGGGAAGGAACAGGCAGGCATGGGGTGGGGGTACTGAGGGAGAGATTGAAGGGTGTCAGGCTGCAAGAGGGAAGGAACAGGCAGGCATGAGGTAGGGGTACTGAGGGAGAGAATGAAGGGTATCAGGCTGAGGGAGAGAAGGAGCAGTTAGGCATGGGGTATTGAGGGAGAGATTGAAGAGTGTCAGGCTACGGGAGGGAAGGAACAGGTAGACGTGGGGTGGAGGCAGAGGCGCAACTAGAGCCACATTTCGAGGGGGCTAAGAAAAAATTTCGGGGGGTGGGGGCTGACTCTTCCAGCAATAGGCTGAGTGGGGATGCAGGGGCTGTAAAAAGGGGTGAAAAACAACAGAGACTCATTTACAAGCACATGGTCTTTTAAAGACCTGAGAAGTACTCGGGTGCGGCTGTGTGTGTGCCCGGGAAGCTGTCTCAGCCCAGCCCGGGCTGCCACACACGACAGGGTGGGGGGGGGGGCGCATGAAGCCCTTTGAGCACAATGGCCGTTGCGCGCCTGGGTGGAGGTACTGAGGAGAGATTGAAGGGTGCCAGGCTGCAGGACAGGAGGAGGCGGCACGCATGATTTGGGGGTACTGAGGGAGAGATTTAACGGTGCCATGCTGAAGGAGAGGAACAGGCAGGCATGGGGTGGGGGTATTGAGGGAGAGATTTAAGGGCACCAGGCTGCTGGGGGGAAGGAGCAGGCAGGCATGGTGTGCCGGTACTGAGGGAGATATTGAAGGGTGCCAGGCTGCAGGAGAGGAGGAGGCGGTCATGTGGTGGAGGTACTGAGGGGGGATTGAAGGGTGGCAGGCTGCAGGAGAGGAGGACGCAGGCGTGAGTCTGAGATAAGCGGAGGGACAGCCAGAGCCCGCCGCTCATACTAATGATGTAGGAAGGTGCATCATGTCAGCGCAAACGATGGGGGGATTAAGAAGTAATTGATGTGGGAGGAGAGATGATCGATTTGTTAACAAAGAGAGGGAAAGAGATTCGAGATTAGCCGGGAAGCTAAAAGTGCTGCCGTGGGTGGGGGTGGGGGCGTGAGCGGGTGGGGGCTGAAAGTGGTGAGGTGGGCAGAGAGTGGAAAGGGAAGGAGGGTGGACATGAACACACCTAGAGAAATGAAAGAGAAGAGCAGCGTTGCCATGGGGAGGGCTGTTCTAAGGCAGAGACGGATGAGTTGGGAGGCGAGGGGTGTGGAAAGAAAATACAATGAACAGGCTGAGGGCAGGAGAAAACAGACGATGCAGACAGAAAGGGGAAAAAACAGCTGTGAGGAGACACTGAGGAGTAGGGGCATAGGCAGGGCACTGGCACTATGCGATGATTTTGCGGCGGCGGAATTTTTGGCATAATTATGGATTTGCCGCATAATCCATCATCTGCTGCATAATCTGCAGATTGGAACAAAAAATATGTTTCTTGTTCAAACGGTTCAAAAATTACTAAAAATGCACAGCACCTGTTGCCAGGCAGGGTTAGGTCCCATTACAATGTCATTTTTCTGTCGATTATTGCTATATTCGGTTGTTACACTGGTGCTACTGAGGTGCAAACTATGCCCAGACTGTGTTAACAAGTGTTGAAATGACAAAATATTAAGTAATGCTGTCACAAAATGTGCCACATATGCCTCATATTGTCCTTTTGTCATATTGTCCTTTTCTTGCCGCATAATTTAGTCAGCCCTATCGCATGGCATAATCTGGCCCTCTCTGCCGCATAACTCTATTGGCCCTGGGTATAGGGCAACAAAGGTGAGGGTGGAGGGGAGATATGGACGTTGACTATTAAGAGAGGAAGAGAGAAGACACTTTGTCGTGGAAGCAAACTAGGGAAGTTTGGGTGTGAGAACGCCAGGGTGAGTGTAGGATGTAAGAGTTGAGGAATGGGTTTGTGAATGATGTGAGAGAGAGGAAATAGAGACGTTTGCTTACTGCACCTCTACAGGTCCCAAAATGTGAAACTACTTCTACCCCCAACCATGCAAACCTTCTGAACTTTAGAGAGAACTCTCATTCCATTACCAGATGTTCAGCTGGAAAGTATATTTTACCGACTCATGCAATCATACAACCAATCACTCTCTCAGAAACAGTTTCTGCCTCTCAGGATGCATTGCAGAAGGAAATGTTCCACAGACAGAGCGGAATTTCACTTAGTTCTTCAAGAAAAACACTTATCCCCCGTGCACCCATCCTTTCATATCCATCAAATGAGCAACCTGAAAGTGGAGAGACAGCTCAGGGAGGTAAAGGATTGTTGCTGAGATCTTTGGATAGCCGGCAGGTTAAATCTACACATGGGTGACTCCTCCTTTCATCCTTCTACAGTAAATAAGATAAGTAGTCCATCCCATAGGCTTAGCACCTATAGCAGTACATCGATGTGCTCTCACGTACTGCTTAAAAACACAATGACATCATTAATTTGCATATTGCCTCCTTTAAATCACGACATTCATTGGATTGTTCATTTACTCATTCATTGGGGTCACGCCGGCCTTCCTCAGGACTCCACCGGTCCCAGTGAAATAATACTCTCACCTCAGATTGAGATAAGAGGGTGTCTAAAAGCCTTTTTTCCATTTTCGAGGGATTTTCTCAGGATAATAGTGGAATTACGAGTTTCACCCTATTTCGTGTTTGAAATGGCGGTGGGCAAGGAGAGACCCCCTTTAGTCACACTTACTCCAAGGGTGGTGCTCCTCTTTCAAGTGCTCGCCTTCAGCCGCCGTGTAGGTCCTACACGGCAGCAGAAGGCGAGCACTTGAAAGAGGAGCACCACCCTTGGAGTAAGTGTGACTAAAAGGGGTCTCTCCTTGCCCACCGCCATTTTGTGTGACCCCAATCGAGGGGCACACACACACGGCCGAAAGATGTCGACCACATGGCAGTAAAGAGGGGTGTTAGGAGCACATTGCATCTCCCAATCAACACCATCCTTCATGTTTTTAACCCTGGCCGGAGGGTACAGGAATAAAGTCTTAGGCACAGCGACACTTCCGAGCTAGTTTTAACCCACATCACACTGCACTTTCACCACCGTCGTTCCCAGCCACTGTGGAAATAAATTGTTTCTTTCTGTGTTGTATTGTCTTCCCCCACCCTATTGCTCCACCCCGTGCGTGGCTACGTCGGGGTGTATTGTAAGCAGCCCTATGATGAAGCATGTCACACAATTGTGTGAGTGAGGGCAGTATTAGGACACATAGCACGTGCCATCACGAGACACAAATATTTTAATGCTCCCTACTCCTTCTGGTGTACTTAGTATTGACAGGGGGTTCGGGGTAGGTGAGTCCGTACCCTCACCCCTTCTTTTTGTGTGTACTACTATACGAGGTAGTGACAGCATATGGGGACTAGGTAGCCGTGAAAATAGGTCACTGTGCAACAACTTTTAATATTATCAAGATTCTAATAACTAAGGGGCCCATTACGATACCCGGCGTAAAAGAATCCGCCAGGCATGGAAGCGGCAAAAATCCGCCCGCACACACCGTCTGAACACCGACCACGCCATTACGATGACACAAACCGAAAACCGCCATCGGCGGAAAAATCACACAAGATACCGCCCGCCATCGTCCTAGTCGGAGTCAAACCGCCCGCCACGGACGGAAACACGCACGATAACACAAAACCGCCCGCCCTCACGGCCAACACACCGCACGTGAGATTACGATCGCACCGCCATGAGCGCGGGAAAACTACAAATATACCGCCCGCCTGCGCAAACAACGCCGATGAGAATCGACACGGCAGAAGCCATGGCGCCCACGTCCCTGCACAGAAACCATCCGCTGACAAAAACAATCGCACACAACATGGCCAACAAGTCCACACAACAAGGCACGCACAAATACACAAGCACAGTACACATCCCGAAAACACCCCCTGGACAAACAAAAACTACAAAGGCCAGAACACCAGACACAACACACCTGAAAACAACAGACCATGAGGACACACCCACATAGGTAAGTACAAAAGCAGCACTCCCACAGACCACAACCCCTTGCAACATTGCAAACTAGAGAGGAGAGGAGAGGACACAGTGACACAGCAAGGACAGCAGCACACCACAGAAACGCACACATCACAACCACCACCACCACCACCACCACCAAACACCGGCACCACAAACCCCCTGCACATTACACAACACACACCGCACCAGCACCACAAACACCATGGCACCACAAAGAATGCCCAAGTTCACGCCCATTGAGCTGACGGTCATGGTCGACGAGATCATCAAGGTGCACCCACAAATCTATGGGAACCTGGTCCAGCACACACCACTAGCCACCAGAAAGAGAATGTGGAACCGGATCGTAGACCAGGTCAATGCAGTCGGGACCCTGCCCAGGAACAGAGTTGAAATCAACAAACGGTGGAATGACGTCAAGAGCCTGGTCAAGAAGAAGGAGAGCAAGAACAGAGAGCTGGCAGCCGTCACTGGCGGAGGGAATCCCGTGCTCTTCAAGACCTTCAAAGCGTGGGAGGAGAAGGTGCGAGTCATTATACATCCGGAGATCCTCGCCGGATTAGCAGGGGAGTGGAGGCTGGTAAGTACAAACTAATGTATACCAGCACACCGCTATGTACTCACATGCACTACCACCATGCCACAGCTCCCAGGGACAAACACCCCCATGTCCAGCACACAATACACAACACATCACACACACATGCAACAGACACCACCACACACAGCCCAAACCGAACAACTGTAAGATACGTGGGGACATGTGTACACTCAGCCAGCCACGTAACCACCAACAGGTCCCCGAGTATGCCAGAAGCGCCACAACGAGCACCCACCACACCCATGTGTCCGCCATAGCTGCACTAACCGACAAGTAACAGGTAAGTGGCAGGAACACAAAGTGCAGTGGGTGGGAGGGTGGACAGCCCAAGTACAACACACACCAGGCCCCTAGTCCCACAGCACAGCAAGGAGGAGCATCCCCCACCCCCCACAGCCACGTGTCAGCCACCGCAGTGCACACCGACAGCCGAAAGGTAGACATCACGATCCACAACAATCGGTGTCAGTGGGTGTCCAGCCACCACCACGACCCACAACACCCCCCCACCCCCACAGACCTGCAACATGGAGCACCCCCGCTTAGAACCATGTGGCATCCAGTACAGTGCACGCCCGAACAACCTGCAGGTCGGAAATTGGACAGGGCTGGATTACTGGAGGCATGAGGACCGTAACACGACCAACACATGGGACATGTCACGTAGCAGACGAACACGCAGCACCGCCCACCGTCACGAACAAGTGAACAATGTGCACACGGACATGAACCACAGACTCACACCTCACATGACCCATCACAGACACAGCAACACCCAAGGAGCCACGTCTGCATGCACAAGCCACACTGAATATAGTACCACACGGCAGCCACTGTGCAACTCATCACACACAACCGAAACACCATTGAAGTCCTGTCCATGTAGCCCCTACTGCCTGTCAACCACACACCCCACAACTACGCCTATGTAAGACAAACAACACTAGACGCAACAGAGCGGAACAACATAAATGCACACGAACACCACTGAACCCATCAAACACACAGACACACCATGCACATACAACATACCATCCATCCCATCCGTCAGCCCCAGTCTCATGAAAGGCATGTCATCCGCACAGCTGCCACACATACAGCAATCACGCTAAGATACATGCCCATGACCAACCATGTGCCAGAAGTCAATGAAGCGCACGCCACACTGTGAGCAACAACACACAACATGGGCCACACCCCCCACGAGCACTGCAGTGATGCACATGGCACAGGGCAGCACGCACACCAAGGAGATGGGACAACTGCAATACGTTGGCTGGCACACAACCATCACTCACTCATAACGATGCGTCCAATGCCATGTCCAGTAATCACAACAGACAGCAAATATGCAGGCCATGTCAGACATGCACACACCTCAGACCATGCACTGTCATGCTGCCACAACACATGTCACGTTCGGCACCCATGGCTCACAGCATGTACCCCAAAAGCATATTCCCTCCCAAATGCGAATCTGGGGCATGGCCCCCATGTTGCCATATGCGTTCCTAAGCGTCCCATTTGAACACCAAAAGCAAAGTACAAACCAGACCCAGGATGGGCCAGGAGCCCGCATACACCAGAGTCACAATAAGTAGGGGCACAGCAACACACCCATCGGCATGGCCAATCCGTCCCATGCCACATGTGCACAGCACACAGTCCCATTGCCAAGCACACACAACTACAAATGGTACAGCCACACACACGCCTCCGGGAAACCCATGTACGAGATTGCACAAACTGTTAATGTCAGACGACAAATACATACTTCGCCAGGTGCAACACAATAACAAATCTCATTCTCTCCACAGGTGACGAACTGCTGGATGCTGGGGATGGAGACAGCAGCCAGCACAGCCAGCCTACAAGCCCCCAACGAGGACACACGGATGTGGAGGATCTGTCCTCCTCTTCGGACACGGACCACCAAGCAGGCCCATCTGGTGTGGCAGGGCCCAGCCGCTCCCCAGGACCCCTCCTACCCACCAACCCATCATCCAGGGCTGCTGAACATTCCCAGCCCCCTGCTGCCACTGTCGTTGCGGCCACACCCACGGACATTGCGGCCACACCCACGGTCATTGCGGCCACACCCACGGTCATTGCGGCCACACCCACGGTCATTGCGGCCACTACCACTGCCGCAACCGCCACCATCGCCGCACCGACCACCACCGCCGCCACCACCACCACGTCTTCGCTGGCACCAGCCCCAGCGCAGGTGGTGGCCCGGCCGACTGGATCCACCCTGGGAGCCACAGCGAGGACCGTGGTGAGCAATGTGGCTAGTGGGCAGGCCGGTGGCAGCAGTACTGGTAGGAGGAGCAGGGTCAGGGAAACGCAAGTCTCCCCTGGGAGCCATGCCCTGCCTCAAATGGCCAGAGTCCTTGGGGCCTATGAAGAGGCCCAAGGACAATGGGCCAGGTCTGCTTCAGACACGCGGGAGGTGCTGGGGGTGCTGAGGTCCATGGACGCCCGTATGGGCCAACTCGTGGACCTCATGGGCCAGCTGGTGGTGAGGTCACAGCCAGGGACAGCAGCTCCACCACCGCCACCACCTGCCGGGGCGCAGGGTCGAGCAGCAGTGTCCAGTACCCCTGCGTCCACAGCCAGTGAGCACACCTCACCCCCCACCAGCAGGTCGCCACCACACACCCCCCTCCCAAACGTGGAAGGGGCCGTCCGAAGTACAAACAGATCTCCCGGGAGGACTACGCACGCTCCAGACGCAAGTGAGGCAGCCAGCCAGCCTTCCTTGACCACCCACTGCATTGACTTGGACTACGATCCCACTCCACACAGCCATCTGGATGGCATGTGTCTGTTGGACCATGGACATGGAACAAGTGGGTACACCCTGAGCATCACGCAGCCGTGACCGACAGCTCATTGTCACTGCACGCACCACTTTTGTCATCACCTCGCACACAATCACATGTCACAGTTTGAAATAAATGCACCTCTTACACAAACTGCTGTTTGTGCCCTGTGTTTTATTTGTACGGAATACAACGGCCACCTTGGGCGGAAAGGCACCTGATGCGTGGCATGGCAATGGAACCGGAGGGCCTGTAGGGACCTAGGGGTGGGAGACAGAACAGGAGCACATTCAATGAGTGTGTCACACACCCATCACACAGTACATGTCAACAACTACAAGCAATGTACACACATCGCACAGAGCAATAGGGCACAATGCCACAGCCACCAACAGTGGCATACTACCCTGGCCATGGAGCGTTGACACACAGCACGCAGTGAACAAACGGCCACCCTGACACAGCACACACACACCTGCACAGATACAGCCACATCAGCCGTCGTACATGGACACTCACCGTCAAGTGAAGTAGTGGGCGATGAGCTGCTGCCGCACATTACCAGCTTCCTCCTCTCCGCTGTCCTCCTCACTCGAGCTGTCCTGGTCTGCGGGCTGGGGCCCTGGTTGATCTCCGTCATCCACGATGAGGGGGATCTGCTTCCGAATGGCCAGATTGTGCAGCATGCAGCACGCCACCACTATCTGGCACACCTTCTGTGGGGAGTACGCCAGCGCACCCCCAGTGCGGTCCAGGCACCTGAACCTGGACTTGAGGAGGCCAAAGGTACGCTCGACCACACGTCTGGTCCTCCCATGTGCCTCATTGTAGCGATCGTCTGCTGGGGTGCGAGGATTCCTCAATGGACTGAGCAGCCATGCCCCATTCGGGTACGCAGAGTCACCTGGGTGTGAGGGACACAGAGAACCGTTGCTATTCCAACTGGACAGGGGACAGCATCGCACAACCAGCACGCTACACCACTCCACATACTCACCGACAATACAGCCACGATCCTGTTGCAGATTGGACATCAGTCGTGGCAAGATGCTGTTGCGCATTATGTGTGCGTCATGGGCCGAGCCTGGGAACTTTGCACACACGTGGGTGATCACCATGTCCGCAAGGCACACCACTTGCACATTCAGGGAGTGCGTGTGCTTCCTGTTGCGGTACAGGTGCTGAGTGGCCTGTGGTGGAACAAGGCCAACATGTGTGCAGTCAATGGCTCCAACGACGTGTGGGATTCTGCCAAGGGCATAGAATGCACCCTTCACTGCCGCCAATTCACGAGCCCTGGGGAAGCGGATGTACCTGTTTCGGTACAGCATCATGGCTGCCAGTACATCCCTCAGCACCTTGCTGAACATGGGCTTGGACATCCCTCCTCCACTGCCCACTGTGTGCTGGAATGACCCAGTGGCGAAGAAATGCATGGCGGCCATCACCTTAGCCGTGGGGGTGACAGCTGTCGGATACACCCTGCGGGGACGGAGATGGGGTTCCAACATGGCACACAGTCGATGCAGGGTTGGCCTGTCCAGCCGAAACTTCCTAATGACCTCTGTATCGTCCATGTCCGCCAGCAATTGGTATGGGCGGTCAATGTTCGGTCTCCGCCTAGGGAAAATGGCAGTGGACACATGTCAAAGCAACACAACACATAGCAATTTCGCATACACATCACTGACATGACTGAGCAAGCACATGAGCCACAGCCCAGCTGTCAAGCTGGGACGGCACGGCCACAATACACTTACACAGGTCTCCCAACAATGGCAATGGCTAGTGATACAAACCACTGCCATGTGCATGCACATGGGGATCTAGGCCCCAATGACTTGTGGGGCGTGCTGATGGGGACTGACTGCATATTCGTCAAGCGGCAACGCCACGGCAACATGAATGTCTGCTGAGCATGGAACTGCTTCCGAGGCTGGATGAGTATGGCACACGACGACGACGATGTGGGCACAGGCTGAGCGGCCAAAACAAGTGGGACCTGTGGCACGAGGGGATATGAGACAGTAGTAGGTGTCAGCACTGCACCCTATGTACAGCACTGTATGGATCACACCTCCCGAAACATTGACAGGTGTCCACATTGACAGCCTCATGCCAAGACGGCTGTGTGCTTGCAGTCACACGTCACAGGTGAGAGGTTACATTGCACGTGCCAGGTGGCAGACGTACATAGTGGGAGCTGGCATGTGTGTGCATGTGTCTCCTGTTCAGGATCCACCAGATGGGCGCTGACTCTGTACTGACCATTGGACACAGCATGTTCCGTGGAAGGCTTGTGTGTGTGGGATGGTGGCACTGGATGTGCCTCCGTTGGGTGGGGGGCCATGCACAGGGCGGGTACGTCGATGATTGCGCATTGTTGGTCACGGTGGGTGCACCCACTAAGATGTGTTGCCCTGTGTTCAATTCCTATGTCCGCATGATGATGGACTGTAGATGTGGGCAGACTACACATTGGTCGATGTGCTGTCTATATGCATGTGCCTTCACACCAGGCACAGCTGCCCCTGCACATGTGACCCCTGCTGGACTCGCTGCTGGGTCTGTGGAGCTGATGCACCTTCTGTGCGTGGGGCGGACAGCTCTCCTCACTTCCCTCATTGCGCATGTCATGACTTTGCCGCAGGTGACATGGATCATGGAGGGCCCACATGTACGCGTGGATAGGCTACACATGATTGTTCACTGGTCGCCACCCCCAGTCAGTGTTTCGAATGGGAAGGTTGTCGTGCTGGTGGTATATTCGATGTGGCGGATGGGCGGGCCTAGGTGAGGGCTTACATTCCGGACATGGGGGGTAGTTGGATTGGCGACTAGTTGCAGTACACACGGGACACGTCTCTTCCTTTCCACATCTGGGTCATCCCTTGTACTCACTGACAGTGATACAGTCATCTTCGCCCCAGCCCTCATGTCCTCCCCTCGCTCCCCCAATATGCATGTGCACCTGCGAGGCTAGCGCTTGCACAGGCAGCCCCAAGCTCGCACCAGAGAGGGCAAGGAGTGTATGTGTGGGTCCAGTTGCACGAGTGGGCTGTCTCAGGGTATGATGTGTTGCGGGACGCCGTCCACCTGCGTGGTGCCCCAAATGGAGACCCGGCCTGCATGGACTATGCATCACAGTCTTCGCCTTCCGGATCCGCCACCTGCGACACCCAGTGGCTGTGGCTACCCTTGCGGCCAGGCCGCGTCCGTCTGTGACTGATGGCCCACACATTCACTCTTTGGCCTCTCTGGGGAGGGCTCGGGGGTGGTGGCGCACGCGCTTGCACTTAGTCGCAATGGCATGTGGCGTGGTTGGTATAATGGGCAATGGATGGGATGGTGCGAGCCACCTCCCGTGACGTCAGTGCTGCTCGTGCTGTGGTGCGTCCCCCCTACACTTCCATTTGACTTGTGCCATGCTAGACGTTGAGGTTCTATTGCCTGCGTGATATGACCAGGAGGAGCGCGAGGAGACCTCTCACACACCATGCTCCACTGCCATCCCGTGCCCTGTATCGCCTGTGCGGATTGACTATGTTGGGGTTACACCTGGTCGACTGGGGCTGTGTGTGCCTTGTCAAGGGGCATGGCGGGCGCATAACAGGATCCAGCTTGTCCACAGAGGGTGGGCTGAGGTGCGCCTGGTACCGCTTTGTACGTGTGCCCGGCTGCTGTGCACACACGTGTTCACTCCCCCGACAGGTGTCCTCTCACAATGCCCAGGGAAGCGGTGGTGTACTGTTCATGACCCCTCCCAACACGGCGTGCTCCAACTTGGCATGTGCGCATCTACCCGTCACACCCACCCACCTGAGCACTGCGTCCATACGACTTCACACGACACATGTGTGTCTTCCACAGTTGTGCTACTCATTTGCATTGACATCCAATACCAGTGGACTACATGGTCATGTCACGACTGCCGTGTACTTCACATACTCTCATCCTCTCTCATTCGTACTTGTGAAATGAGTCAGCGGAGACAGTTTTGGTTTCAAACATTATATTGAGTCTTCTGTCCTCTGTGATGCAGTATAGTGGACACTACTGGCAGCGGAATACATGTTGAGGATATACTGAGCATGATTGCAAATGGGATAGGGTGTGGGGTTACATGTGATTGGCTGTTGCATGTGGGATGTGGGCTTCAGAGTTACATCTGCTTGGCCAAGGCTGTGCTAATGTACATTTACGTATAGCTGCGGAGCTGCGGACTTTGACACAGACGGTATACATGTAGCCTACCAGACCGCTTGGCATCATGGGCACAGTCCATCTCAGTTCCATGTGACAGGTTTGCTGCGGTTGTTCCTCATGCACGCGTGCATGTGAGATGACATCAGGGCATGTGCTTGCGTGCATGCAGCGGCGTGCCACTTGTTGTTGCAATGTGGTGGTTACTGGACATGTCACAGTCACTGGGGTCGTGTTGTTGTTGTATGCACTTGTCGTCCATGCAAAGGTCCTGGTATGGGATTCCCGGGGCGGGGGTGGGAGGGGTGCAGCACCCACAGACTCCAGGCGACCTATTCATGTCCACTGAGCGGTGTGTGTGTCCATGGGCGCTGGATCCATGTCGTGTCCTGGTTGTTCGTGCAGTTCCGTCCATGTGGGTGCGATACACAGACCCCATGCCACTGCCTCCCACGATGCATGCGGTGTTCCTGGATGTGATGGGGAACAGTGTGCATGTCCCGGTCATATCCGATGTCATGGCGATGTCGTTGATGGTGTGGTTACAGTTGCCGGTCGTTTGGTATGGCTGTTGTGGTGGTGACTGGCCAGTCCGTGCGGAAGCTAAGCATGGGTGCGGGGTTGGACATCATAGGTCAATCGGGGAACCTGCGTTGTGGTCCGACGAATTTACAGGTTGTCAGGTATGCGATGCCGTCCAGCAGGGCTTCCATGTCATTGGTGGTGTACATGTTTGCCAGCCAATGTAGCGGATGGTGGCTGTCAAGGTGTTGTTCGTAAGTTGTCCCTTGGAGGACCATGATGGGGCATGCTGGGTGACATTCGATGTAGCTGTTCTCGATGATCCGTCGTGTGGAGGCACAGTGGTCCCATTTCAGTGCGGGTGCGATGTTGGCCACATACGCCATGCCCCCATAGGCAGAGCAGGCCCTGTCGTGTGCGTCCAGAGGGAGGAGTAGTGGTAGCAGGTCCGCCTTTAGACATGCCGGGTTGAAGAGGCATATCTCCACGGGATGCTGGTAGGGACACCTCCGACAGTAGAAGACGGGCATGACGCAGCTGAACAATGTGATGCGGTAAGTCAGTCGGTAACTTACGTTCAGCAGGGACAGGAGATCGCATCCCAATATATGTATCAGGTTGGTTTTGTACAGCTTGAGCTGTCCGGCGTAGTTGGGTAGGTGTGTTGCGGTTGCCATTTTGCAGCGGTGCGTTGTGGTGGCGTGCTCCGGCTGTGTGTGCAGTCTGCAATGTGCACGCTCCGAGGTTGCTGTGAGCTCTGTGTAGTCGTAGGGAGACAGGACTTGTGTTCTGTTGGCTTGTGCGGAGGACATGGGCCCTCATCCCACATGCTTCTCAGACAGTTCAAGGTCAGTGATGTGTGACTCCTTCCAATTAACTTGCATGTGGCCGACATGGGGGAGTGTTATTTTTCCTCCCCGTCCGTTGTGTGCTTCTGTGATATGCGCTATCTGCCCTGTGGTCGGTCTCCTCGGCATGCCTGTGTTGGTCTATTCTTGGACAATGGCTGTATTCACCGGCTTCTGTCGTAGGGCTGTGGTTTCGGAGTTGGAATGGAAGGTCATTCAGTGCTGTCTGCTCTCCCTTGTGTGGGCGGCAGGCTGCCTTTCCGCTCTGCGTTGGGCCTTGTATGTGAATGTTATTCTTGGGCCACCTGTTGTCGGTCCCCGGGCTCTTTGGTGTTCCGTTTTATATGTCTTGTTCATATGTGCAGGGTGGTATGGGTGTTTCAGTGTGGTACTGGCGTTCCTCTTCCCGAAGGGGCCCTGCTTCTCCTAGTTGGTGTTGCCGCCGCTGTGTGCTACGCCATGTTTGTTACACTGGGGTGTGTCCTGCTGTTGCGTGACTTCACTGACATGTGTGCGTCGGTTGTGTGGCGTTGGGTGTTGTCCGTGAATTGGGCGTTGGGGACATGTCTGTGGCAGGCCTGTCACGTGTCATGTGCGTTCGGGGTGGGGCTGATGTGTGTGCTGCTTGGTTGTGTCCCTGTGTCTGTGTGCGACGCATGCATGGCGCTGCGGTTGGCCTCTGCGTTGTGCGCATGTGTGGCGGCGTCATCGCCGCTTTGGGGCCGTGACGGGGTGGTTGGTTCCTAGTCCCAGGTGGTGTGTACACATGTGTTACGCGATGTTACGATTTGGCCTGTGTGTCATATGTGGATGCAATGGTGGATGTGTAGTGTACACGCGCTGGTGGGGGGTTGTCCGCTTTTTCCGCCCTTGTACTGTGTGCGCTGTTTGCGTGCACTTGTTGTGTGTGTGCCTACCTGCGTCTCCGCGGTACGTTGCGTCCTTGGTGGTGCATCAGCAAGAGCATGGGGAGGGCCTGCAGTGCTGGATTCATGCTCGGGGGAGCCGCTTCTTCGTTGTCCGTGCTCGGCGTCCGTGTTACCGCTTCGGTTTGTCGTACGGTATCTCTTAGCCGTGGGAGCCGTTTGTTTGCGGCATCGTAATTTATACGCCGGGCGGGACGTGATTTCGTCGGACGGTGTGTGTCAGTTGTGCTGCGCCGCTACGTGTACGGACGCACTTTGATGGCGGACGGTGTTGCTGGCTTGCCGGCGGTGTTTGGCCTACTTTTCGCATCGTAATTGGGCGGGCGTGTGGACTGCTGCGTGCCGGCGGTAACTGGTGGTTTTTGCATCCGCCAGCACGGCGGTTGTGCTTCCGCCCGCCATCGTAATGACCCCCTAAGATTCTAGCATCGAGATAGACAAGGCATTTCAACCAAAAATATCGCAATGGTGAAATGTCATAGAGGAACTGGGGGCTGGATGGTCGTGTGGATGGAAAGGAAATGGGTGGGGATAAAACGACTACAAAACATGTCAACTGAGTGCACATAGGTTGGCTATAAGGACCTCTCTAGGGCCTCATTAGACCCTGGCAGGTTGTACTCTGCTGCCCTGGTGGATTACAGCCCAACGTATTTATAGATCTCTGCTTGCCTACCGGAAATCACTGTGCCTTCGAAGAAGCCACCACTAAGGAGACTACGCCGAAGGTTCTGTAGGTGTATGTGTGTGTGTCTGTGTGTGTGTCTTTAGCCACAATACAAGAAAGACCGGACCGGCATCACACCCGATAGTAATACACAGGACCTCTCATCTACGACAATACTTAGTCTCCCAAGATTTCTTCTACGCCCTGAGGAAGCCCCAGGCCGGATGGCCATGTAAAAGGGGTGAAACACGTGTTGGCTGTCAGTCACTTCTTCGCTCACTCTCACGAAGAGAGTGATAACACCTATATAAATAACTATCACTATGAATCCTTGTCTCATTGGAATTTATTCTTGAAATAGCTTGATAAACCAGACCTGCCCTGACAACAACCTTGGAACTCTTTAATATATTAGGGGGTTAGGGGTTTCCCCCTGTCAAGGGCAAGTTGTCGCAACTAGATTCGCTCAAAAACTAACGGCCAGTAAGGGACTGGGACCTATCACCCCTCACCCTACAGAATCTGTGTGTGTGTATGTTGTTCAATGCATCCACACAGCAAAGATTTTTCTACAAACATAAACTCCAAAAGCGGGAGTTAGCTGGGTCTAAGATAGCGGGAGGCTGTCTTAGACCCTCAGCCTGATGTCTGCAAGACCATCGGTCTAAGGAAACAAGGTGGGTCAACTGACTCGAGGTGAGCGGGCAAACTGAGAGTTAGACGGACAGGGTACTCTTCCATTTTTGTAGCGGTGTTCCCTGTCTGCCTTATTCTGAATAAGAGTAGACTCTTAGTTCCCAAATGAGAAGCTTTGTAAAATGGACGCATTTTATATGAAACAATGGGTTTGGGTAAAGGAGGCCTGCCACAAAGTTCACCAACAGACAAAGAATTAGAGGTCTTGGGGTCATTAAGGGCTACAAACTAACTACTGCTGTCTCATTAAACAACTCAATGACAACACTCAAATGAGAGCAGACAAAGATAAGTGGAGGCAGTCAGTGGGCAGACTTATCGCAGATGAGGACTGTCCATATATAGCTTTTAGTCACAGTAAAGGAATAGGAAAGCTGTGATTTCAAAATACACATTTTAGAATGGTGCCCACTGCCACATACAACAAAGTGATGAGAGGAACGTGTGAATTAATCTCAACCGCTGGCGATCCATTGGGTGACATTCCAGACCATTGTTTTTTACCCACGTTAAATTGCTTATCCATTGTAGCAAACAAAACAAAAAAATTCTGTTCCCCAGTTGTACATCTCTAGCAATCACCAATATCAGATATTTCAGAACATTACTTTGACATGAATCATGCGGTGTTAGTTCAGCGGCTGAGGGATGTGGGGGTGGAGGCTTCCGCCCTGGCCCTCTTATCCTCCTTCCTGGAGGCAAGGGAGCAGAGGCTGTTTTGGGATGGACTGCAGTCGGATAGTTTCCAACTTCCATGCGGTGTCCCGCAGGGATCAGCCGTATCCCCGACAATGTTCAACATCTATGTCAGCCCGTTGGCTAGACTTATCAGGAGGCATGGTTTTGCCCTGGTTTCTTATGCTGATGATTCTCAACTTATCATCTCTATTACTAATCAGCCTGAGAATACAGCTACCAGGTTTCATGTTTGTCTCACCGAGATCATGACCTGGATGAACCATAGCTTCCTGAAAATTAACACCGACGAGACGGAGGTGATGGAGTTTGGTCCGGGCCCCCCCTTATGGAACAAGTCCTGGTGGCCAACCGAGGCTGGTGAATGCCCATGCCCTGTCCCCAAGGTCAAGAACCTTGGGGTCATCTTTGATGATCAATTGAATTTCTCTGCCCAGGTAAATAGCCTCACTTCCTCCTGTTTTTTTCTATTAAAAACTTTGAGGAAAATCTTTCCATTCATTTCACAAGAGCTGCAAAAGACGGTGATGGTAGCACTTTTCCTGTCTAAGTTGGACTATTGCAATGCCCTATTCTTGGGCATTGACAAGTCGCAGATGAGAAAATTACAATCCCTACAGAATGCCGCAGCAAGACTACTTCTGGGTATTTCCAGAGGACAGTCAATCACAGCAGGAATTAAATCACTACATTGGCTTCCTGTCCAGCAGCGGGTGGAATTTAAGTCTTTGTGCCTTGTGCATAACGCACTATACGGTGGCGGTGCCGAGGACATTAAAAGACTGTTTCCATCCTACATCCCCCCACGTGCTCTTAGATCTGCCAGTCTGGGTCTTATAAGGACCACTAAGACAAGACGGGCAAGATGGGGTGGCAGGGCGATATCACAGTGTGCTGCAAAGCTATGGAATAAAATGCCTACGGCCATGAAACTTCAACCCAACCTGCAGCTTTTTAGGAAAGGATTAAAAACATGGTTGTTTACTTCCGTCTAAGTCCGCGGTTAACACAGTGCACTGATCTTGTCCACACATTCTAGCGCCAAGACGCCACGGCAATCGAGCGCTATATAAACATATAAACATATATATTATGACTGCTTGAGTTTTGAGACCTATTGAGCCATAATTTAAAGAGGACCCCTTTGATTGAATGCAGAGGTGCACTGGATGCCGTAAACTTCTCAAGATGGAGCCAGTGGCCAGCGACCAGTGCCCATGACCAATGCTTAGGATGTGGACAAGTGCAAAAGGAGGATTATACATTTGCTACAGCCATGCTCTACCCTGGGCAGTTACTTATGTAGCAACGCACTGAAAACCATACATAAGGTTCTAAAGATGATCATCCCTAGATCACCCAAAATGGCACTCATCACAGCAAAACCATGTCTACTAAGAAAACAAAATGGGAAGTACCCTATACAGAAACTTGGTTGGCAGGCAGCTTGGGTGACTACTCACTAGAGTCATATTCAGATTGCATGACCTGGAAAAGCAATGTGCAAAGATGTGAAGCTGATCCCAGGGAACCCTAAGAGGGACAGGAGCTTGCAGCCGTGAAGAAAAGTGAAAAACAACTTGTGCATGGGAGGAACAAGAGGCGCAACATACATGATTATGTGAACACATGTGGGAGTTCAGGGGTGAGCGGAATAGAAAAGGCGCAAAGCACGATGGTTGAGTTCCAAGTTTGCTTCGCTAAATGGAACTCCACGAAGTAAAGTCTTTGCCTGTACAGGCTTCATGAATAAACTTGCAAAAAGAAGCGAAACACACCCTACCTCTGTCAATATCTCTGACATCAGACTGATGTAGGTCTGGATTGTGGAGGTCTGTGGGAGTTCAGCTGGGGGGGGGGTACTTGTTTGGTGAGCAGTTGCTGTTATATTTCTCTCTTCCATCACACATCTCACACAGAAGAAACGGTACGAGGCGTTTTGACAAAGAGCTCCCACCCCCCACACACTGGGGCAAGGTGGGCCAATAGGGAGAGTGAACCTGAGATAAACATTGCAGCGCACTCAGCAGATATGATAGTACTGTGTGGTTTGTCCTGGCTTCCACTCATCTGCCTGTTTTGTTTGTTGGCTTTGCAGTAGGGTGACCAGGCGTCCCGGATTTGCCAGGATGGTCCGGGTTTTTCACCAGCTGTCCCGGCAGATTTCAAGAAATTTATTTAGCTCATGTCCCGGTTTTTAGAGAAGGTCGACTGAAAACGGTAGGAGGTGTTTTTTTTATGTTTTACAGAGCAGGGATTGTTAGCAGTTGTTTCAAGAAAGCAATGTAATTAACATGCAAGCTACTGTGTTTAAAAATTGCATTTTATGC
Source organism: Calotriton arnoldi (assembly GCA_963921515.1). NCBI lineage: Eukaryota > Metazoa > Chordata > Amphibia > Caudata > Salamandridae > Calotriton > Calotriton arnoldi. Next base: position 614,038 of record CAWUFW010007371.1, on the reverse strand, counting down.
ATGTTCTTACTGCCTGTTCTGTAATTCTCTTCTGAGGAGCGCTGTCATTCTGTGCGCTCGCTTGAAGTAAAATTGTAGTCCTTCTTCTATTTTTGTGAAATATCCCGCTTTTTGGCTTTAAAATTCTGGTCACCCTACTTTGCAGTCGTTTTGCTCTAGCGTAATCCGGTTCATCTGGGTTTTAAGGTGTACGGTGAATCTTTCTGGGACTGGACTCTTTTTATAAAGTGTCGATTGTAGGGACTTAGAGGAGCAAGATCACATAACTGGGCTATGCTCATGTAAGGAATGGTACATCACCTGCACGGGTGATAAAGAGTATACGGCAAAAAGAAAACCACCGTAGGATCCATCGGCTTCCCAGGGATTTATAAGCCCCATCCTGAAGAAGTGACGTATGTATCCTGTCCTGTCTCTGTGAACTGGAAGCCCCTTCCTGCCTCAGTGACATTGGAATCCTTTCATATTTCTAATAATTATGACTTCCCATCTGCAGTAATATGGGATTCCTTTCCTGTCTCCGTGACCTTAGAGTCCCCTTCTAGTCTCAGTGACATAAAATCATTTCCTGTCTCTGGGCCTATGAGTTCGTTCCTGCCTCGGTGACATAGGAATATATTCCTGTCTGAGGGACTTGAGTATCCTTCTGTGCCTCAGTGACTATGGATGGAATCTGTCAGTCGGCGTCCTCAGCCTCGCTGCTATAACAAGGCTGGCTGACTGTCCTCAGACCATACTTCTTCCCTTTAGGGGGTCTCCTCTGAGGCTCATAGGTGAGCGTGTGTCCACAATACACTCGCCTTTGTGCTACAGGGACCACTGGGGTAACGAGTGAATACTACCTACCTTGCCGCATAACTGCTGCCACCTCCGGGGCCAAACGAGAATTGAGGAGATCTGGGTGGCCACATGACCGTGTACAGATTTTTAACTCGATTAGTCCCTCTTTGCTTCCTATCTGTCTCACTACTAGTCCTCAGTGCACATCCACTTATGCGGCTCGCGCAGAGAACTGCAGCGTGAGTGGGATGAGGGGGGTAGTGATCGAAGGCCCCCGTGGGACCCAGCAGGCAGAGAGGACGCGCTGCGAAACAACATCCAGAGAAGAATGAAACAAGCTCACAGTGCCGAGAGGAACATGTGTCTGCATGTATTAACATTTCCAGCCTCGACTTTCTTCTCCACGAGCACGACTGCTTACACGGGACCCGGTGAGCCAATGGGCGACCTCTCATTAGGTTTCCACACGAGTCGCATTTTAGCACGTTCCCCGGAGAGATGTTCAAACAGATTTTTTAATCGCTGCAATGAATTATAGTTTGGTGTCCTGTGCTGTTAGCAGCCTTCGCATATCTGGGCCGCGATTCCGCCACCTCCCCATGCACACATACCTGCACTCGAGGCTGCTCACAACAAGGTGACCACAGCTTCACAGGTCCCTGGCTCACACGAGCACTCTTTTGTGTCGACATTTCTGGATCTTCCGCCATTTGACGTTCCAGGCGGCCTGGAGAACTAGGCTGAGGCACCGCGCTTCTGAATATGGGTTAAATGGGGTTACCTCCGTTGAGCTATGGGATACACAGTGCAGAGCGTAAACGCCCATTTTGTGGTCGGGGTTCTCGACATTAGTGTCTTTGGGTTTCAGAATCGGCCAAAAAGCTGGCATAAGTGGCTAACATGCTCCCAGGTCTGTGCAACGTCTCTCCTCCCGTTTTATGTTTGCCGGCCCTCAGTCCAAGTTTTGTAGAACGCTGCCTTCATCCAGAATTACTCAGGGCCACTGGAATTATGAAATTGTGCGGCTGCGTCGTTTTCTGCATAATTATGGATTCGCATGATTTTTCCACATAATCATCATCTGCTGCATAATCTGCAGATTTTAACAAAAAATGTTTCTATCTCATACAGATCAAAAGTTATTAAACACATGGCAACACGTGTTGTCACACAGAAGAAGGACCTTTGCAAAGGTTGACTGGTCACCTTTCTGTTGCTTACTGCTGTATTTGGGAGTCAAACTGATACGAATGAGGAAACCTTTGCCCAGATAGTGTGGAGAAAATGAAAAAAATAATGAGATACTACTATCACAACGTGTGCAGCATTATGCTGCATAATTTGCCTTGTCTTGCCGCATAATTTATTTGACCATACTGCATAATTTGGTCCCCTGCCGCATAATCCCGTTGGCCCTGCATATACCATACGTTTCAGTTATTCTAGGCTGCAGAAGTACTATGAATTACAAGTTTCTCAGTGGACTAGATAATTATCACAGTCATCAGTATTTCATCAGATTCCAAGAGTTGTTCCTCGAATCTGGGCGGGATTTTGCCAGAATTTTCTTATCAAGGATTTTCCTGGTGAAATGCACCTGTTAGAAAATCCAAAGATGTGGTGCTACCACTTCATAACTGGTAATTCTGCTTCAGGTGGAAACTAAGCTTTCTGACACGGAAATACAAAGGCTATCTGTCATGAGGGCCTAAGACCATGTATGTATGTGGCACGTAGGGCTTGTTCTTTGATGAGGTCAATGGCCACAACTTGGGGAGAATGTGCATGCTTTAATTAGCTTTTATTTTTAGTATCTGGCAACTATTTCATCTCGATCTCCATAAACTAACTGCCCTAATGCCTGGAAAGCAATTGAAGATGAATGGGTTTATTGGCCTGTAAGTGCCTGGTTGATGTGCAGTCTTGTCAAGCGCTAGCTTAATGAATGCATCACACCCTACAATGGAGGCTGAAGAGGAGGTGAGGTTGACTTCAACATCAAACTCCTGTGTTCTAATCAGGGAGAGCACCCATGGGTGAGCTAAAGCGTCAGTCTCACAGCTCCACCAGAAGGGACAGCCAGTAGTGTTCTATTGCAGGAAGTAGTTCCAAATTGGATTCTTTTGGGACAGAGTAAGCACCATATGGAAGCATGCATGTTTTGCCCTCAGTGCAGAATTCAAGGCATTCCACAAGCACACCCTACCCCTTGGGACCTGCTTCCATGTGTTAGGTGTTTGTAGGTTGATTGCCTGTATCTAGCCGGCTCCTAGTGGCATTTTTGAAGCCAGCCTAGCCCTCGGCTCCCTTGGGTTTTGTGCTCACCAGTGCTTAAAGTGGGCCAGTACTCACCTGTACTGAGTACCAGCACTTCTGAATTTTCACCCCTTGAGTACCAACTCTTCTCCTTGGCCAAGGAGAGTACTGGTACTTAGACGGGTAGCAAGCTCAGTACAATATAAAGGTACTACTGACTAGCTGCGGACAAGCATGTCAGTCTCAGAGGCAGAATCTACTGCTTACCGCGTCTCGCGGGAAACCTAAGTGATGACAACAGCAGCACGTTGCAGCAGGGTTTGCCAGGACATCTCCTAACCAGGCTGAGGTGTAAGAGGGTAAAACAGTGACAGTGAGGCAGAGCGTGAGGTAAGCGAGGCACAGCAGAGCGGACATCAGCGAAGCTAAGCACTGTATTGACTGCTATGTAAGCGTGTGAGTGTGAAAGTGCCAGTATGTTCCTGTGCGTGTTTGCCTGTGTAGGTGCCGTTGTTTCCAGTCACCTTAGCTGGTATATAGCTGCCAGCCCCACAGCCCATGCATCAGGAAATCCTACCCCGTCTCTGAATCGTACTAACCAGGGTTAGCTTGTAGCAGTTCAGGGCAGTGGTGTAGCACGGGGTTTGTAGGGGGTGCGGTCCGCCCCGGGCGGAAAGAGTTTCGCTCTTACCTGCAGCCGTGCGGGGCGGCCATTGCGGGACTCCCCAGCACCCCCCCTTACCTGCGGCCCCCGGGCAACAAATGCAGTAACCGCCACCGGCAGCACAACGTCTAGCTACGCCACTGGTCCAGTGCCTCTCGATCTTTTTTCTGTGGGGAGGCCACACTGTCTGCAAACAAATGTACCGTGGCATTAAGAGGCCATTCCATTTGCAAAGGTTGTAACAGGCATTTTCTCCTGCTATGGTTTTAAGTTCTTAAACGCTTCTAAAACATGTTAAGGTTTGTACAAGCCACACATGTTTAAAGGTCATACCGTGGAATACTCACGTAAGGCTGTTCTACAGGCATGCATTAAAACTGCCCATTTTGTTTAACCTACCCTTCTGCTCACTGGAATCTACTGCTTGCATTAAAAGACATCTTTTGGTGAATAGATCGAGGCTCTGCTGCTGATGGTTTTGTAAATGTATTTGCGTTTCATCTTAATGAAAAAAACGGCCCAGGTAATTCTCAGAGGTGCAAGTGCGGTATCGTAATGGTTTGGGCTAAACCAATGATTGCAAAGTGCCGTGTTTAATTCTAGGGACAAGGCCAGTGGTGGTACCCTACTTTTTATGGTTTATCATCCCAATGTATAAGCCATGGAGTAAAGTAAACTACGTAAAGACAGCGTGGTCGGTGTAATATGGTTTGAAGTTTTGGGCACTGTAGTTATAATGTATTCAACATTAGAAAATGAAAACCACAGATGCTAGAATGAGATCGTGGTACATCATTTGTCAAGATTTCTTTCTTAAGTGCCCACACTATCAGTTACTGTGCATGGTATAGAATTTCAAAATGTTTTTTATGTGTCATGCATTGAGATAATCCATACACATGGAAAATGTGAAAGATGATATTACATGTATACTTTTATACATATAAGGGCAAAAAGAATGCTCTAGATACCAGAAACACCTCTTTAAATCTCGATCCCTTTAATTGTCCACCCTTGCCCTGCCTCTTAGCCCAGCCCCTAGCTCTGCCCCAAAACCACACCTCCTCCACAGCTCAATTTAGTGAGTACCTGCACTTATAGTTTCCCATTTAAAGCCCTGGTGCTCACTGCCAAGGATTGCTAGCTTGATCTTTGTATGCAGTGGGAGTCTGTGGTGTGATCTTGGGATTGTTTTATAAGATTGTGCTGTCATAGACTGCTGAACACTCGCACACAGATTTTAGATTTGATGAGTTTCTTCCAGAGCAGGGCAGATAGCGTTAGATGTTGTTATAGTATTCAACTCGTGTCAAAACTAGAGATTTCATCAACCCCACTCAGTGGTCATTTTGTAGGAGAACAAGTGTTTTCTCAGGTTTGGAAAGCTGCAAGTTGACACCTCTGACCACTGCATTAATCAGGGGAGTGAATGACAGCTCAGAATCTGAAAGAACTCAGAGCTTCCTACTGTCAGTGAGGCAGATAGAGGAGTACCTTGGGTCAGAGACCATTCAAAAGCCAGAGAGTGAGACTCTACTTCATCTGGCACCAGAATCTCCATCTTGATTTTAGACATGCAGAGAAAACTCTCTTTCATCCAGTAAAACAAGTGGTCTAGTCAATTGAAAATATTAGCTCGGTTCATTGATTTGTTTTCCAGCGGGACGTCTGTCTGGATATTGTGTGTATGCATTTAGAAGTTTACCTTGTAATAAGTAATACGACAGGGAGTGCATATAGGCGTTGAACAGTAGGCAACAGAATGAGGAGTCCTGAAGTATGTTCGCAGCCAGTGAAGTCAATATCTCTGACTCCGGCTGCAGGCAGCAGGACAAGGGAGATGAGACCATATGGCTTGGGCAGAGTTGGAATACTCCACCCATCTTTGTGAAAAGTGAATGCCAATATATATGTAAGATAGTCTGAATCTGGCAAGGTCTGCTGACTTAATGGATAATGTAGCCACTTGAGGAATCTGTGCTTGACGCCATGGTCACAGGTTTGAATCCTGGAGGGTCCACTCAGCCTTTCATTCTTCTGAGGTCAAACACATCTGTACCATGTAGTTACATCACAACAAATATCTGTTATTCAGGATGCCCTGTAGTGGGAGGGTGCGCTTTACAAATATGCAGTATATCATTGGCATAGCACAAACACAGCTGAAAGGTGATAGACCTCCTGGCCAGGGTCCCGCTCTCCGCCCAAGCAGCTCCGACGTAGCCTCGCCTGCCGCTGCCCCAGACACCTCTCTCTCCTGGTAGGTGTTCGAGGCCCTCCTCCACCCGCAGGCTCCTGCCTGCGCCTCATCCCTGGTGGTCCAGTGGGAGAGCCTTGCTCTTCTGCTCCACTGCTGTTTGTCTGCCTTGTTGTGCCCGTTTTTGGTTGTGGTGTCTTTTCCTGTCTTTACTGTTTTTTTCACTGTAATTTCTGTGCCTGTTTTTGTCTGTGATTCTGTTTTTTCTGCCCTTTGTTGTTTTTTGTGCCTGTGCCCTCGTTTTCTCCTCCCTGCCCGTTCTCGTCGCCCTTTTCCCACCGCTGCTCCCCCGCGGCCCCTCCCCCCTGCCATTCTCGCGCCCGCCTCCCAGCTGTGCTTCCCTCCCCCTGCCCTATTTAATGCCGGCCGCTGCTCGGGTGTATGAGCAGGACCTCTGACCTCTTGGCCAGGGTCCCGCTCTCTGCCCAAGCAGCTCCGACGTAGCCTCGCCTGCCGCTGCCCCAGACACCTCTCTCTCCTGGTAGGTGTTCGAGGCCCTCCTCCACCTGTAGGCTCCTGCCTGCGCCTCATCCCTGGTGGTCCAGTGGGAGAGCCTTGCTCTTCTGCTGCTCCACTGCTGTTTGTCTGCATTGTTGTGCCCGTTTTTGATTGTGGTGTCTTTTCCTGTCTTTACTTTTTTTTCACTGTAATTTCTGTGTCTGTTTTTGTCTCTGATTCTGTTTTTTCTGCCCTTTGTTGTTTTTTGTGCCTGTGCTCTCGTTTTCTCCTCCCTGCCCGTTTTCCTCACCCTTTTCCTGCCGCTGCTCCCCCGCAGCCCCTCCTCCCTGCCATTCTCGCGCCCGCCTCCCAGCTGTGCTTCCCTCCCCCCTGCCCTATTTAATGCAGGCCACTGCGCGGCCACGCCACTGGCATGCCAAAGGCGCGCCAAAGGGAAGCCTGTCTGCGCCCATCCGCGACCCGACCGCAACCGGCGCCAGGAACCCTGTATCTCCCACCATCCATCGCTACGACTCAGCCGCCCTCCTCGCACTCGACCCTGGAAGGAGCAACAGCTGCAAGCTGTCCACACCGAGCACCACCCACGGACAGTTCTCCTGGCGTCACTGCCGCCATACCTTCACTACCGCACGCACCCCCACGGCCACCCCCCCACAATAAAACACCAACACCACCGAAGCCCTGAAATCCATCCTCCTCAACATGCGCTCCCTGCACAGACACGCCGTAGAGATCTGGGACCTCCTCGACACCCTCTCACCAGACGTCGCCACCACCATCCCTAACGGATGCAAGATCCAGAGGAAGGACCGCCCCAACAGCCCAGGGGGAGGACTCGCCATTGCACACAAGAGCTCCCTCCAACTCTCCACCTCCACCACCAGCGACTCCTTCTCCACCACCGAAAACCTACACTTCCAGATCCAGACCAGCCCTAGAGCCACACTTCGCCGCACCCTTGCCTACGGACCCCCGGACCTCGTGCGCCATTCACCACTACCATCGCCGACCTCATCGCCCCCCCAAGCCATCACCTCCATGAACTACATACTCATCGGAGACCTGAACTTCCACCTCGACAACCCCAACGACCCCAACTCCGCCACCCTCCTGGACAACCTCGCCAACATCGGACTGAAACAGCTCATCACCACACCTACCCACAAGGCAGGACACACCCTGGACCCCATCTTGGCAGGAGGTAACAACATCCACTTCAGCCACACCACGCAACCCCCATGGACGGACCACCACTGCATACACTTCCGCGTCGACAAACTCACGCCGCCCAAACCTGCACCGCGCCCTCCACGAAGGAACTGGAGCAAAGTTACTGAGGAGCAGATAAATAAATAAATAAATACCAGCATTTGTAAAGTGCACAGCTACCTCCTGAGAGGTGTCCCGGCGCTGGGGGCCATCAGGAAGATTAAGCGAGCTATTGCCCAGAGTCACATGGTGCTGGGCTAACCTGCCGCCAGTGCCGGGGATCGAACCGTGAACCCCGTGGTCCGGAGTCAGGCATCCTGGCCGCTGCGCCACAGCTCAACTCCACCCTCAACCGAGATGCCCCCACCACCTCAACCGACGCCAACCTCGCAGCCAAGGAACTCCACGAATGGATCTCCAACGGCGCAGACGAGCTCGCACCCTACATAAACCCGTCAGACAGCACCCCAGGAAGGCCACCTGGTACACCGCCAATCTCCAAGAATCCAGACGCACCTGCAGACGCCTCAAGAAGAACTGGAGAAACAGCAAAACGTCTGAAGATCGCACCACCTACAAGAACGCCATGACAGAACACCACCAACGCATCAGATCCACCAAAATGACCTTCATCCAAAACAAGATCCTCGCCAACTCCAGAAACTCGTAGGAACTTTTGAGCATCATCCAGGAATTCACCAAGCCCCCCAGCGAAACCACGGACATCACCCCATCCCAGGACCTCTGCAACAAGCTCGGATCCTACTTCCATCTGAAAATCAAGGGCCTCTACGACAATTTCAACGACAAGACGCCTGACCCCGAAACCACATCCTCCTCCAGCAACGCCAGCCAGCTCACCATTTCCTCCTGGACCCCAGTCACCACCGAAGACACCACCTCAACCATGAAAGGCATCCACCCAGGACCCCCCACAGACCCCTGGCCGCCGCACATCTTCCACAGAGCCGCCACCGACATCGCTCCAGAACTACGACGCACAATCAACGCCACCTTCAAGACCGGCATCTATCCCGACGACTGGAAATGTGCAGAAGTCAGACCCCTGCTCAAGAAGCCCTCAGCAGATCCCACGGACCTCAAGAACTACCGACCCATCTCCCTCCTCCCGTTCACAGCCAAAGTCACTGAGAAGACCGTCAATGCCCAGCTGACAAGATTCATCGAAGAAAACTTCATCCTCTACCCCTCCCAATCTGGATTCCGCAACAACCACAGCACCGAGACCGCTCTACTTGCCGCCACAAAGGACATCCGCACCCTCCTCGACCAAGGACACACCGCGGCCCTGATCCTACTCGACCTCTCTGCAGCGTTCGACACCATCTCCCACCGCACACTCACCGCCAGACTCCGCAACGCCGGACTACAGGGAACTGCCCTCGACTGGATCCGCTCCTTCCTCACCAGCAGAATCCAAAGAATCAGACTGCCACCCTTCCTCTCCGAACTGACGGTAATCAACTGCGGAGTACCCCAAGGATCGTCACTCAGCCCCACGCTCTTCAACATCTACATGGCCCCCCTCGCCGCCATCGTCAGACAGCACAGACTCAGCATAGTATCCTATGCCGATGACACCCAGCTCATTCTCTCCCTCACCAAGGACCCCATCACCACCAGGCTCAACTTCCAGGAAGGAATGAAGGGCGTCACATCTTGGATGAGCAGCAGCTGCCTGAAGCTCAACTCGGAGAAGACAGAGGTCCTCATGCTCGGACCCTCCCCCTCTGCATGGGACAACACCTGGTGGCCCACCGCCCGTGGCAGCCCTCCCTCCCCCACGGACCACGCCCGTAACCTAGGCATCGTACTCAACTCCTCCCTCTCCATGACCCGACAGATCAACGCCGTCACCTCCAGCTGCTTCAACACCCTCCACATCCTCCGAAAGACCTTCAAATGGATCCCCCCCGAATCAAGGAAGGCCATCACCCATGCACTCATTACCAGCAGACTGGACTACTGAAACGCCCTCTACGCCGGGATAAACAAGTCTCTGCTCTGCAAACTCCAGACCATACAGAACACCGCAGCCAGACTCGTCCTCAGCATCCCTCGACACAAGCGCATCACCCAACACCTGCGGAACCTCCACTGGCTCCCCATAGAAAAGAGAATCACCTTCAAGATACTCACCCACGCCTACAAATGCCTTCACAACACAGGACCCTAATACCTCAACGAGAGAATCTCCTTCCACGCACCCAAGCGAAACCTCCGATCCTCCGACCTTGCCGAAATCCCGCGGATCTGCAGAGCCAGAACAGGGGGAAGAGCTTTCTCCTACATCGCGGCCAAGACCTGGAACGAGCTCCTGATCAACATCAGACGCGCCCCCTCCCCAAACATCTTCAGGAAGACACTCAAGACCTGGCTCTTCAACTTATCAGAGCTGCTAACACCCCTTCCCCCAGTGCCTTGAGACCCTCATGGGTGATTAGTGCGCTTACAATTCCCCATATTGATTGATTGATTGATTACAGTATTGAAGTTGGATAAAAAGGACTACTGAGTGAATTTAGACATGGGTGCTGGGTTCAGAGAGAAGAGGTGGACTATTTACTCTGCAATGTTGTAGTGTTCTTTATTGAAATGTGACCTCTTCTCTTTCCCAAATTGAAGAATGCAGTATTCCCACTTCACCTGATTACATGGGTCTAAAATGTAAACACCCTACTTTTAAAACATATTAAATGCTACAAGTTAGCAACATATAAGCTCCTTTGGCTCAAGTAAAGTAAGTTAGTACCTCGTCAAGGGAACTTGAAAAGTGATTTTATTCTATTGTGTTGGTGTTTCTATATCACTTTCCTATTATTCAAGTACATTATTTAATATTTATTTATTCTTCTACTTTGCCTATGCATCTATTTCATTGGCCACTTACAGTAATTCATGTCTAGGATGATACATTGCAATATTTCCTATGGCAATTAAGGGACTGCAGTAGGATCCCTGTAAGGTTAATGATTTGCCACAGACACATATGTATTTTCATCTTTCTGTATTCAGACCTTTTCTACTCAACCGTCGAGCGAGTGATAAATTAATATATATATGTATTTTTTTGTTTTTATTTCCCTTAGTAGGTGTGCACTGCCATATAAAATCATTTCCATAATTCATAGCCCTCCAGTGGGCATTTCAGTGTCATTTGTCGAATAAAATCTGCTCCCCCTGCCGTTCCGCAGCTTCATTACAAACAATTCAGAGTCAATGCAGACCCACCTTTCAGTTGCAGTGGTGATGCTGTCTTCACGACAGGACTGCCACTTTATACATCCAAACCAAGATTGTCCACAAGTTTGAAGACTCACTCCCAGTCAGCCATGATTCCAGAAAAATATATATTCTCTAAGGAGAACGAAAGAAAAGAAAAGAAGTGACCTCTTGTTGCCAAAGAGGAAAAAGTTAGTGGACGGCGATGAAGAGTGCATAATTAGATATATTTTGGACTTTAGTAGTTCTGAGAAGGATACAAAATACAAAATACAAAATACAGGCAGTCGGCGGGCATCCTTCAAACATGCAAAATATGTATTTTGCAACGGAGACAATGGCTAAGCTCGGGCCACTGCACGCACAGGAGGCTGTTGTCACTGGTGGAGCGGGGGGCCTGCCTGTCAAGAATTTGAGGCACTGTTTGGGAGTAGCCAGAGTCTGTAGGGTTACTTTAACCCAACACGATGGAGGAGTGAATATTTCATCACTTGCAGGTACCCGCACAATGACTTATTAGACAGCATGAGGACGAATGCTTTTCACAAAAATGCACAGAAAAGATGTTACTTAGCCCTACACGGAACTGAATCCTTTGAGGCTGCAACCATATTATACTGTGATTGATGTTTGTGAAAATAACATTTTCAAATGTGGTATAAAAACGGAAGGACATGGCAATGCTCCGAAATCTAAAATGTTGCATTATGGACTTGGTAGTCCAAGAACTGGAGAATTATCGATCAGTGACCCACTTTAATATTTTTCTGTACTTAAACAACTTTGACACATTTGTGTAAAGTAGGGGTTTGTTTAAAATATGTATACTGATTCCCAGTGGTTTAAAATCTAAAGATTGTTACAAAGCATGAGCATGTTAGTCCTTCCTTACTTTTGATAATCAGGGATATTTAAACTCATGCACATCTGTTCCTCATTTTTTGCATATGATTAAGACCGTTGTCCGGTCGAAACACGTAATGCATACTTGCTGGTGCCTGCTGGATTAAAAAACTGTGTTTATTTCACTCCCGACTGGAGGGCCTGTTTTCTCGCATTGTGAATACTTTGTGGGATTCCGTTTGGCATATATAAATATATATATATATATATGCACTGAAAAAACCATAGGTTTCAGGGACGTTATAGTTAGAAATTAGCATTTAAAAAACCTTAGAAATTCACTGAAAAAACCACAGGTTTCAGGGACGTTATAGTTAGTTGGACATGTCACTCGTACAAAACCAGAGAAATTCATCCGTTATAGTTAGTTGAGGTACTTATGACTCGAGCCCCTTCAATGCACTGCTGGTGACGTCACATATTACATCACTCATGACATGCTCAGTGACATCACTGACGCCATCTCAAATGACATCACTGATGACATAATCCAGTGACTGAGTGTTTCTAAAAACTTTAAATATGTTTTATATATATATATGGTGTATTGAAGAATGAGTGGGTGTATGAGTGTCTGTATGGATGATTTAGTAGGTGCGTGACAGACTGTATAAGTGAGTGATTAAACGTGTCTTACTGAATGCATGAGTTAGTGACTAAACTATGTGAATGTCTGTATCAGTCTGTCAGTTGGTGTGCAAGCGGCTGCATGGGTTGGTGAGTAGCTACATGAGTGTCTATATGGGTTATTGATTGGTTGTCTGAGTATCTGTATGGGTGCCTGAGTATCTGTGTGGGTGGGGGGTGTGTGACTTTGTGCATAGATGTGTGATTGGGTGATTCACTGGGTGTATGGGTTCAAGAGTGAGTCTGTGAAGGGCTGTATGGGTGGGTGAGTGTGTGTATGGGTGTGTTCGTGAGTGTTTAGATGTCTCAGTGATACATGTGTGAGTAACTACGTATGTGAAAGGCAATTTATGTGAGTGTTGGAGTATATAAATGACTAAATATGAGAGTGAGTGATTGTAAGAGTGGATGTATGGATGAGTGTGTGCTTGTGTCAGTTATTGTATAAGAGAGTAAGTATGTGTTAGTATCTGTATGAATAAGTGAGGTGGTGTGTGTATAATTGTGTAGGTGAGTAAATGGGAGCGTGATTGATTCTTTGCATTACTGACTATGTGTGTGACTAACTCTATGGGTGAGTGGTGGTGTGTGAGTGTCTGTATAGGTGTATGAGTGTATATGATAGTGCTGTATTGATGAGTGACTGCATGTATGAGTGACTGTATGGGTGAATGAGTAGATGTGTGTGTAGACCTAGCAATCAGTGAGTGGGAATGTAGTAACTGGTATTGGTGTGTCTTTGATTTCAAAAATGGTAGTCTGTATTTTAGAGTGGGTGTATCAAAGGTTATATTAGGGTGTGAGGAGGTGCATCAGATTATCACGTGGATGATGTAATCAGTGAGGTCATCAGTGATGTAATTTGAGATGTCATCAGTGATGACACTGACTGTTAGAACTGGGGGTCTCTAGTTGGCAGAGGTAGGTACCTTTGTCCAAATAGGGACCCTTGCTTCTAGTCAGGGTAAGGGGGATACACTACTAAAATAACCCCTGCTCACCCCTTGGTAGCTTGGCACGAGCAGGCAGGCTTATCTCAGAGGCAGTGTGTAAAGCATTTGTGAATACATACAGTAATACAGTGACAACACTACAGATGGCCACCACACAAGTTGTATATAAAAATAAGTACTCTTTATATAGACTTAACACAAGACCCAAACCGACAAAAATCCACAATACACTATGAAAAATATGACTGTCAATGGTAGAAAATAGTTCAGTTCAAATGCAGGTGATAAATGCGACACTCTACGTTCAATGTACCTCTGGATAAATAACGCAATACAAACGAAAGAGTTGCAGGGAAGGTGATGCGTCGGTTCCTTACATGCAAGAACGGTGATGCGTCGGTTCCTTGCTCCGGGGGAGGTGATGTGTCGGTTCCCTACTGCTGCGTAGGGGACGGTGATCCGTCGGTTCCTTACCGGAGAGGAGGTGATGCGTCGGTTCTTCACTGCGTGGGGAGGTGATGCGTCGGTTTCTTACTGCGCTTCTGTGGCGATGCGACCAGCAGCACCTTGATGCGATGACGACCCGGTGCAATGAAACAAAATGGCGACTTCTTCTCGATGCGACAATGAAGGGGGCGATGCGTGCACGCCCGACGGCCATGCGGCGACTCGGTGAATCTTCTGAGC